>JAKEYF010000291.1:0-69177 GCA_021527775.1 Lactarius sanguifluus
GGAGATTGTTGCACATGATGGGAATGAGATGTTCCCATTTCTGGGGCAGAGCAGACATGGCAATAAGAGCCTGCAGTTGAGGCTTAATGGCAAGGGTGGTGGCGGCAGCACCAGTGCCGACAGTGACATTCCCAAGACGAGAGAAAGCGGCAGCCATCTTCTCGAACTGAGGAGCAGGGTGCTGGTTCGTATTAAAACAAACTGAGATGGCTTCCTTGAAATCTTTGTAGATGCGGGGCATAGATACTGCACCATACCGGTCTTTCACTGAGTCCCAGAGCACCTGAGAAGTCGCTCCAGTGACTGCCTGCTGGACAGCAGGGGAAAGTCGAAGGGTAAGATTACCCCTGGCCATCTCATCGCTCCGATCCCACGCTGCGTGATCAGCGACATCTGCAGCAGCGGGTTGGGCAATAGTTCCAGCAACAAAGCCCCACAGCCCTTGGGACATAAAAAATGCGGTCATCTGTTGAGACCAAGTGGGCCAGTTAGAACCGTCAAAGACGGGGACAAGTTGAGTGAGTTGAGAGGACATGATAGATCTGTTGGCTTTTGAGAACGTCAGCATTGCGTTATGATAATAACAACACTGAGTGAGTCAAAAAGAAAGCCAACACTGGCACAGCAATTACTGCTGTACATCGACGCGACTTCAGCCAGTATTAGGCTGTTTCCAACTGAATGGACAACGTCCACCTGGACATTAGGATCACTAATGCCCGACGTCGGAGTATCCTGCTCGACGTCACCCCAAGGTTATGCTACTCGACACTCCAATTTTCATTAGAGCCACAGTAGCGCCTTGTTTAGTTAGGCGATAGGCCAAGTCTGTGTACTCCTCAAGAGTACGAATACTGGGTTGGCATGAACCAGGGTGCCTCTGTCCGTCTAGTGTCCTGCAACCGCACAAGAGCCTCTTTTCAAAGGCGTCATTGTGGTGGATGGTGATGACAGCGCAACTCTATCGAAGAGTGCGACGGCAAACCCTGTACCAGGGCCCATAACCTGTTGCGCAGCATAGCATGCAGCATACAGGAATGGAGTTCTCACCTTTTAGTAGGAGAGGGACTGTAGAGTGGAGATGTATGCGCAAGTGGGAATGAGAGTGAATAGTGTCTGTATTCGCCTCCCTCTACATAGGAGGGTTTTTATGCTCTATGGTCCTACCCTGTCCAATTTGCGTAAAAGTGATGAGTATCACTGTCCACAATATTGCGTTTTTACACACACCTGATGTAAACTTCCACTTCAAGATAGGCATAGGGCTTCTCTCACTCAGTGGGCGTATTGCGCCCATCGTAGTATGTATCCTAACTACCGTAATAGGTAACCGTACTTCGGTAATGTCGTAACTGCTATAGATAAGCCCTTACGTACTTATCACGTTCCAACAGGGTCATCTAGACCGCCTTCCTCAAGACCTTCCTGTGCATCTTTCTGATGCGGTTGACTCCCTCAGATTCCGTGGTTCCTGGCCCAGCCTGAGTACGATTGCTGGGTCCACTCTCTAAGCTTCCATAGTCCATCGTCGCAATACTGCAAGAATTCAAGTCCGGGTTCGTTGAGTACACGCTGGAAGTAATATTCCCCAGCGACATCTGAGACCTTCCCCCAGGTCGGAGGGGCTTCACTGTGGTCAGCCAGCGTGAACCAGATGGAGCGCGCCTTGGAGCTCAACTTGTGGAGGGAGGCTGTACTGATGAGTGTACCATCCAGATTCTCGAGGTACAAGTGACCGTGGCTATCGTCGTCGACGTCGTCAGCAGTCTTCGGAGGTCAGCCCACTTTAGCCTTCTTAACAGTTATCGCATTTCTGTCAGTCTCCCCCCTTTTCTGGGCTTTGGCTGAGGCTGTTGAGCGTAAATAAACATCCCGGTTCCACTGAACGATCTCCGGGCACGCTTCTCTTGTCTTGATCTTCGGCAATGGAAGAACACCTACAAGCGTGAGGGGCTTAGGGCCATTACCACTTGCAGCCTTGAGCTTGTGGTACTCTGACGCAAATTGCTCCATCGTCATTCTGGGAAAGGGACTGCAATGGACTCAGTCTCAGGGGGAGAGTTTGGCTCCACGTACCGGTGCATCCCATCTAGGGTTTCGTATCTTGCCTTGAGATTGTCGAACTCTTTTTTCTGGGCGATATTGGCCTCATTCAGGGCGACTATCTCTTGATCCCGCTGACCCAGTGTCAGCTTCAGCTCCAAATGGAAGGCATTTTTTTCTATGAGCTCTCCTGGCGCGTATCGGACCACTTCTGCCATATTGGAGCTCTGGACGCGCTCAGTCCTATATGGTAAGTAAAAGGCCGAATAAGTCTCACGTAGACCCCAACCCCTCCTGGCATCGCCAGTGGGTGCTGCCTAGTATATGCACTTAGATCAGCGTTGAGATCAGCACCGAATGGCCATCGGCCCTGTTGCTCAAAGGGCTGGCAGATGTTCTCCATTGACTGGCCAACGTCGACACCGCTTATGGGGGAAAAGGGAAGGGAAAGTGTCATGGCGAAAATGTTGATAAGTGACCTGTGCGCACTTAGCAGCTCAAATGGACACGCAGATAACAGACTGCTTTAGATAAGATATATTGGACTTATGTAGATTAGATTATTATGATCTTTACAATCTCGGACTTTCTTATCTATGACATCACTGTACAATGACATCATGGACTCCTCTGGACTCCTATTGTATTTCGTCCTTGTACTCATTCCCTTTGTTCTATCTTTATTGTGATGTCACTATGATATCATAGTCTAGCCCTTCCTTGTTCTTTGCGCCTTGTTCTCCATTTACACACTCCTTTGTGTCCCTCTGTAGAACAACGCTCCTTGTATTCTGTGACCCTATGTTACTTGTGTTGTACTAGTGTCACGCCTCTGTATAGTATAAGTATAGTACTCTGTACGCTCTGGCACCACACCAGTTCTCATCTGTTGTGTGCCAGGTATGTCTCCTCCCTTGTAATAACACCAGTTCTCATCTGTTGTGTGCCAGACTTCCATCTGCTTCACTTGCTTGATCTACTCTGTTGCTGCTTCCAGTACCACCCTCATATCTCACCACAGTCTACTTTGTCACTGTGAGTATGTCCTACATGTGTACTGTTCATCAGAAAAAAGAGGAGGTATGGATTCCGATTGTAGCGCGAGGGTACTAAATGTGGCCCTTTGCCCCAAACATATTCCCCCAAAATAAGAACGATCTCGTTTCGCTAGATCTGCGTCACTCGTCTCTAACCCAGCTTACTACCTTAGGATGTCTGCAGTCGAAGAAACTACCTATAGTCTGCCATTCACCAAAGAAGAAATACAAGTTATCCACGAAGCGACACTACAAGACCTCCTGCGCTTCAGAAACTTCGCCGTCGAGAGCCTTCTGCACGAGCGCAACGAGCTCCTGTGAGAGCGGTGCGTCATTCTCTCTCTTTTCATGCCATGGTTTCTCATCGCATGCAGAGTCTCCCTCAGAGGAACCCCCTTCGAGTATTCCGAGGTCGAGTTTTTGTCTGAGTACTCCCCAGTCAAAATGCAACCGTACAAAATTATGGGCGACGGGACCATCAGGCAGTATTGGGCGAAGCGACCGTCATGGGCTCGATACCCTCCTGATGTACGTCTACGCGTTCGTAGACTTCAGAAACTGACAGCTTCTCCCCAGAGATGTCAGTTCTCGAGAGGCACTCAGACTGAAGACCCTATTGACGCAGACACCACGCTCACGGAAATCACCCCGTCGGTCCAAACTGGAGAACCCATGGAAGAAGTGCAGAAGAACTAGTATTAGCCATTGTAAATACAGCGTGTATCGAATCAATGTCACGACGCAAGGTCCTCGTCTTGGTCCTCGGCTCCCTCCTCGTCTTCCTCAGACAACGTATCACTTGTAAATCATGCGACTTCGAGATACGCGTGTCGCATGAGTGAGAACTTGCCTGTGAGTATTATCTGTCCGGATGGTTCAACTCACATCTCTGGGACCATCGCGACGACCGAGTGAATTGCTGTGATGGGGACAACCGCAACGCCACAACGTCTGGTAATCTGGTCACACAGGTGCACTGCACCACTTGATTCCGAAAGAATTTCGGCGTCCGGCTTGGAGAAAAGATTGACCATGGCCAAGGGATGCCAGTCATCCCCAAAGCGTATATAGAAATAGTACAGCACGTTGGCTATATGAAGATCTTCGTTGTAATTAACCTGTATCAATCTGCTGAGTGCATGTCCTAAGAAAGATTCAGATGGGACTTACCTCAACACAAGACGACCGATGTGGTTTGGTCAAGATGTTCACCTCTTGCCAGACAGAACGTGCTTTCTGTCCATTGGGGAGTTGGAGCTTTCCCCAATGACAGACGGCATCTGGCCATGCGTCGGCGTTTGGCCAGTTTTGTGCGTACCAATAAGCCTTGAGTGCTTCGCGTTCGTCATCTTCAAGAGGCGATGGAAATTCCTCACATCGCAGGAGAAATGCATACCCAATGTAGCCCTCGAATTCACACGCGCCATTCGAAAGCGAGGTCACAGTGTCTTCACCCACCTCGAATTGGATCTCCGGAAAGTGAGCCTGTAACGAGTTGATCTGCACACACAGAACGGCTCGTTGGGCGAGATTCGCGAACATATCGCGATCCAGATGTATTTCCCGACCCAGGTTTCCTATTGCAGTCTCCAGGGTCCATTGCGCGTAGCATGCCAAGGGGCCAAGTCGAAATGTCTCAGGTGCAATGTGGGTAAGGAGGTGGATACTCTGGCAGACAAAGTGGATCCGCGACTCCTTGCGTTGGTAATAGAGCTCCTCGAATTCGCAAACAAAGTCCATCAGTAGATTATGTCCGTGTAGGAGATCTCGGTAAGGGATCCGAGGACGCTGTAAGATACGCATCCCAGCCACAAGTTTACAAAAGTTTTGCCAGTATTTCTGAGGGAGCAGATGCTGAAGAAGTGTCGGACACAGACCATAGACGTATTGCTGAAACTCCCATGCCTTGTAGCCGGAGTTAATCTTCTTCGCAGGATCTCGAGGAGCACGCCCAAATGACGAGGGGATGAATGGAATTGCTCTAGTGACAGTTTCCCCATGCACATTCCAAAGCGTTGGATTACGATAGAAGACGGCCCAGTCCCAGCTAGACCTGTCATCCGGGTCATAGACGTCGAGTTTGCCCATAAAGAGCTTGATGAGGAGATCGGGGTCGTTGAGTACTGAAAGATGCATGATATCCATAGTAAACAGGCATGGAACGGGGAGTGGCAGACGAGGGAGACCACTGAAAAGAGTCTGCTTGGAGAGACCTGTAGCCAAGCACCGATTCTTGTGCTCAGTTTGAGTCCTGGAAGGTAGTAAGAAAGCCATATTATTCTTGTATTTACAAGCAAGATCCATGCGATGTTTGCAGAGGTCATTGCAAGTGACATCAGGGTGAAGACACCCCCCGATGCCATAGCCATCTGGCAAGTTCATGGCTGGATAGTAGTGACCGTCGCCTTTACGACGTCTACTTGGCATACCGCAGGCCAACCGACAGCCATAGCGACCGCTGTGACCAACCGTTCCCGACATGACTGCACTGGCTGTTGATAAGTGACCCGCGCGCACTTAGCGGCTCATATGGACACGCAGATAACGGACTGCTTTAGATTAGATATACAGGACATGTAGATTAGATTATTATGATCTTTACAATCTCGGACTTCTTGTATTCTCCTATCTATGACATCACATGTACATGACATCATGGACTTCTCTAGACCGTCCTTATACTATTGTCTTTGTACTTCCCTTTATTTCCTTATCTTTATTGTGATGTCACTATGATATCATAGTCTGGACTCTTATTGTTCTTACGCCTTGTTCTCCCAGAACAGTACACTCCTTTGTCTCTATGTAGAACAATGCGTCTTGT
This sequence comes from Lactarius sanguifluus, assembly GCA_021527775.1. Classification (NCBI taxonomy): domain Eukaryota; kingdom Fungi; phylum Basidiomycota; class Agaricomycetes; order Russulales; family Russulaceae; genus Lactarius; species Lactarius sanguifluus. Next base: position 5,905 of record JAKEYF010000291.1, read on the forward strand.
ATTTACTGTGACCTGTGTTACTAATGTCACCCTCTGTAGCAGTATAAGTAGAGTACCATGTACGCTCTGGCACCACACCAGTTCTCATCTGTTGTGTGCCAGGTATGTCTTATCCTCTTGTATAAACACCAGTTCTCATCTGTTGTGTGCCAGACTCAAACTCTGCTTCACTTGCTTGACTACACTCTGTTGCTGCTTCCAGCCACTCTTGATATCTCACCACAGTCCTCTTGTCACTGTGAGTATCATCCCTTCATGTGCGCTGTTCATCACTGGCGGGGCTATCTGCAGTTCCAAAGACCACCAGCGGGTACGAGTGAATGATGGCATCCACGGAGGCATCGTACACTCGGAGGCCCTCGTGCTGTAGAGACGCAATATGTTGGAGGGATGGAAACATGAATGAGTCGATGTCCAATGGCTTATTGGGTCCCGGAACGATAGCACCCGGGATTACGAACGCCTTCTTGTATTGCATACCTGGTGGGAGGTTGTGAATGACCCAGATAAAAAACCAGGCCTCAGAGGGCCAGTCGGTGCGAAGCTGGGCACCATCAATCGAGAACTGTAACGCGACGTCGCCGCTTTTGAGATCGCCTTTGTTCCAAGCGCCGAGCAATGCCTGTCCAGAAGCTATGTCATCGTAGCCATCGAGCCTGCCGCCGTTGAGTCTTGCGTGCTCTGAGTTTTCCGTAAGCTTCTTCTCAAGGTAGTGCATTTTATCGGCAAGTTCGTGAGAGCTGTACAGGGCTTGGATGACTGGCCCAACTGGAATCGTAGTGAAACGTTTCTGAGGCTTCGTAGTCCCAGGACTGTACCGAGGTTCGCTGCAGCGAGGACAGGCCTCAAGGATTCTGTATGGTCCAACAAAGGCCACACAGGAATTCACGCACATATCGTGCTCTATAGGCACGACACCAGACAGCCAGCGAACACGGCGCTTCACCTGATCGAAAGACATAATTGGATCATCAGGTCGATGCAGCCTTTCGATGACCCATATCCTGTCGTAGTGAGACCAAGAAGCAGTGGCGTTATTGATAAAATGTCGCAGAGAATGCAGAAGTGGCGACGAATCTACAAATTTGTAGCCTGGCTCAGGGTTCCGCAGGCTCTCGATGTCCTCAGCGAGCATACCAGTGTCCTCAAGAACAGATGACCTCAAGAGATCAATAAACTCTTGCGTTGTCTGGAGATCGGGCATGTGGATTATGTGCTCTTCACTGTGCTTGCTGTAACGCCACCACAGGGGCGTTAAGTACGACGTGTACTTCGGTTAAGTCACAGACGGTAACAGGACAGGAGTAAGTCAGTTACGACTTAGTTCGATGGTGAACAAGTACCACTTGGCCTCCGTGGACACAAGGGTAATAGCAAGGACAGGCTCAAGCGCAACGGCGAGCGAAGACGGGGAGTCAAGCGAAAGTGCGACTCAAGGGATCGGTTCGTGAGAGGAGACAGCGGTGTGGTATTACACAAGAAGTCAAGTCTACCGTACAAGCTAGGTAGCGTGAGACTTATATACTAGTACACGATGTTTGTCAGGGACAAACATATGGCGCGATCCTAGGATTCTGGTCCTAGAGAGCTAACAAGGGGAAAGTACAAAAAGGGAACAAGGGAATCCCGCGGGACGACGCGTGGATCAGAAGTCGTCAGCGGGTTCTGGAAGTCGCGCCATGGGGCGCCGTAACGGTCATGCGCTAGGCGCGAGATAAGAGTCAGGGTCCGAATCGAAGCGGATCGTATCGTAAAAGTACAATGGAAAGTCGGCACGGAATATGGGTCACAAGCCGGGAGCGGAGGAGGCGAAGAGGGGAAAATCGTAACATTACCCCCCCGTCAGACTCGAAGTCGCCACGACTTCGACTAGTCACTGGTATAGTAACAGTCCTCTTCGGGAATAACCGTAGCGGGGTCAGGAGAGGGGGAACGGGGACAGGTGTGAGAGCGTAAGAACATATGGCGCCCTCTACAGCCACACTTACGGCACCCTTCGTACTGAGGGCAGTCAATCTCATCGTGGGTTGCCTTCCAATCGAGACACTTCCCACACCAGCGGGTTCTCGGCGTGGGATTCTCGTACCGGGCGGACATCAGGGACAGGCGCCTTATAAGGCAGACATCCACGCGGTGGGCGAGACTGCCACACCACTGGCATGCGCCCCGCCGCCCCCGCTCGGGGCAGTCTCTGACGAGGTGGTCCTTGGACCGACACTCGTAACACCTGCGACGACGCGTGCTGCCTTCTTCCTGCAGGCGCGGCATCTCGCTGGGTCCTCCTGTACGCGGTGGTAAGGGCATCTCGTCCGCGCTATCGGCGCGGAGCTCAGACGAGTGGTGAGGACGAGTGGGTTTCGTCATCAGTTCTACGTATCGGTCACTGATGAGTGGGATGATGCGGGCGTACTGCAACCTCTTCCGTACGCTTGACATGTTCATGTCGAGGTGGAATTGGTCCTTCGTCGCCTCGGCCTCCAACCTGCGGAGGTCGTCCCGACGCACCTTGAGCGCGTCTCGCGCCTCGAGGCAGGTGCGCAGGCGGGAGACGTCTGCGTGGAGTGCGGGATAGTGGAGAGAGGAAATCACCTCATCGATTACGATGCGGCGAGGGTCGTGAGGGTGGAATAGGTCCACCTGCTGGTCCGTGACATGTTGGGGAAGCTGGTTAGCTTGGGCGGTGCGCAGGTAGACGGATGTGATGTAGCAAGGTTCCCCCTTGCCCATGGTGCCTACGACCTCCTGATAGTCTTTCCGGTAATAAATATACCGGGCTACCTCCTTCTTCCCCGGCTCTCCAATCATGAGTGGGTGGAAACGTGGGGAAGTGGGGTCGTTAAAGAAGTAAGGGATGCCCGGCTCCCCTGACTTGTCCTCCTCTTCATCGTCAAGGAGGGTGTAGCAGCGGTCAGGGACTGCGAGCTCTACCGTAGGACGAGGGGTAAACACATGGTCGATGCCAGGCGGGAATGGGGGTAGTGGGAGACTGGGGTGGTGGAGCGAGCTCAACGCCGGCGGAGAGACAAGTGGGGGTGGAGACGTTGGCTCGGGGGATTCCGGCGACTCAGCCGGTTCAACGACAGTAGGTAGGGAATTGTTGGGGTCAAGTGTGAACTCCGGAAGTGGGTCCGGAGTTACGATGCGCGAGTAGGGAGTGTAGGCGTCGTATCCCATAACCGGGATGCCTGCCTCTTGAGATGGTACAGTCAAGTTTTCGAGAATAGTCTGAGATGGGGGGCGGACGGGTACAGTAGTGATGACAGGTGTATCAGACATGAGGTTTCCAGGGATGATCATGGGTGACGAGAATGAGCGGGGGAGGTGCGTCTTTTATATCTTTCGTCCAGCCCCTTCAGCGGTAGGGTTTTGCCGATAGAATTCGGCGATTAGGTCAGGCGCATGGCGGACATTATCGAGTGGTTCCCACGAGCTGTCGCTCATGGGAAATCCCTTCCATTGGATCAGGAACTGAAGTTTACGCCCTCGGCCATGAAGGCGAGATTGTAACACGCGCTCCACCTCGAACTCTTCTTCTCCTTCGATAAGGTCAGGTGGAGGTCGCGTGAAGTTAGCTCCGTGAAGTTCCGTCTCCTTATATGGCGTAAGGAGGTTCGCATGGAACACGGGATGTATCTTCCACGTCTTCGGAAGGTCTAGTTCGTACGAGACCTCCAATAAGACTTTCTTGATTCGGAACGGTCCGTGGCGTTTTGGTGCGAGCTTCGCGGTGGGGTAAAAGGTCCGGAGGTTCGTCCCCTCCAACCATACTTGAGCGCCTTCCAAGTAAGGTATGAAACGCGTCTTCCCCCTCTTCGCCATAAGCTCTTGCGCGTGCTTGATGCAATCTTGCGCGTGTTGGCGTCTATCCCCCATCTCTTCCAATCGTTGATCAACGGACGGAGTTGATGTGGGTTTCGACGTCCACATGGTACGTGGTTCCCATCCCATGATCAGCGAGAATGGGGAGTGCTTGGTTGTGGTATTTGGCCACGAGTTGTGCGCGAATTGCGCTACTGGGAGTGCCTCCGCCCAGTTGTCTTGTTGCACGTTACTCCAGTGGCGAAGATACTGTTCCAACCACTGGTTGGTCCGCTCTGACTGCCCATCCGTCTGTGGATGGTATGCGGATGAGATGTTCTGGCGGATCCCCAGCGTCTTACACAAGTCCTTCATGAAGGCGGACGTGAAGCGCGGGTCTCGATCCGTGATCATCTTCTGGGGGATGCCGTAGTGCGGGTAAACGTGATGGAGATAGAGTCGCGCTACTCCTTCCGCAGTAATCGTCTCATTACACGGGATGAAGATGGCCACTTTTGAACAGTCATGGTCGGTAATGGTGAGAATGGAGTCGTATCCATTCGACGGAGGTAGCTTTGTGATGAAGTCCATTGTTACGACTTCAAATGGTTCGGCGTCAGGGTCTGTGGTGATGGGGAAGAGGTGTGGCTTTTGTCGGTGGGGGTTAATTTTGTTGGCTTGGCACGTCGCACACCCTTTGACATAGTCTTCTACGTCCTTTCGCATGTTCGGCCACCAGTAGTTGCGTCGCACCAACTCTAGCGTATTTGCGATTCCTGGATGGCCCATGCTCGGCATGTCGTGGAAAAAGGTAATTACCCCCCGTTTAAGATCGTTGTCGCCCACAACAACGAGAGCGTCTCCTTTCCACCAGAGACCTTGGTGCTTTTTCAGGTTGTGGGGTTCAACCCACGTGAGGACAGCTTTCTCGTCCATGTTTTGCGCTATTTGCGTCCAGATGTCCATGTCGTGCATTGACATCTGGGTCGCGCGTATAAATCGGTCAGCGGGGAGGACGATGACGTCGTTGTTGTCCTCCTCGTTGGGCTCATAGTCAGCTCGTCGCGAGAGGGCGTCCGCGCGACCGTTTTTTATACCGGGTACGTGCTTCAGTGCGAAGTTGTACTCCGATAACTCCAAAAACTCGTGTGCCACTCTTCGGCTGATTTTTCGGGGGTCTTTCCAATACTGCAGATTGGCGTGGTCGGTGTGGATGATAATTTTGTGAGGGGAGCCAACCAGGTAGGTACGCCAGGCTCGCAGCGCCTTAACTACCGCTAGTAGCTCCCTGTCATATATGTCGTAGTTGCGTTCCGCTTCCGTTAGTGACTCAGAGTGGAACGCAACCGGGTGCATGCGTTGGTCAGGTCCCAGTTGGTTAAGTACGGCCCCAAGGGCTACGTTGGACGCGTCTACTTCGAGCTCAAATGGTTTCGTGAGGTCGGGAAAGAGGAGTGTAGGTTCTCGGCCGATGCTTTGTCTAATATTGTCGAACGCATCCTGCTGGTCCTGGTCCCAGCGCCAGGGGGTATCTTTCTTTGTGAGGTCGTGCAGTGGGCGGGCGAGGGTGGAGAATCCTCGGATAAACCGTCTATAGAAGTTGCAGAAGCCGAGGAAGGCGCGCACTTCCCTGAGGCTTTTCGGGGCTGGCCATTCCAGGATCCCCCATACCTTAACGGGGTCCATCCGGACATTCCCATGCCCGATGATGAGCCCGAGGTATTCGATTTCTAACACCTCGAACTCGCATTTCTCTGGTTTAACATATAGGTCGTGCTCTTCGCAGAGGCGCAGTACCTCGTGCAGCACGTTCCGGTGTTGGGCGTGGTCAAGGGCGGTGGCGATTAGGATGTCATCCATATAGACGATCACAAGCCCGAGCAAGATGAGGTCTCGGAAGATATAATCCATCATCGCCTGGAAGGTCGATGGGGAGTTGGTAAGGCCGAAATACATGACCAGGGGTTCGAACAGTCCCCGGTTCGTCTTAAACGCAGCCTTATGCTCGTCTCCTGGTTTGACCCGTACATTGTTATAGCCCCATCTGATGTCGAGTTTGGAGAACAATTGGGCTCCTCGTATGCGATCGATGAGTTCAGGGATAAGGGGAAGGGGGGTAATGGTTTCGGACGGTGATTTCGTTCAGCCGCCTGTAGTCTTGGACGGGTCTCAGCTTCCCATCCTTCTTTTTGATAAAGAAGAACGGTGACGCGTAAGCGGACTTGGAAGGTCTGATATACCCCTTGTCAAGTTGCTCAGTGAGAAACGTGGTAAGCGCCTCTTCTTCGTTTTGTGCCAGCGGGTACACTTTACAATCTAGCGCTGGCGGGGCGTTCGGTAGGAGGTCGATGGCGTGGTCCCACACTCGTGAGGGAGGAAACCGGTGGGATGCTTCTTCACTGAACACCTTACGGTGTCGCTGGTACTCCTCAGGTACCATTTCCTCGAACGTGCGTTCGGGTCTCTTTGCTGCCTCGCGCTGGGCTAACTCCGAGGCGGTCGTTGTTTTTCGTAGGAATGTGATGCAGGGGTCCCGCTCATCATCTATGAGCTGTTCCCACACCTCCTCGTCAAGTTCATACGTCTCCAACGCCCTTATGGATGCTTCCATAGGCGTGGCTTCGTCTGACAGATGAAGGCTGGAAATAACGACCGGTTGAAACTCCTCGTTCAACATCGCTTCTCCCCATCGTATCTTCGGCTCGAAGGCCGTGAACCAGGGGTACCCGAGGATCACTTCGTCTCTTCCTAAGTTCGTGATTAGGAAACGAAGCGTCTTGGTCTCCTTCCCTGTTCTTACGGTGAGATCGGTGTATTGCGTGATCTCTCCGTCCTGGTTGTTCGTCCCGTCTACGTTCCAAATGCGGATGGGATGCGAGACGTTTCGGGTGGCTATCTGTAGTCGTTTGAGCAGTGTCGAACAAATGAAATTGTCAGTTGCTCCTGAGTCCACTAGGACTTGTCGTTCAGCCGTCGTGTGTGCAGATTTGAACAGAACTGGGATTCGCATGGATCGATATCTGCTAGTGTACACGTTTAGATTTAACGCTCTAGCCCAGGCCGCCGGGTTCAAGCGTCGGGAAAACCCTCCTTCCCGAATAGTTTGTCCACCATGAGGTCCCTGACCTCCTGAGTCTGTGCTTTCATCGCAGCGATCTGCGCATCCGCCTGTTCTTCATTCGAAAGTACGCGATTAGAAGATACGGCGACAGTAGTGATGGTGGGAGTTGGTACATCTGGAGTTGGGGTAAAGGAGGGGGATCCGAAGGAGGAGGTAGTAGCCGCGCGCGTTCCCTTTTGTGGGCAGTTACGCGACATGTGCCCTTGAGCACGACATCTAAAACATCGTCCCTCCTTCTGAAGCTGGGCCCGGTCTCCGTCGGTAAGTGCCATGGAGGCTCGGGCGCGTCCAACATCCATGGCGTTCGGGTTTCGATTTTGATTGAGGGCCTGGACCCACTGCTCTCGGCTGTGTCTGCCCTTCTTTCCACGCTGGGGTTTGTTCTTTCCCAGGCGGTCCTTTAAAACAAGGTATTCAGCCTGCTGTAGACGAGCGGCTGCCTTCCAATCATCCCATGTGATCGGATGTTGGAAGCGCGTGGCGTTGATTACTAACTGGTTCGGGAGCCCATCCTGGAACATCTCCAGGGTCGTGGCTTCATCGGGGTTATACCCGGCTTTGTGGACTAGGTTGGAGAATGTAGCCACGTAGGTGTCGATATCTTCACCCTTCATGGTCAGAGTCTGTAAACTCTTCCGGGCTTTCGTTCGTTCCGCTGTATCGGTATACGATTGCATGAACCGATCGCGGACGGTGTTCCACAGGTTCATCTCTGTCATTAGAACACCCGTGTTTCGCTGGTCCTCAAGCCAAGCGAACTGCTCTGTGACCCAATCGTCGACAAGGGGTCCGCAGATGTATGAAAGAAAGGTCATCGCGCGGGGGTAGGGGATGGCGAGCTGGTCGACGGTGGGGTTCATTTCTCGGTATAAGTTGAACGCAAGCATGAACTGCTTGCTTTTCTCTCGGTCTCCGTTGAACTCGGGGGGTGGATTCCCTCCTAAGCGTCCGTGTCCTCCAGGTGTGGGTGGGATCGCAGCTGGTGCGGCTCCGGCGGGGGGAATAGGAGCGCCACCTGCTCCACCGCCCCCACCTCCTCCGCCACCTGCGCCGCCTCCTCCACCGCCTGGCGCACTTCCTCCACTAGCGCCGCCACTCGGGAGACCTCCTCCAGGAGCTGCGCTTCCGCCTCCAGGAGCCGCTGCTCCACCTGACGGGCCGCCGCTAGGAGCGCCTCCACTACCAGAAGGAGCTGGTCCTCCGCTGGTAAGGGTTGTGCTGGCCGAGGCATGGGTCTGTGACATGGACTGGGGTGTAGGTTGGGAACCGGGTAGTTCCGGGGGGTTTATGAAAAGGGAGGGGGTAAACGTGGTTGTTGGTATGGAGACACTCGGTGAATTATCAGGGTCAGAGTCAACGTCAATCCCTTTCGGATTATGACTCTTTAGTGGTCCAACGTTCAACTCAAGCGGTACTGGTTTGATAGTGTACCAGCTTCGTTCGTTCGGCGAGTAATCAATGTAAACCCAGAGACGTTTGTCCTCCAGGTAGTGGATCTGGTGATACTCTTGCTTCTTCGGGTTGAAGATATAATATCCTTCAACGCCATCAATTTCTGCCCAGACAGCTGCTCCCTTGATACGGTCAGAGAGTTCGTCGGTTGTAAACCGAGTGATGTATTCTGGGTGGAACGCGGTTCGGGCGCGACTAGATGTCGCCACAGTGAGAGACTTGACTTAATGTAACGCCACCACAGGGGCGTTAAGTACGACGTGTACTTCGGTTAAGTCACAGACGGTAACGGGACAGGAGTAAGTCAGTTACGACTTAGTTCGATGGTGAACAAGTACCACTTGGCCTCCGTGGACACAAGGGTAATAGCAAGGACAGGCTCAAGCGCAACGGCGAGCGAAGACGGGGAGTCAAGCGAAAGTGCGACTCAAGGGATCGGTTCGTGAGAGGAGACAGCGGTGTGGTATTACACAAGAAGTCAAGTCTACCGTACAAGCTAGGTAGCGTGAGACTTATATACTAGTACACGATGTTTGTCAGGGACAAACATATGGCGCGATCCTAGGATTCTGGTCCTAGAGAGCTAACAAGGGGAAAGTACAAAAAGGGAACAAGGGAATCCCGCGGGACGACGCGTGGATCAGAAGTCGTCAGCGGGTTCTGGAAGTCGCGCCACGGGGTGCCGTAACGGTCATGCACTAGGCGCGAGATAAGAGTCAGGGTCCGAATCGAAGCGGATCGTATCGTAAAAGTACAATGGAAAGTCGGCACGGAATATGGGTCACAAGCTGGGAGCGGAGGAGGCGAAGAGGGGAAAATCGTAACACTTGCCAATGGGATCCAAGTCAGGGTGTATAGGTTCATCGTCACCAGCATCCGCACCAGAAGGCCCAGCCACTCCGTGCCCTACAACAGAGACCCCAGTGGTATCACGACCAGACACAGAACCCTCAGCCTGAGATACGTCAAAGTCGGCGGAATCCAAAGGTGTAGACGGAAAGCTGCCAGTGCATGCCAGATCGTTCACAGAGTTACTTGGACCAGGCTCAGGCTCGCGCAGAGCGGACTAGACAAGGATGTTCTCATCAAAGCCAATGGAAAGTAAACAGTCGAAAGACCTTTTGTTTCCATAGGCGTTGAGTCGAATGTTCCTCCGAGTCGGTCAAGCGCCGCCTGCGCTCCAAGTCCTGGAATCCCCCAACTGGCCTGGTTTCAATCCCACTGGCGCGGAGGAATTCACCAAATTGGTAATCTTGCTGAAGTTGGCATCTGTAATTGCACTAGGTGTTCAGAGCTGTTCGGAGCTGTTCAAGGACACTCTGAACAGCTCTGAACACTCTGAACACCTAATTGCGTTTACAGATGTGGTCTTGTGGCCTACGACGCTTACAACTTGTCATTGGAAAGGGTTTGGTATATAGCAAGCCTGAGGCACATAGACTTAGAGTCATGCACACAGATTCGAGACATAGATTCAGGACGGTCAAAATCGGCACGAGTCGAATGCAGCCACAAAATATTATAACGCCTAAGTTAATCGAATTGATTCAAGGGCTTCCCACATGCGGGCCTTGTGAGAATCGGCCCAGATCGAACGGAGTCACAAAAAAAACATTTAATCGAACTTATTCAAAAAAAACTATGGACTTCCCACAGGGGTTCAGGAGCGACCCTCTAAAAAGGAAGGAAAATCAGTAAAGGCCTTCTAGTATATAGAAAGCGACGTACCTCGTTCACAGATAGCACACACGCGCCTAGCCTGTCCAGCAGGCCGTGGATGTCCTCGAGGCAATTCACGAGCTCTGAGCATTCAGCCAGTCAGTGTCAAGGTCCCGTTGTGTTTGGGACAATGTGGTAAATAGTACCCACGCCAAAGGTTGTCTTGCTCCACGTTTCCCAGCAATTTTCGGGCGTGCTTCAATTACTACAAACTTATACATTGAGTTTTCTTAAGACGAGGGGGGTAGTGGTCTCGCTGAACAAGGGACGCACCTGTAGCGCCATCTCCGATTTGAACCATTGCAGTAAGCTGCGTCCCGTACCTCAGTCGACCTTGTTGATGGATTTGTGGAGACAAGGTGGACGAGATTAACCCTGTCAAGGACGACCGATTCTTTGACTGTCATAATTACGGAAAGTAGAACGAAGGGGACATTTTGGCTGCAAGTAGGTACTGTAACCGCGCGGTGGTTGGCGGTGCGGTGCGTAGGACGTGTGGCTGTGCACACCAAAACTCGGACTCTGAACGTTCTGACCCGCACAACTGCTCTATGAAGACCGTCCGTTCCTCAAGCCTATCACGTTCGTGTGGTCAACGCCAACCCTCATGAAGCTATGAAGAAAGATCCAAGCCCGTGGCCGAACAAGCTGGTCCATCCTTTTGTCTTTGCCGCCACAGGCTTAGTGTCCTCATCCCCGAAATGGCAAACTCGCTTCTGCCCACATCTTCTCCTCCAGATGCAAAAACGCTCCCGTCGACCCTGTCACTGTCGCTGCACCTATCCGTCAGGAACGTACAATACTCCACACGGATCGACTCTCCCACCAGAGCCAGAGCCCAAGCTCTGGCCAGCAGTTCCAAAAAGCGTCATCGTTCCAGCGCCATCGCTGGTACTAGTGCCTGCGCTAGCTTTCAAGAAAATCTCCTTCTCCCTCCTCTCCATCTCTCCTGAACCGAGGCACCGCGCGTGATGGCCATGGCCCACCGCCCTCCGGAAGGTGGAGCAGAACACGACGTTCGGCTCATTCGGAGCGATCTACGCGGCGGTGACGCTGCGCGAACTGGACCCACGTCTGGCCGAGCAGCGCCGGAGCGATTCGGACGTTGACTGGGCAGCTCGACGTTGAGGTGGCCGAGGTCGAGGACATCGAGGAGGAGGACGGGGACATGCTCGATGGGGCCGATGCGATGACTGCGTTCGTACGCTTGGAATCCCCTCTTCTGCGTTACTTCCCTGTCATCTGAGCTACCATCATTGTCTTCGGCAAAGAGCTCCAAGCCTCGTCGTCGCCTGCTGCTGGGGTCACCCACACACCATCGGCCAACTCCAACTTCGCGTCGACCGCTTTGCCATTGCTGCTACCCGCACTCTCGCCCTCTTCTTCGTCTTCATCCGTGTCCTCCTATCCTCGCCTCGTCCTCCAAGTCACCCGCCCTGATATGTGCCTGCCCGGCGACGCGCCACACCTTGAAGTACTTTGCAGTCAGACTGTTGGACAGCCCGTCTAAGGATACGATACGGGAAAAGCTGACCAAGAGCAAGAGCTCGATGAAGATCAGAACTTGGACTTGGATTCGGACATTGGGGACGAAGACAGAATCATCAGGTAGATACAGGTACGCGAGGTTCCTTCCACTACGTTTGCCGAGCGATGGCTGATGAACTGGTACTGCAGGACTTCCTCGATGAAAACGACGATATCCTCCGCTCCAAGGATCGCGAGCAGAGAACCACATCTTCCAGGCCATCTACAACGGCAAGTTCGAGGTCGACCTCGACGACTAATCGACAGTTCACCAAGACCCCACGTACATCGTCGTTAACAGCGAAACCGCCTGCTCATCCTTGCACGTTCTGCTTGTTTTCACAGAACGCAAGAGGAACAAGTATGTCTCCGGAACTCCACGATCAATTAGAGTGAAGAAAGTCGAGCGCGCAAGCGTCTGCAGGAGCTAGAGCGAATCGCCGACGCCGTCGCCGTCGTGGACCCATTTACGCCGAAGAAGAGGTGCAGCAAAAAGGCGCACAAAGCAACGCGACAGGCGCCGGCGTCCGTCAGCCTCGAGACGGTCGTCGGACACATTCGGCGCTTCGTGCAAGATCTCGAGAGCGCTCCAGCGCTCTCGCTCCCGCCGACGGCATGTCACGCGCGCAATTCGGTGCTCTCGGGAGCGCACGCCTTTGGTCTGAAGAGCCAGAGCGGGGGGAAGGACGCGATGCGCTTTACTAGGCTCATCGAGACGACGCTGGGCAGCGGAATGTCGCATGGATTTTAGTCAAGTCGCCGCCGCCGCATGGCAGCAGTGGTGCAGGGGAAAGGGAAGGGAAAGGCGGGGAGAAGGATCCACCCGCGGTATGGCAAAGTCGTAGTACCTCCCGAATCACTGGGATATGACCTTGGATGTGACGATTTTATTTCTGATTGGTAAGTAGCGCCAAGGACAACGCGAATGTCGAGCTTGATACCTTTCTTTACGTGGGATTGTTACGAGGGCGCTGGAGTTCAGAGCGTAGCGGGACCATATTGGATATTGGATAATAGATGGCTCTATAACAATCACTTGTAGGGGAACAAGTAGGACTCGGACGAAATAGTCACTATTCTCTTGTGCACGAAGAGGGCCGCCCTTCCGCAAAGAAAATTCTCGTTTGAAATCGAAATCGAAAACGTGCAAACCATACAAAGCACCCCCCAATCCACTTGCCCTCCTTCTACTTCGCAAACTCGCCTCGGAAGACGCAAATATCAGAAGATGAGCTGTGCGAAGAGAAGGTGAGTAAAAAAAGCGTGACATCTGACCTTTGATTGAAAAACGCGAAAGCCGTACTTTACTCTGTGCAAATGGTTGCCCGTAAACAGTCACACAGTTGCCTGACTCACTAAGAGAACTGGCGGAGAGGACTTGAGCCGGGGGGGTTGAAGGGTTGGTTGAGGGCAGATTTTGCAAGTATGGACAGCGACGACTGCACCTTGTTTCTTTTGGGAGAGGATGGTACGATTCGAATCGGCCAAGGATGCCGCAGAAACCACGGCTTTTGACTGCGGGACGCGATCGACAGGATTCGCCCACTTCGGATTTTTTGTCCGAACGGCCGCGAACGGGGATCAGGAAGAAGGCCAAGGTGATGGTAGAGTTCTCGATTGCGCCTCCGTGGGGTAAGCGTTGTAGTCACTTCCTGTATGGGCGAATGAGCAGCCTCCTGAATGATCGCCCAAGTCAAGAGAAAGAACTTTTTGGATGGAGGCACGGAAAAGACAAATACAATTTACTTTTTCTCGCGGCATCGCTCATGTTGGGAAGTCTGCCAGGGGGGTCTGAGGTGGTGCGAAACGTCATAATGTATTATTCGTGCTACGTCGTGAATGGTTTCACCTGGAACGCGATTCTTGCGGGGGGATGCAGTAACGTGGTTTGAATAAGAATTTGCAGTCACGGTGTGAAAGAGACGCGCCATAACATTCACGAACGCTAACACGAAAGCCGCGAAAGAGGCCCCAGTGCGTGGGAAGGTGATCCCGATTTGGACAAAGTGGTCGAGCCGACAACAGAGCAAGCAGATGTGACTACGAGTTTGATGAATTATGACGGAGAAACAGTAGGCGACAGGTGGACAGAAGATGTGTCGATCATGCGTTCTCTGAAAAGGACGTCAATGGAACGAACTATGAACGCGATTTGAGCCCATGCAGCATCAACTTGACCAAGCAATTTGAGCGTGTTCACACGCGAGGGAAACAGTGATCGTCGAAGCTGCATTTTATTGCAAAAGTTTGTCAGGAAGCAGTAGGGAGGGAAGATCAAAGTGTCCATACGCTGAGAATATCAAAGTGACAGAAAAAGTCAAAGAAGGAAGAGGTGAAAAAGAGCGAAAAGGTGGTATGGGATTGTGAGATGCAATGAGGACGTCGAAGAGAGCTGTGCCAAACAGTGGAAAAAAGTCAGCTGCTCAGTAAGATCCACGAACAGGGAACATCTATGGCTCCAAAAATGGGCCTGACATGTTCCCAGGAGACGAAAGGAGAAGGTAAGAGGGAGTTGGGTGCGCTGCTCTTAGGTTATCTAGGAAGGACGATAAGATACGCGGGGTAGTAATAGTAGGGAGCGGCGGAACAGCGCTTCGCTGTCTGTCTGGCCTGTTGCCAGTGACCGAGGCGAGGTGAGGTCGAGCACGCAGATAAGATATAAGGGCCAAACACGGTACCATGCGCACGCGAAAGCAGAACACGTCGAAAGGTATGGGGAGAGACGATTTGCGAAGGGTAGCACGGTGGTGGGGGTTGGTGTCATGGAGGACGGGCCAACAGCGGGGGGGGGGGTGGAGAGGCCGGGAGGGAAGATTCTTGCTTGCGTGTCTTGGCGCCAATCTGGGTGCTGGGCAAGGCGAGAGGGAGAAGAGTGTTTGAGAAGCCGGGTGTTGTACCCGGTGAGTGGGACATAGATGTAGAGACGGACGGGTAGGGTACCTGTGGAAAGCCCCTCGAACAGGCTAACCTTGTCCAGACCTTGATAAAAACTTGTCGTACTTCTGTGATGAATGACTCCGTGCTTCAAGTTGCGGAAGCTGGAGACCAGAAAGACCCACGGCTGCGAGGAGTATTGCAGCGAGCACGCTCTTAGCCGGTGTCATGGGCAAGGATTACTCCCGGACAATAATCGACACTGTAAGACAGACCAATTGGTCGCGTGAGGGTAGCCACAAGAACGCTGCCGAGAGTGTGAATGACGCAGAACGAAATCAATGGCCATTACGCACCAACATTGATCCACATCCTCTAGACCGCAGTCCAACACAAGTCGTCTCATCTCACAGGAGTGAAAACGCGCCCCAATTGGAACTGGGCCGCTGCAAAGGGCACGGCTGAGCAACACCGTCAGGACCCGGAACATGTGTACCAGGACGCCAGGATGTCAATCCCACACCTTACCGCGATCAAAACGAGGTCATCAGTGCCAGCCAAGATAACATCAATAGGGATCGACACGGGTCGGCAAAACCCGTACGGGTCACGGGTACGGGTACGACGGGTACGGGTCAGGGTCAGCAGTTCTAAACCCGTGCCAAACCCGTACCCGTGGCATGGGTACCCGCGGGTACAAGTAACTTGTCCAGTCACTTACAATGACTCAATTCGTGTTTACTTTTGAGACAATCATGGTCAAGTTGATCTCCATGTGGCCTAGCTACCATATCGGACGTATTCCCACAACATCCAACAATCGCCATCATTGGCCCGTCGATTTCTCTTGTGCCTTCCCCCATCCCATCCCATCCTTCCACTCAACACAATCTCCCCCTTTCTTCATTCATTATCTCGTCCAGTCACCTCACTACGTCATATTGGACCGGCAACAGCTTGAACGGCAACAACAACGACCAACTTGAAGACAGCGACACATTTTTATCTCACAAAGTTCCCACCGGCCCTGCATTCCCATTTCTCGTACTATCTCTGATACAGGAGGTTTCCAAATCATGACCCCCTTGTTCCCGAGGACGACAATATCGTGGCCGCACTAAATCAATATAGTTATGTTACCTCTATCTGCTTGACCGTCACGACTCACCAGATCGCTCCTTAGAAACTTTCTGCACCTCTGAGCCATTTTCGGAACTAAAAAAATGTTCGTCCTCTGTCCCAAGATAACATGCAGCTGACCCCACTAGCGCTTTTCAGTGGGGCCATCACCTGCGTACTCTCTGCTCGACCGGGATTGCCCTCCCTCATTCATGCAGCTACTTTCACATTCCTACCACGTAGATATTCAACTACGAAATTCTTAGTGATCGATCGGTATTTTTCCCCGGAAGCATTCGCGAATGCCTTGTCCGAGATGACGATGACAAATCCGCGAACACTTTCACTTTCTACTACCTCGGCTTGCCCCCACTTTTGGGGGAATGTGTTATTCTCCCCGCTCTCACATCCCTCAGATATCAAGGAACCAGCAAGTACTTCGATAGCTTCGTGGCCAGAATCGATACACCTGGCCTCGGGGATATTGATATCGCATCGTTTAGCCAACCACGATGGGGCCCGGTCGTCTCTTGTCATTCGCTAAGTGTTTTTTTTTCGGTTCATACGTTCTCTACTGACTTAATTGTCATGTCTTACTGACCTAGTCACCTAGGACTCTCGCTCTATGAAGTCACATGACGACGGCGATGACTCGACAGTGACTTCTGGCAATGTGACTAGACGTCGTTTCGAGCGTCGTTTCGTCCGGGTCGTCACCACGTCACCCTCGTCTCACTCTTCTAGCACTACAGGTGGCCCATCTGCGCCTCTGCCTCGCCTCACCTCTGCCTCATCATTTTTGGTCTCAGCAATCTCACGGTATGCTGCAGCTCTCGAAACGCTAAGTTGTTTTTTTTTTTTGGATTCACGACGTTTTTTCTAGTAAATTTCTACTGACTTAATATATTTATTGGCCTTAACATGGGACCCTGACCCACGACACGACCAGCACAGCGCCAACGACGGCAATGACAGGGCGACATGACAATGACAGGCGACAACAACCGCAACAACCACGACACGACCACGACGACAACCACGACAACGACAACCACGACCACGACGACAACCACGGCCACAACAACAGCAACGACCATAGCTACAAGTCGGGGTCCACGATAACCACGACTACCCAGGACAACTACGGTTCACGACCACCACGACAACGACAACGATGACAACAACTTCGATGATGGGCGATGACGACGACGACGGTAGCAGCAACAGCGACGGTCATGTGTGGCAGTTGTAGAATTTCTGTAGTACTTGTACTGTACTACAAGTATGGTTAGAAATACAGGGCCTAGTGGCATGTGAGGCTCCCTGCTGCTGGCCCGGGAGCGTAAGTACCTCTCAAATCCTCACGAACCCGTCAAACCCACGCGAACCCGTCAAACCCGCCACCCGCCGCCGTACCCCTCTCCACCCGTACCCGTATGCGCGGGTTACCCGTACCCGCGACCACGGGTACGGGTTTCGGCGGGTACGGGTACGGGTTGACACGGATCGACACGCGGGTGACCCGTGTCGATCCCTAAACATCAAAAGAAATAACACACTGAAGAAAAAGGCGACAGTATGCCCAACCCGCGGTCCAAGCGCCATGGATGCGGTGGAAGAAGTGGCCATTGAGTCGGTCTTCTTGAGGCTAGTACACCAGGTACGGTATAGGCAATATGGTGAAGTGATTGCGACAGACCCGTGGTCCACCTGGAACGGGCGCGAACGTCTCGATAAGAGGGAACACGGCAAACTTGTGCGACGCTTGACTATTGGTGGTAATCTGGATGGGCGTTCCCCCTGCCCTCTGGGCGCAATGACGCCCAAGGAGGGCCCTCCGATCCCGATGAACACTAGCAGACGCGAGACAGTACCTTTCACGGCCTTCTGCATGTTCTAGCAGAGATGGCGGATTGGGCTTCGGCCGACCATCGGAGAAACCGTTGGCAGGGGCTGGTCTCGCGTCCGCTACAGCGTGCCCTAGGCGGATGAGACATATTTTTGGTAATCATGGCATGGAGCGTGTTCTCTGCAAGGGTCGAAAACGACGAGTAACGATGGAGTGTGAGGTCGCCCCTGATTGATGCGATAGGAAGACTTACCGAGACCAGCAGCGCTGGCGACGAGAAGAGGATAGTTATTAATCTCACTGCTCCCTCCGAGAAAGTAGGTTAGAAGGAAGAATAAGAGTAAGAGTTTGGAGGAGTAGGAGTAGGAGTATCTGGTTCACGGCAAAGGACCAGGACTGCAACCCTTCCAGTCGCTTCGTTTACAGTAACTTATTCCCAGCCTGCCAGCGGACAACACCCTTGACAACTGTGGGAGCATTCAGCGTGAGTTGGGGTTATCGATTATCGCGGTTCCCTAGACGCTCGAACCGCACGCTCACTCTATCCCCCATCACTCCGGCCTCCAAAATACTCTTCTATCCAGTACGGCCGCTGCGCAAGATTTGAAGCACATGTAAACGTTCTTGAATTCGTGCATAGATGGGCCATTAACCCGTGCCTACTTGATAGTCACCCACTACGCCTGCTGTCTCCAGCCCGGGTTCCTCAGGATCGCGAATTTCAAGAAGAGGGTACGTCGATCCCTTTTTTTTGTGCAGCGATGCTCGCTCAAGAACCGTCCTTGGACAGCACTCAAATCGCCCGATCGGCCAGATGGCCAGCGCATCGTCTCAGACTCGGGTGATCGAACAATTCGTGTGTGGAACGCGACTACGGGAGACACAGAGGCAGGCCCATTTACTGGTCACACGTATTCAGTCGGATCTGTGGCATTCTCGCCAGAAGGCCAGCGCATCGTCTCGGGTTTCCATGATCGAACAACTCGTATGTTGAACGCTACGACAAGAAATACGAAAAATAAAAGCCACGTCGACTTCACTAACCACTCCGTGAGGGATGGATATGTGGTAGTGAAGGTGAACTCCTAATGTGGATCCCACAACCACATAGGACGCATCTTCATCGCCCAAGTAATATCTGGGTTGCCGGCGAATACGGAACCCGCCTCGATTTGTCGACTTTCGTACATGGGCAGAGTTGGAATACTTGTATTAACACCTAGGTAGCCGTGGATTTTCTTTAGGTGATCTGAAGTGTAATGTGACGTGCTTCAACAAGCTCGTTAATGCAGTACACGCTGACAACTCAGTAAGTCCAGGTAAGGCGTCGACGCTTTGCCACCAGGGAACGAGAGGTTGAAATCGCCGAGATCCAAATAACTGAAAAAGTAACTGGTTCATCACGACTCTAACGCCCATCTCCCGTCGCCTCTCATCTGAACCGAATGACAAAGAGCATCACCAAAAACGCAATCGCGACTACGGCGTTCGATATCGCCAGACACGTCGTTCTGAGCGCCTTCCAGCGATGATCGCACAGCCGCTCCCGCTCCCACTTTATCACATCCTGGTTCGCGCCTACCTTCTCCTTCGCGACGCAACGCACCCCCCTGGTCCGCCGCCAGTGCACCGGAGAAGAGTTCCGCATTCCGCCGCAGCTGGCCTGCCATGTGCACTAGCTGCGCCACCAGCTCCTCCTGCAGCACCGCAGAGGCAGACGCCGCGTCGCCTCCCGTATTTGGTTCAGGACGTTCATGAGCGCAGGACGTTCAGGAGCGACCCTCTAAAAATGAAGGGGGATAGGCCTTCTAGCCTATACAAAGGCGACGTACCTCGTTCACAGATAGCATAGACGCGTCTAGCCTGTCCAGCAGTCCGCAGATGTTCATGAGGCGCTTCACGAGCTTTCTGAACATTCAACCAGTTGGCGTCGAGGTCCTCTTGTGTTTGGGCTTCGAGATTGTGGTGAAGAGCACTCACGCCGAAAGTTGAATCCCGTTGTCTTGCTCCACGTTTCCCAGCAATTGTCGGGCGTGCTCCAGTTGTCACAAACTATACGAGAGGGGTAGGGATCTCGCTGAACAAGGGACGCACCTATAGCACACTCTCCGATTCGAGGGATCGCGTCGAGCTGCGTCCCGCTCCCCAGTCGGCCTCGTTGATAGATTGGTCGAGACGTCGGACAAGGCGGACGAGGTTTAATTCTGTCGTAGACGACCGATTCTTTGACCGTCATAATTACGGAATGTAGAAAGAAGTGGATATCTTGGCTGCAAGGATACTGTAACCGTATTATGGCCAGAAGCTCGGTGTGGCTGTGCACAGGCTCGGACCGCAGTATCCCGCTCCGCCAATAGAGACGCCCTTTATTTCATCTCTAATCTATCGACGTTCTCAATCCGCAGCCTTTCCTTACAACTACTACCAGAGCATTGTCATCCCTTCACGTCCAACCTCTGACACAGTCAAGAAAAAGCCAGGCAATGCTCAGAACTTGAAGGAAGACCAGTGGCACCGGCCTTTCTTTTGAGCACGGGATTATGACCGGCCGAAAGCAACATAGTGGAGGTGGGGGTCGTGGCTATTGCGAGGGTAGAGGCTTCGGTCGTGGCAGTGGCAGTCGCGGTCGCGGTCGTGGTCGAAGGGGCGGATTGGGCTATGTGGCGATGCACGAGATCGACGGCGATTTTGTCGTTGAGTCACTTCCTTTTCGTACGTCCGACCCTCCCTCATGGCGCATATCCTTCATGGTTGGTGTACTGAAGACCTCAGGGACAACTCCCGGTGCGTCCAAGGGGATACAAATGCGCGGGAAAAGGACGAGGGTTCGGCTTTGATTATGAGCAGGCTATCTTGAGTCGAAACTGCGCAGTGGGAACGCGTCCCTATCGCAATTGCTCTATAAAGACCGCCAATTCCTCAAGCCCATCGCATTCGTGCGGTCCCAACAAACGCCGACCCTCTTTTTAAGAGATGAAGAAATATCCAAGCCCGTAGAGTGCACGTAGCCGAAGAAGCGGGTCCGTCCTTTTTTCTTTGCTGCCGTGGGCTTAGTGTTGACACTTTTTTCGGTTTTAGGTGTGCGAGAAGCCAGCCATGTTCCCACTGCCGAGCGCGTCTCGGATTTTCCATGGTGGAAAAAATGCGGCCCTCACCGTCAGAATCTTTATCAGACGAGGAGCTTACGAAAACTGCACCTCCAGTTGCCGCGATCGCTAGTATTACTACAAGAGTCCAGAAGGAGGAAACCCAGTCAGCCGTAACCACAACCAAGGATGGACCCACTGGCTTCTACATTGATAACGAGCTATCACCTGTGCAAGACTCGTCCACTCTACTCATGACATCGCAGCGGAGCATCCCGGCACTGGTATCCTAGGTGAAGACATTGGCCCGGGCGAGGAAGATGACGAAATTATTGTGTACGTCGTGCCTCGTCCCCGAAATGGCAAACTCGCATCTATCCCCACCCAATCTTTTCCAGACGGAAAAAACTCCTCCTCTCGCCCGCCCTGCCCCTGTTGCTGCGCCGGTCCATCGGAAAACGTACGATGTTCCGCATGCCCTGGCGTTCTCACCAGAGCCTGAGCTTAAGCACTGGTCAGAACCAGTTCCAAGAGACGTCGTCACAGCGCCATCGCCAGCACCAGCACCTGTGCTAGCTTTCAAGAACTTTTCATTCTCCCTCCTCTCCAGCTCTCCTAAACCAGCGCATCGCGCGCCGGAAGACGGAGCGTAACACGACGTTCGGCTCATTTGGCGCGATCCGCGCTGAGGCGACTGCGCGTGGACCCGCAGCGGGTCAAGCGCGCCGCGGCGGGTCGGGCGTTGACCGGGGCAGCTCGACATTGTTGTAGACGAGGTCGAGGACTGCGAAGAGGATGATGGGGCATGCTCGCGGACCAGGACATTGGGGCTGATGCGATGATCGTGTTCGTACGCCTGGAATGACCTCTTCGGTGTCACTTCCTTGTCATCTAGGTATCGTTTTCGGCAAAAGAGTTTCTCGAGCCTCGTCCTCGCCTTCTGCGGCTAGGATCCCCCGTGCGCCATCGGCCAACTCCAACTCCGTGTCGATTTTGCCATTGCTGCCTCTCGCACTCTCGCCATCTTCGTCTTCGTCTGTGTCCACTAGGCGGTGTGACGGCGCCACGGCCCTTGAGCGCGAATCCACCCACTTTCAGCTATTTCAGAGTCGTCGACCCACCTGTTCCGACTGCCCATCTCGGATGATCTCTGACTGCCACCAACTCGCGTCTTGTCAGTCCTTCCCTTCCCACCTCGTGTCTACTCATTTCTCTTCCCACCATCTCATTTCGCCTTTCGTCGCTCCTGTCAAAATGCCCAATAATCCCGACACCGGCAGCCACCATCGATCAACCACCCCATTCCAGTCGACCCCCTGCCCGCGTCGTCGCTGAAGACCCCACCACGGAACAGCCTCCCTACCATTCCCAGCCTTGCGGGCTTTCTTTCAATTGACACTCTCGAATCCTTGGAACTTGAATCATCCGACGAGTTGGAGATTGATGATACAGATTTGGGGGTTCATGAACGGAATCGAGGCCACCCGCGCTGACATGTGCCTGCCTGACGACACCGCATGCCTTGAACGACTTCGCAGTCGGACTGTTGGACGGCTCGTCAAGGATATGATGCGGGAAGAGCTCGACCAAGAGCAGGAGCTTAATGACGATCTGAACTTAAACATGGATTTGGACATTGACGATGAAGACATCATCACCGCGCGGATACAGGTACGTGAGTTTTCTTCACTACGTTTTCCGAGCGATGGCTGATGCACTGGTACCGCAGGACTTCCTTGATGAAAGCGACGATATCCTCTGCGCCAAGGACCCCAAGCAGAGAAAACGCATCTTCCGGGCCATCCACAACAGCAAGATCGGGGTCGTCCTCGACGACTTTATCGACAGTTCACCGAGACCCCACATTCATCTTCGTTAACTTCGGTCCCGCCCGCTCATCCTTGTGCCTCTACGCGCGTTCTGTTCTTGTTTCACAAAACGCACGAGGGACAGGTACATCTCTACAGAACTCCATGATGAATGGGAGCGCGACCACGCGAAGAAAGCCGAGAGCAAGCGTCTGTGCGAGCTAAAGCGAATTGCCGCCGCCACAGACCCATTTACGCGTAAGAAGAAGCGCGGCAAAAAGGCACGCAAAGCAGCCCGACAGGCGGCCGCGTCTGTCAGCCTCGAGACGGTTGTCGGACACATTCGGCATTTCGTGGAGGATCTCGGGAGCGCGCCAACGCTCTCGCTCCCGCTGATGGCGCGGCACGCGCACAAGTTGGTGCACGAGCTCGCGCACGCCTTTAGTCTGAAGAGCAAGAGCGTGAGAAACGGCGCGGCGCGCTTCTCTAAGCTCGTCAGGAGGATGTTTGACGGCGTGCGGGTAGACGAGCGGAATGTCGCGCGGATTTGGTCAAGTCGCCGCCGTTGCATGGGGGCGGTGGTGCAATGGAAAGGTGAGAGAAAGATCTGGATTGCGAAGTCGTAACTGGATGAGAAACCGTATTGGACGTTGCATGATAGATAGAGTTCTGCTTGCTCTCCAGGTGCAATTATTATAGAACGGACGAAATTGTCACTATTCTGTCTATCTTGTGTATTGTACAATTACTAAGGAGGGCCGCGCTTCCACAAAAAAACTTTCGCCAGACTTGTCGCCAGAGATTGAAACCGTGCAAACATACAAAGCACCCCCCCCCAATCCACTTCCTCTCCTTCTACTTCGCAAACTCGCCTGGGAAGACGCAAATATCAGAAGATGATGTAGACGAAACTGTACGGAGCGAAAGCGAGTAAAAAAAGCGCGACATCTGACCTTGATTGCATACTCAACCCAAAAGAACGCGAAAGCGTAATTTGCTCTGCACGAATAGTGGTCCATAAACGGCCACTTTGAGACGTACACACCGATGTCTGACTGTGGCATCAAGAGACTGGCGGAGAGGACCGAGAGGTTGAAGGGTTAATTAAGGGCAGGTTTTGATGTCTTCGATAGCGACGACCACACATGTTGTCGCCTTGTTTCTGTGGGAGAAGATGGTTCAAATCAGTCAAGGACGGCGCAGAAACCGCAACTCTCGGCTGCAAGATGCGATCGGCAGGATTCGCCTACTTCGGATTTTTGTCCAAATGGCCGCAAACGAGGACCGGGAAGGAGAGGGCCAAGAGAATGAGTTCTCATAAGAAGGATTACGCTTCCGTGGGACAAGCGTAGTAACCCCCTGTATGGGCGAATGAGCAGCACAGCCTTCTGAATGATCGCCCAAGCTAAGTATTTTGAATGGAAGTACAGAAAAGACAAACGCGACTCACTTTTTCTCGCCAGCATCGAGCACCGTGACATTGGGTAGTCTGCCGGAGTCTCGAGGGGGGTCACCCTGAGAGGGTTTGTGGTGGTGCGAAGCTCCAGAAAAAGTATTCGTGCTGCGTCGCGAATTGTTTCATCTGAGGCTGGAATGCGATTCTCACGGGAGGGATAACGTGGTTTCGTTGAGAAGGTGTGGCGTAAAAGAGACACAT
This sequence comes from Lactarius sanguifluus, assembly GCA_021527775.1. Taxonomy (NCBI): domain Eukaryota; kingdom Fungi; phylum Basidiomycota; class Agaricomycetes; order Russulales; family Russulaceae; genus Lactarius; species Lactarius sanguifluus. Next base: position 29,915 of record JAKEYF010000291.1, read on the forward strand.
CACGGAGGTGGAGGAGACATTCTGCGACGAAAAGCCGCGAGGTAGGGCTCCAGCCCCAATGCGTGAGAAAGGGATATTAATTTCGAACAAAGTAAAGAGACTTAAGCACGGGTTTGCGAGGCAGGAATTGAATTGCGTGGTAGACGGGAAACCATAGACAGTAAAACACAGGTGGACAGAGGATGCGTTCTCTGAAATGGACGTCAATAGAACGAAGTATGAAGGCGATTTGAGCAGCCTCGTCCTGCGTCAATTGAATCAAGCAGTTTGGTCGTGTTCACAAAAAAAGGTGCCTGTTGAAGGCGCGATTTATTGCAAAGGTCTGTCATGAAGCAGCAAGGAGGGATGCCAAATGTCTATACGCTGATGTCATGTCAGCGTGACGGAGAAAGTCAGAGGATGAAAAGGCAAGAAAGAGCGAAAAGGTGGTACGGTATTGTGAGTGAGATACAATGAGGACATCGAAGGGAGCTGTGAGTTCAAGAGCCAGCTGCGTAGCAAGGTCCACAAACAGGGAACATCTCCGACTCCAAAATGTGCCAGAAATGTTCACAAAAGGTGAAAGGTGAATGTAGGAGGAAGTTGGGTGAGAAGTCCATTCTGAAGTTATCTGGGACGGACGATAGGATACGCAAGGTAGTAATAGTAGGGGCAAAAGGTGTTCCGGCAGTACTTCGCTGTCTGTTTGGCCCACTGCCGGTGACCGCTGCGGGGTAAGGTCAAGCACGGAGTTCCAGCGCGAAGGAAACGGTTGCGTCGGGAACAACCGCTCTTCCGTTTCACTCGACCCGGCGTCGTTCCCTTGCGAGAGAGGGTTTGGGAACGACTATCGGCGCACGGTGATTGTGACTGGACGTTGTAGCTCCCGCCCAGGGAAGACGCGGACACACCGAGGAGAGCTTCCTCTCCGGATATCGGGAAACCGGCAAGATCAACGGCGAAGAGTAGATTGGCTCGTTCATGTGCGCTCAGGCTGGGCGGGAACAACTCCGGGGGCAACTTGCCATCCATCGGAAGAAGGCGCACATGCGCACCCCCGCTCCACCGACGGTGACGTCCTGCTTGGACAGAGAATCCCTCTGGTGCGTGGGCCGGATGTTCTGGTTCAACACAGAGCATCACGGTGCACTCTACGTGGCCAGCCGCGAGCGCATCGGGTGACAGGGATGGGTATCACCAGATAAGATATAAGGGACAAACAATGTGCGCACGTGGAGGCAAGACTTTGAAAGGTGTGCAGCGAGACGATTTGCGGAGGGTAACACGGGTGACGAGGGTTGGCGATGTGGAGGACAGGTCGACAGCGGCAGCAGAGAGGCTGGGAGAGCAAGGTCCTGCTTGCATATCTTGGCACCGATCTGGGCGCTGGGAAAGGCGAGAGGGAGAAGAGCGTTTGAGAAGCTCGGCGCTGTGCTTGGTGAGTAGGATATAGATGTATAGACGGGTACCTGCCGAAAACCGCTTATAGTAAGAAGGTCAACCTGTCGATAAAACTTTGTCGTACTTCTGTGCGTCGGCGAATGACTCTGCGGAATCCGCGCTTGCGGAAGCTGGGGACCTAGGAAAGACCTGCGCAGGGAGGAGTATTGACACGAGCACTGATGAGTACGTTCATAGCAGATGGCAGGCGGAAGCCGGGGTGTCTCGGGAGACGACTGCCACTGTAGGCACTTTTCTGTACGCGGATCTGTCCACGAGCGACGCAGTCATCGTTTGTGTTATCCCGGCTTCTATCGCGGTCTTCCCCAATGTTTCCAACGTCTGTACTTCACTCATCCCTTGCCGGTGATCGACGTAGCCAAATCTTGTGCAACCGCAAGCATAATCGATATCCCCGAAGCGTTCGTGTTTTCTTCACTCCCTTTTCACACATAATCTGAGTAACCACCAACCAGTATTGCCACCAGCTTCCAGGAGGAAAATCGGTCAGCCCGAACCACGAGTGCGATACTCGTCTACATCTACTACAGTAAGGACATCGCAGTGGAGCATTCCGGCACTGGTATCTAGGCGAAGATATTGGCGAAGATGGTGACCATGAGATAATCGTAAACGTCGCGTCTCATCGATCTCATCCTCAAAATGGCAAACTCGCTTCTGCCCACACCCAACCTTCTCGCAAAATCCCTCCCTCGTCCCGCTACCCCCGCCCCTCCCGCTATGCCGGTCCACTGGATACTCCGCACGCACCAGCTCTCCCGCCAGAGCCTGAGCCCAAGCTCCGGCCAGAACCAGTCCCAAATACGACGTCGTCCCAGCGCTGTCTCCGACACCAGCACCTGCGCTGGCTTTCAAGATCATTTCCTTCTCCCTCCTCTCCGCCGCTTCCTAAACCGACGCACCGCATGCAATGGCCACGTCGCGCCGCGTTATTAGGCCGAGCAGCGCCGCGGCGACCCGGGACATTGACCGGGGCGGCTCGACGCGGGGGTGGCCGAGGTCGAGGACAGCGAGGAGGACGACAATGGGGGCATGCTCGTAGACCAGGAGATTGGGGCTGATGCGATGACTGCGTTCGTAACCCTGGAACGGCCCCTCCCGCGTTACATCCTTGTCATCTGAGGTACCATCGTCATCGTCTTCGGGCTAAAGGAGCTCCTTAAAGCCTCCTCGTCCTCGTCCTCGCCCTCGCCTTCTGCGACTAGGATGTCTCGCATGCCATCGGCCAACTCCAACTCCGTGTCGACCTCTTTGCCATTACTTCCACTCGCTCACTCTCCCTCGTCTTCATCAGGCGGGTCCTTACCTCGTCCTCCATGTCACCCGCGCCGACATGTGCCTGCCCGACGACGCCCCGCGCCTTGAACGACTTTGCAGTCGGACTGTTTGACGGCCCGTCAAGGGGAAGAGCTTGACCAAGAGCAGCAGCTCGATGACGATCTAGACTTGGCCTTGGATTTGGACATTGACGATGAAGACAGCATCATCGCGCGGATACAGGTACGCGAGTTTCTTCCACATGTTTGCTGGGCGATGGCTGATGCACTGGTACTACAGGACTTCCTTAGTGACAACGACTATATCCTCCGCGCCAAGGATCGCAAGCAGTGAAACTGCATCTCCAAGGCCATCCACAAAGGCAAGTTCCAGGTCGTCCTCGACGACTTTATCGACAGTTTACCGAGTACGTACCTTACATCTTCGTTAACAGCCGTCTCGCCCGCTCATCCTTGTGCTTCTATGCGCGTCTTGGTTCTTGTCGTACAGAACCGCGGCCGCCGTCGACCCATTTGCACTCACGAAGAAGCGTGGCAACAATGCGCGCGAAGCAGCCCGACAGGCGGCGGCATCCGTCAGCCTCGAGATGGTCGTCAGACACAAGCGACGCTTCGTGGAGGATCTTCGGAGCGCTCCGACGCTCTCGCTCCTGCCTATGGCGCGGTAAGTGCGCAAGTCGGTGCACAAGCTCGCGTATGCCTTCCGTTTCATGAGCGAGGCCCGTCAAGACGATGCTTAGCGGCGTGCGGGCAGACGAGCAGAATGTCGCACGAATTTTGGTCAAGCCGCCGCCACCGCCGCATGGAAGCGGTGCAAGGGAAAGGGAAGGGAAAGGCGGGGAGAAAGATCCGCCCGCAGAATAGCTGAGTCGTAGACGGAGTACGTTTCTACACAAAGCTCTAGATATGACTATCTGTGCTAATTTCTTTTTTTCTTGTTGGTAGGGTGCACCAAAGATAGATGGGTCGAATGTCGGGCTCCAGGCGTTGTCGGCCATGTGATGGGAAGAGGGATTCAGATCGGTGCCATCGGCGGTGGTGGATTAGACGCCCTCCCCCCTGATATCAGAATTGGGGCTCGCGAGCTCGCGCAGTGGTTATAATACAACATCAGGTGTACGACATGATGGCTTGTTACATCTTCGAGGTGGGGTACAGTCTATACAACGTCTAGTACCACCAATAAAAAGAACTTCTCCGGACTTGGTGTGAGATGAGAGGGTCAGGGAGTGCTGCTGGTGTCAGTAGCTGTTCTGACGTCTTTCTTTTCGTGGTGTTGTCAAAGGCGCTGGCTGTCTGGACGTTTGTAGGTTGAACGAGATATGAAACCGTGTTGGACGTCCAATTGGATGATAGATGGCACTCTATAACTGTGAAGGAAGCAAGCAGGGCTGGGACGAAAAATCCGCTCTATCTTGTTCTGATGCGGCATTAGTACAATCGCCGCTATATAAACTAGAAATTGGAAGCGTGCAAACACACAACGCATCCCCCAATCCACTTGTTCTTCTTTGACTTCGCAAACTCGCTTTGGAAGACGCAAAGCACAAACATCAGAAGATGGTGTAAATGAAACCATACAAAGCGAAGGCGAGTAAAAAAGGCGCGACATCTGACCTTGATTGCGTAAATTGAAAAAATGCGAAAGCCGTACTTTACTCCGTACGAATAGTGGTCCCTTAACCAAGCCCTTAACGGTCACTTTGAGATGTACACACCGTTGCCTGACTCACTGTGACATCAAGAGACTGGCGAAGAGGACTGGAAGGTTGAAGCCCGAAGGGGCAGATTGCGCAAGTATGGGATGTCTTCGATAGCGATGACTACACATATTGTCTCCTTATTTCTGTCGGGAAGGGAGGTATGATCCGAATCGGCCAAGGACGCCGCAGAAACCATGGCTCTCTGCCGCGGGATACGATCGGCAGGATCCGCCCACTTCTGATTGTTGTCCAGACGGCCGCGAATGAGGAGAGGCAAGGTGATGGTAGAGTTCGCCTTTGTTTTCATAGGAAGGATTACGCTTCCGTGGGGCAAGCGTTGTAGTCACCTCCTGTACGGGCGCGAATGAGCGGCCTCCCGAATGATCGCGCAAGTTAAGAGAGAAATTTTGGATGGAGGTACGGCACAACACGTTTTCTCACTGGCATTGCTCACCGTGACATTGGGAGATCTCCCGGAGTCCTGAGGGGGGTTTGTGGTAGCGCGAAATTCCAGAAACGTATTCGTACTACGTCGTGAATTGTTTCACCTAGCTAGAGTGCGATTCCCACGGGGGGATAATTTCAAGTTCGTTGAGGTGTGGTGCAAAAGAGACGCATCACGGGGTGGAAGAACTTCAGTATGAGCGCGAACGCCAGGCTACAATGCGTGAGAAAGTGGTCCTAATTTGGACAAGGTAAGAGCAAACACGGCGGGCAAGAGCAGATAAGTGGAAGTCGAATAAGGGATCGACTAATGTCCAATATATTGACCACTAAGTTGACGGTGTTGTTATTGTGAATTATATTAAGACAATATAATAATTTGTAGACCCTCCTTATATGTCAGATAATTATAAATAAATTTACTCGAACAATTAGATATTAGTTGCTTGATTAAGAGAGCCCTGATCATTTCCGAATCTATTTAAACTTAATTGTCAGGCACCAGCCAGCATAAACAATTAAGTTTAAATAGATTTGGAAATAATCAAAGCTCTCTTAATCAAGCAACTAATATCTAATTGTTCGAGTAAATCTATTTATAATTATCTGACACATAAGGAGGGTCTACAAATTATTCTATTGTTTTAATATAATTCACAATAACAATCAAGTTAACTTAGTGGTCAATATATTGGACATTAGTTGATCCCTTAGTTGACTATAAGCAGAGTCTGCTTACCCACTCCTGCCTGCTGTGAAACGTAAGTCCGAGCTGGGAGGAATTGAATTATGCCGCAGACGCAGTAACACAGGTGGAAGAGGGCGGGCGTTCCCTGAAAGGGGACACCAATAGAACGAAGTGGGAACGTGATTTAGGCCTATGTAGCCACGTCCTGCGTCGACTGAACCAAGCAGTTTGAGCGTGTTCACAAAAAAAGTGCTTGTTGAAAGTGTGGTTTATTGCGAAAGTCTGTGCACAATGACAGGAAGTAGCAGGGAGGGAAGACCAAAGTGTTCATACGCACAGAGAAAGTCAAAGGAGGGGGGAAAGGGGGGAAAAAAGAGCGAAAGGGCGGTACTGTATTGTGAGGAATACAACGAGGACGTCGAAGGGAGCTGTGAATTCGAAGAGTGAAAAAAGTCTGCTACTCAGCAAAATCCACAAACAGGGAACATCTCTGACTCCAAAATGTGCCCGACATGTTCACAGAAGGTGAAAAGGGAAGGTGAGAGGAAGTTGGGTGCGAGAAGTCCGCTCTTAAATTATCTGGGATGGATGATAAGATAAGGATGGTAGGGAACGGCGAAAGGGTTCCGGCAGCACTTCGCTGTCTATCTAGCCTGCTGCTGGTGACGGCTGTGGGGTGAGGAGGAGCACGCAGTTCCAGCGTGAAGGAAACGGTTGCGCCGAGAATAGACGTCTTCTATTCGACCCTCGACCCGGCGTTGTTTCAGTGTGACAGATAGCTTGAGAACGGCTGACGGTGATCATGACTGGACGTCATAGCTCCTCGCCGAGAGAAGACGGGACACGCCGAGGAGCGCGTCCTCTTCAGATATTCGGGAACCGACCAGCTCAACAGGGAAGAGTAAACAAATTGTATTGTTCGTGCGCGCTCAAGCAGAGCGGGAACAACTCCATTGAGGGTGGCGGGGACGGGTATCATCAAATAAGATATATAGGCACAAATATGGTGCGCACGTAGAAGCAAGGGAAGTCTACGGGTGTGCAGCGAGACGATTTGCAGGGCGTAGCACGGGTGGCAGGGGTTGGTGTCGTGGAGCATAGGTCGACAGCGGGTGGCGGAGAGGCTGGGAGGGCAAAGTCTTGCTTATGTATCTTGGCACCGATCTGGGTACTGGGAAAGGCGATAGGGCGAAGAGTATTTGAGAAGCTAGGCGCTGTGCTAGGTGAGTAGGATGTTGATGAAGAGAGGGACGGACGGTGTACCTGCAGAAAGCTCCTCAAGTGAACCTCGTCCAGACCATGATAAAACTCGTCGTACTCTTGTGCCCTGGTGATCGGCTCCGCGCTTGCGGACGCTGGGAACCTGGGAAGGCCCACTGTCGCGAGGAGCATTGTTGCGAGTATGCTCCTAGCAGGTGCCATGAGCACCAGTTTTTCTCCCGCACGGTAATCAACGCTGTAAGACAGACCGATGGGTCGCGTGCCAGGCTGGGGGTAGCCGGAAGGACGCTGCCGAGAGTGTGAATGATGCAGTAAGAAATCAGTAGCCATTACGCACCAACGATGATGCACATCCGATAAACCGCAGCCTACACACTAGCCGTCTTCTCCCACAGGAGTGCAAACTAGCCCCGATCAGAACAGGGCCGCTGCGAAAGGCACAGGCGAGCAACATTGTCGGGACTCAGAACATGCGCACAAGGACGCCAATCTCACACCTTACCATCATCAAAACGAACTCGTCAGCGCCGGCCAAGATAACGTCAAAAGAAATAACACTCCAAGATCAAATACGACGATGCGTCTTCCAAGCGCCAATGTGCGGTAGACTCCGTGCAAGAATGGGCCTTTGAAGCGGACCTCATGAGGCCGTTGCACCGGGTATGGCATAGGCGGTATGGTGACACGGTTGCCACCAGACCACAGACCGCCCGGAATGGGCGCGAAAGGCTTGACAACAAGGAGCGGGGCAAACTTGTTCGACGCTGGACTCGTGGTGGTAATCTGGATGCACGTTATGCTGCTCTCGGGCACCGGCGCGGTGACAGCCTGTGAGGTACCCCCCATCCCGATGAATGCTAGTAGGCGCGAAGCCGTACACTGCACGGCCTTCATATTCTTGCAGAGATGGCGCATCTTGAGCTTCCACTGACCGTCGGAGAAACCACTAGCGGCGGCTGGTCCCACATTCACTGCAGCGTGCCCCAAGCGCATGGGGGAGAAATCTTCGGGGGCAATCATGACATGGGATTCGCTGCGGCTGTAAGGGTATAAAACGACAAGTAACGACGGGGTCTGAGTTCGCCCCGATCGATATGATAGAAGCACTTACCGAGACAGCATCGGCGACGAGAAGGGATAGTTGTGCATCTCATATCAATGTCTGTTCTTCCGAGAGTACGGTTTAGAAGGGAGGAGTAAGAGTGGCTGTCTGGGAAATTGGGAGTGAGGAGTAGGCCCGTTGAACACAATCGAGTCACAGGTGTATGGACAGAGCCTTAACTGCACCGCACCTGTTCACTCTAAGTCCATTTGAGACCCAAAATTATAGGGAATGCCAAACAGGTGGTCTGCAGTCGCTAAGGCTGAGAGCGCAGCGTTTCGTGAGTTTGAAAAAATAAAATAAAAAGAGCTGACAGAGGGTAGCGATGTTATGCAAGTAACGGAGATCCTCCAGAGAGAGCGTCACGTAGAATTTACAGTACCGCAACCAAGAGTGCAGCCCTCTTTTCCATAATTGAATTTATTCCCAGCCCGCCAGTGGACAACACCTTTGACAGCTGCACAGCATGGGTTGGGCGTTATCGTGGACAGCTCGTGGTCACCTAGACGCTCGGACCGCACCTCACTCTATCCCCCATCAATCTAGCACCCAAAACACTCTTCTATCCAGTATGGCCGCTGCGCAAGATTTGGAGCATGGGGAAATGGCTTCGAATTCGTGCGTAGATGGTTATTTAGCTGCGACATTCTTGATAGTAACCCACTACTCCAGCCCAGGTCCCTCAGGATCGCGAATTTCAGGAAGAAGGTGCGTCGATCCCTACTTTTTGTGTAACGATGCTCGCTCAATAGTCCTTTGACAGCACTCAAATGGCCGAATCGCGGGGAAGCCTATCCCGTGTTGAGGTGACTGGTATGTACTGGAATCCTAACTCGTTGATGCCTTGATAGTCGTTTATGCCCTTTGTTAGTCCTCCGGGCGCACGATCTCCCAAGTATCAAGAAACGGCGAGGCCTGAAGAGGTCGTTCTATGTCACTATAACCCATGATACGACAACGAAGAAGACGAAAAGCGGCCGGATTGATGGCCCGACGGTGCACTGGGACCAGCCGCTTGGCGTCTTGTAAGACTTTTCTTTTTGTCTGATTTTTTTTGGCTAAAAGTTCAGTTCAGTTATACACAACGGTCTTCACATCTCATACTACGTCTTTACGAGAAGCGGCGCTTCCACGCCGATGTCGTCATCGGAACGCACGAAACAACAATACCCGTCGAAACACAAACGGGTTCGTATCTTATTAGAAACCTTACTTACATGACTAGCTGAACATCTTGTGTGTAGAAGTCCCTTATGTCCTCACCAACCACGACGAACAGTCTGCACAGTCGAACCAACCGGTCACGCTCTACTTGACGGTCGTTGTGTCACCTCCCGAGAATGCTCTCCGAGACGCCGACGAAGCTATGACAACAATTAATCTCTCGAATAAATGGGAAGGTGCTCTCGTGAGAATCAAGTGGGTGGTGGATACGTTGGGCCCAGTTGCAGAAGTGCGTCACGACATCCTTCTTTTTGCCGATCCTTGACCGAGCCGAATGTCGTCCTCAGCTGCACCCGATTGCAAAGATGGCATACGGTCTACTTTCTGCGATTCCCAAGGTGATCTATTCGCGCTATTGTCGGATTGAAATACGTATTCAACGTTTATTTGTGTGCTAGACCCTCCTAGAACAGTTTCAACGCGACGACAACGTCCAAACGTTACTTGCCGCCATACATGATGCGTTTGATTTCGCAAACCAGGAAGACCGTTTCAAAGCGATCCGACGTGATTCAAGTTCCAGGCAGGCACGAATCCTTACGCTCATGTTGCAGCACGCCTGTAATTGCTGTGACTTTATCCGATCATACGCGAACGATTCACAATTCTGTACGTAATCTTTACCCATTTCAGTCGGCCGACGTAATCATGCAGTTTTTCAGGGATGCGAACATTGAAGAATACCGGCAACCAAGTCGACAAAAAAATCGAGGACTTCCGCGCCACCCTTCTCGACCAACGAAAGGCTTTCTTGGACGAGGCTACGATCACTACAGAGATAACCGCACTCCAAATTCTGGATGACGTGGGGATAATATCGGCCGACGTCGGCAAGATTTCGAGTCAGCTCGACGGGATAGCTACCCAGGTGAAGTGGGTGTCTAGCCAAGTGTCAGACGCAGGTACGTAGTCCTGATACCGAAGGTTATCGATCTGACAGTCGTTATAGAACTGGATAGAAAAATTGGAGAAATCCCATATGGGACGGGTTCGCGATTCACGCCCGACAAGGGTTGTCTTACGGGAACACGCACGGCCTTCCTGGACTTCATCGATAATTGGGTGAACGATCCCGCTTCGGAGCGTTGTCTCGTTCTTTTCGGGCAAGCAGGCACTGGAAAGTCATCGATTGCGCATGAGATCGCGCGTCGCTTCGACAAAATCCATCGTCTTACGTCATCGTTTATCTTTTTACGGAAGGAGCAATCTAAACCTTATCACCTCTTCACAACTCTTGCTCGCGACCTCTCCGACCGCTATCCTTCGTTCAAAGCTGCGCTGGGAAAGGTCGTGAAGGACAACTCCTCTCTTCGAACTGGAACCAGTGACTACGGTACCCTGTTCGACTCCCTTATCCTGGCGCCACTTAAGGATCTGCACATTGTTGGTCCTATTGTTGTCGTAATTGACGCTTTGGACGAGAGTGGGGATGTAACCGGTGAAAACGGCTTACACAAATTTCTTGCTAAAGCCATTTCTAAACTGCCATCAAATTTTCGTATCCTCATCACCTCGCGACCTGAGCACTTCATCGAGTCTGCGTTCGTCGGAGTCGGGTTGGCCCACGTCAAAATCAAATACATGAACGATTCTGAGCTGGCTGCTACGATACATGGCGATATTCTCGCGTTGCTTCAGAAGAGGCTCCCTCCAGACGTGTTCAAAATTTATGGCGACGAACTGACAAAAAGAGCAGAGGGTCTGTTTCAGTGGGCAGCGGTCGCATGTGGATACATTTTAAACCCTCCCGACGTGTTTGGCTTGAACAAGTTAAAGTGCATAAAACATCTTTTGAAGCTCACCGCGGATCGCCGCGGACAAGATCCCTTGGATGAGTTGTACAAAGAAGTCCTCGAAGGATACTTCACTCACGAGAACTCACGACTACTTTTTCGCTCCGTTTTGGGACAACTCATTGCTTCAATCGAGCCGCTCAGTATCCGCTCCCTGATCACTCTGCACAAGACCCTGCAACAACACGCTTCTCACGACGACGACGACGACGACGGTGACAGTGATGCCATTGTTACATTGCTCCGTCGCCTTGGCTCATTGTTGAGCAACGTCAATTCATCCGATGAAAATCTTCCCATCGTTCCTCTCCATACATCCTTCCGCGATTTCCTTACAAATGAAGTAAAGAGCGGTAAACACTTTTGTGTGAGCCTTCGTGACGCTCACCATCAATTGGCCCATTCCTGTCTCGGTCTACTGCTCAAAGACCTCAAATTCAACATCTGCAAGCTCGAAACGTCGTATCTTGCCAACAAGGATGTCACAGACCTTAACTCCCGCGTTGAAAAACACATCCCACCTGCTCTATTGTACGCGTGTCGTTTCTGGGACGATCATATGGAACAAATTGGTTTCGAAAAGGATCTTTTCGGAAAACTTCGAAGTTTGTTCGAGAAGAAACTTCTGTTTTGGTTGGAGGCCCTTAGCTTGACAAGTGACCTGGGTCTTGCCTCGGCAGCGTGCTCGGCTCTGAAGAAGTGGTTAACATTCGGTCAAGGTGTGAGTGCAACTGTTGATTCAATGAGGAAGGCAAACAACTAATAACTACGATCGCAACAGGTTTCTCAAGCAGAACTGGAGAATTTCAGGTCGTTCGTCAATGATGCCTCTGTATTTATACGGTATTTCGGGATGACGATGGCAAAGAGTGCTCCACATGTGTATCTTTCTGCTCTACCATTTGCGCCGTCTTCTTCTCCTGTCTCTGCACATTATTCGAGCTCATTTCCTGGAACATTACGCGTGGAACGTGGGCGATTATCTCATTGGCCATCTTCGGAGATGGTGATTCGAGACGTTGGGAGTGAGGTTTTTTCCATTGGAATCTCACCGGATGGCCAGCGGATCGTGTCAGGCTCGGCCGGTGGAACAATTCGTGTGTGGAACGCGACTACGGGAGACACAGAGGCGGGCCCATTTACTGGTCACACGGATTCGGTCTGGTCTGTGGGATTCTCGCCAGATGGCCAGCGGATCGTGTCAGGCTCGCACGATCGAACAATTCGTGTGTGGAACGCGACTACGGGAGACACAGAGGCGGGCCCATTTACTGGTCACACGTCTTCGGTCTCGTCTGTGGGATTCTCGCCAGATGGCCAACGGATCGTGTCAGGCTCTTACGATGGAACAATTCGTGTGTGGAACGCGACTACGGGAGACACAGAGGCGGGCCCATTTACTGGTCATACGTCTTCGGTCATGTCTGTGGGATTCTCGCCAGATGGCCAGCGGATCGTGTCAGGCTCTTCCGATGGAACAATTCGTGTGTGGAACGCGACTACGGGAGACACAGAGGCGGGCCCATTTACTGGTCACACGTCTTCGGTCTTGTCTGTGGGATTCTCGCCAGATGGCCAGCGGATCGTGTCAGGCTCTTCCGATCGAACAATTCGTGTGTGGAACGCGACTACGGGAGACACAGAGGCGGGCCCCTTTACTGGTCACGCGTCTTCGGTCTCGTCTGTGGGATTCTCGCCAGATGGCCAGCGGATCGTGTCAGGCTCTTCCGATCTCACAATTCGTGTGTGGAACACGACTACGGGAGACACAGAGGCGGGCCCATTTACTGGTCACACGCATTCGGTCAGGTCTGTGGGATTCTCGCCAGATGGCCAGCGGATCGTGTCAGGCTCTTTCGATGGAACAATTCGTGCATGGAACGCGACTACGGGAGACACAGAGGCGGGCCCATTTACTGGTCACACGTCTTCGGTCACGTCTCTGGGATTCTCGCCAGATGGCCAGCAGATCGTGTCAGGCGCTTCTGATCTCACAATTCGTGTGTGGAACGCGACTACGGGAGACACAGAGACGGGCCCATTTACTGGTCACACGTCTTGGGTCTCGTCTGTGGGATTCTCACCAGATGGCCAGCGGATCGTGTCAGGTTCGGACGATGAAACAATTCGTGTGTGGAACGCGACTACGGGAGACACAGAGGCGGGCCCATTTACTGGTCACACGGATTGGGTCACGTCTGTGGGATTCTCGCCAGATGGCCAGCGGATCGTGTCAGGCTCTTCCGATGAAACAATTCGTGTGTGGAACGCGACTACGGGAGACACAGAGGCGGGCCCATTTACTGGTCACACGGATTCGGTCAGGTCTGTGGGATTCTCGCCAGATGGCCAGCGGATCGTGTCAGGCTCTTCCGATCTCACAATTCGTGTGTGGAACGCGACTACGGGAGACACAGAGGCGGGCCCATTTACTGGTCACACGCATTCGGTCAGGTCTGTGGGATTCTCGCCAGATGGCCAGCGGATCGTGTCAGGCTCGGACGATCGAACAGTTCATGTGTGGAACGCGACTACGGGAGACACAGAGGCGGGTCCATTTACTGGTCACACGTCTTCGGTCTTGTCTGTGGGATTCTCGCCAGATGGCCAGCGGATCGTGTCAGGCTCGGACGATCTCACAATTCGTGTGTGGAACGCGACTACGGGAGACACAGAGGCGGGCCCATTTACTGGTCACACGTCTTCGGTCTCGTCGGTGGGATTCTCGCCAGATGGCCAGCGGATCGTGTCAGGCTCGGACGATCGAACAATTCGTGTGTGGAACTCTACGACAAGAAATACAGAAACTACAAGCCACGTCGACTTCACTGACCACTCCGTGATCAACGAGGATGGATGGATATACGGTAGTAATCGTGAACTTCTAATGTGGATCCCGCCACCACATAGGGCACATCTTCATCGCCCAAGTAATATCTGGGTTGCCGGCGAATACGAAACCCGCCTCGATCTGTCGACGTTCGTACATGGGCAGAATTGGACTACTTGTATTAACACCTAAATAGAACCACTATAGTAATCCGTGGATTTTCTTTAGGCCGTCCGAACTGTAATGTGTCGTGCTTCATGTTGATAATTGCTCGGCGAGGCAGTACGCGCTGACAACTCAGCAAGTCATGGCAAGGTGTCGACGCTTTGCCACCAAGTAACGTGCGTTCCTCAAGCAATAAAATTGCCGACACACACATTCAATAACCGGAAAAGGTAACTGATTTATGACAACGCCAACGGCCGGCTCTCATCGCCCCATCTGAACCAAATGACAAAGAACACGACCAAAAACGCAATCGCAACACCGACGATGCTCGACATCGTAGACACGTTGTTCCGAGTGCCTTCCCGTGGTGATCGCGCAGCCGTACGCGCTCCCGCTTCATCACATCCAGGTTCGCGCCAGCCTTCTCCCCCGCTGCCAGCGCGCCGGAGCCGTGCTCCGCGTTCCGCCGTAGCTGGCCTATCATTACAGCTCCTCCTGCGGCGCCGTGCTGTGCTGCAGCAGCGCAAAGTCTCAGACGCTGTGTCGCCCCCTATGTTATGCGTGCCGATTGTAGACGGTGTCCGATCCGGCGGCAGAAAGGGGCGGTCTGACTCGTCGGTCGAGCCAAGGAGCAGGTCCGCGTCTGCTGCAGCTGCAGCTACGGAGGCCCCCACATCCTCAGTGTTGAGAAGCCCCGATGTGACGTGTGGTCATTGTGCAAGGCGTTGAACCATCGGCAGATCGGGTTTTGAGGGACGCATGGGGACGGGTACGGCACGGTAGGAAGGAAAGGCTCTAGACGCGAGGGTTCAGGAGCGACCCTCTAAAGAGGAAGGGAAATCAGTAAAGGCCTTCTAGCATATAGAAAGCGACGTACCTCGTTCACAGATAGCACACACGCGCCTAGCCTGTCCAGCAGGCCATGGATGTCCTCGAGGCAATTCACGAGCTCTGAGCATTCAGCCGTTCAGTGTCAAGGTCCCGTTGTGTTTGGGACAATGTGGTAAACAGTACCCACGCCAAAGGTTGTCTTGCTCCAGGTTTCCCAGCAATTTTCGGGCGTGCTTCAATTACTACAAACTTATACATTGAGTTTTCTTAAGACGAGGGGGGTAGTGGTCTCGCTGAACAAGGGACGCACCTGTAGCGCCATGTCCGATTTGAACCATTGCAGTAAGCTGCGTCCCGTACCTCAGTCGACCTCATTGATGGATTTGTGGAGACAAGGTGGACGAGGTTAACCCTGTCAAGGACGACCGATTCTTTGACTGTCATAATTACGGAAAGTAGAACGAAGGGGAATATTTTGGCTGCAAGTAGGTACTGTAACCGCGCATTGGTTGGCGGTGCGGTGGACGTGTGGCTGTGCACCACACCAAAACTCGGACCGTACTGCATCGGACTCTGAACGTTCTGACCCGCGCAATTGCTCTATTAGACCGGTGACCGCTGGTTACGAGTCTATTGCTCTATGAAGACCGTCCGTTCCTCAAGCCTATCACGTTCGTGTGGTCAACGCCAACCCTCCTTTTAGAGATGAAGCTATGAAGAAAGATCCAAGCCCGTAGCCGAACAAGCTGGTCTGTCCTTTTGTCTTAGGCTTAGTGTCGATATAGGCCTCATCCCCGAAATGGCAAACTCGCTTCTGCCCACACCCTATCTTCTCCTCCAGATGCAGAAACGCTCCCGTCGACCCTGTCACTGTCGCTGCACCTATCCGTCAGGAACGTACAATACTCCACACGGATCGACTCTCCCACCAGAGCCAGAGTCCAAGCTCTGGCCAGCAGTTCCAGAAAGCGTCATCGTTCCAGCGCCATCGCTGGTACTAGTGCCTGCGCTAGCTTTCAAGAAAATTTCCTTCTCCCTCCTCCATCTCTCCTGAACCAAGGCATCGCGCGATGGCCACGGCGCACCGCCCTCCGGAAGGTGGGGCAGAACACGACGTTCGGCTCATTCGGAGCGATCTACGCGGCAGTGACGCTGCGCGAACTGGACCCACGTCTGGCCGAGCAGCGCCGGAGCGATTCGGACGTTGACTGGGCAGCTCGACGTTGAGGTGGCCGAGGTCGAGGACATCGAGGAGGAGGACGGGGACATGCTCGATGGGGGCCGATGCGATGACTGCGTTCGTACGCTTGGAATCCCCTCTTCCGCGTCACTTCCCTGTCATCTGAGCTACCATCATCATTGTCTTCGGCAAAGAGCTCCAAGCCTCGTCGTCACCTTCTGCTGCTGTGGTCCCCCACACACCATCGGCCAACTCCAACTCCGCGTCGACCGCTTTGCCATTGCCGCTACCCGCACTCTCGCCCTCTTCTTCGTCTTCATCTGCGTCCTCCAATCCTCGCCTCGTCCTCCAAGTCACCCGCCCTGACATGTGCCTGCCCGGCGACGCACCACACCTTGAAGTACTTTGCAGCCAGACTGTTGGACAGCCCGTCAAGGATGCGATACGGGAAAAGCTGGCCAAGAGCAGGAGCTCGATGAATATCAGAACTTGGACTTGGACTTGGACATTGGGTACGAAGACAGAATCATCGGGCAGATACAGGTATGCGAGGTTCCTTCCACTACGTTTGCCGAGCGATGGCTGATGAACTGGTACTGCAGGACTTCCTCGATGAAAACGACGATATCCTCCGCTCCAAGGATCGCGAGCAGAGAACCGCATCTTCCGGGCCATCTACAACGGCAAGTTCAAGGTCGACCTCAACGACTAATCGACAGTTCACCGAGACCCCACGTACATCGTCGTTAACAGCGAAACCGCCCGCTCATCCTCGCACGTTCTGCTTGTTTTCACAGAACGCAAGAGGAACAAGTACGTCTCCGGAACTCCACGATCAATTAGAGTGAAGAAAGTCGAGCGCGCAAGCGTCTGCATGAGCTAGAGCGAATCGCCGACGCCGTCGCCGTCGTGGACCCATTTACGCCGAAGAAGAGGTGCAGCAAAAAGGCGCACAAAGCAACGCGACAGGCGCCGGCGTCCGTCAGCCTCGAGACGGTCGTCGGACACATTCGGCGCTTCGTGCAAGATCTCGGGAGCGCTCCAACGCTCTCGCTCCCGCCGACGGCACGTCACGCGCGCAATTCGGCGCTCTCGGGAGCGCACATGTAACGCCAGTCTTTGACTTTTCGCATACTTTCCACGGTCCGGACCGCTTGCGCCGTTTCTCCGCAACTCAATTTCAGACTCCGCTTTTTTTGAACTTTCTTTTCTCTTTCTCATTTCATTTTCCTAGTAAATACTGTAAATGTAAACTAATGTAAAATACAGCGATAAAAATAGAGGTAAATAGCGCGTAAATAGCGCGTAAATAACGCGTGTCTGTGTATCGGTTTGGTCCACGCGTGGCAGAGGGAAGGGGGGGGACAAACAATACCTTCTTCCAATTCCCACACAATGCCCACCTTCGAAATTCCCACAGGCCCCGCTATTACTCAAACGAGCGACACCTACGACAGTCACAGAGAGGTGGCGCGTCGCACCAAACGCGGCATTACAAAACCCCGAAGGGGAAGCATCGCCTATGACCGCGTGAACGGCGGGATGACGTTAGAATGGGCCAACCAGGAGGAATTCCAGGCTTGGCTTGCAGCCGAGGAGTCAGACAAGACAATAGAACTTTGTGTGAGTCAAATATTGCAATCAAATTCACCAGACTGGCGGGAGCGTCGCGTACTTCGGTGCTCGCGCGAATTCACGGGCGGGAAGCCGAATTACCAAAAGAAGCACCAATGGGAAAGGAAGATCCCATCGAAGAAGACAGGCTGTCAATGCCGCCTGACCGTCAAGCTGTATCCGCAAACGGACGTGATGCTCGGGAAGTATGAAGACCAGCATGATCACCCGCTTGGTGACGACAATCTACGATTCACCAGATTGTCGGGCAAAATCAGGGACCTTGTCATGGACATGGTTCACCTCGGCATCGATTCTAAGATAGTAGTGAGTAACAAATGAATATTCTATTTGCCAAGTTGACGGCTATCCTTTAGCTAAAACGCGTACGCGAGTCCTGCAAGCGGACAGATCGCGATTACTACATAACCATGCGCGACATTAACAGGTACCGCCGGATTGTGGAGGATGTTGAGATTCGTCTTGACGATAATGACGCGATTTCGCTGCGTCTTTGGGTCCTCCGGCTCCAGGAAGGCGGTGCTGGGTGCGTCCTGAAGGACCGGAAGGATCCCCCCCCACCTGAATCTGGGCTATCCCCAGATTCTTTTGTCCTGTGTATCCAGACCAAATTCCAGTTGGACTGCTTTCGCGCGCTTGGAAATGATTTTGTTTCTATTGATGCAACCCACAACACCACTCAATATGCAGGGCTCCAGCTGTTTACCCTGCTTGTGAGAGATTTGTGGGGGCATGGTGCGCTTTGTGGCACTTTTCCGTTTATGGTCCATATTCATTTCCGTGACAGGCATCCCTGTCGCTTGGATGATGTCGTCAAACGGCACGGAAGCAACAATCAAATATTTTCTGGAATTTGTAAAAATGCGGAACCCGGACGTGTCACCCGCGATTATCATGACCGATCGCGACCAAGCGCAAATGAATGCGATCTCGGCTGCGTACCCGGCGACCACGGTGCTACTGTGCTGGTGGCACGTGCTCCGCGCTATCCGGATGCGCTTCGACACGGAAGAATTCGACAACCTTTGGGAACGCATCCTGCGCATGGGTCAAAACATCCGATCAAATCGAATTTGATTCTTGGTGGGAGGAGATGCAGACCGACGATTCGGTCCCCGAAAGCGTTGTAAAATATCTCAAGAAGAATTGGATGGGCATTGTGCCCCTTTGGTCAGGGACATACAGGAAAAACCGGCCGATCTCAGCAAGAGGGTGATACAAATATGCTAATTGAGGCGTAAGTCCCCTTATCGCTCCAAGGGATCAAAGGGATCGCTCAAATCTATGTGCTATCTAGCTATCACCATGTACTCAAATCAATGTGGCTTGAGGGGAAGCGGAATCGGCGCGCCGATCACCTCGTTCACATGCTTGTAATTGACATGCTCCCACACTATCAGGCCCTGCCATGACGGCCAACAGGTTGGGTTCCAGGGTGCACATCTGGCTGAGAAGCGTCACAAAGAAATTCTTGCGAGAACACTGGAAATAAACGCCGACTCCATTCGCAGCCTAGGCGATGATCGCTATTCCGTGCAATCGGCAAGAGATGCGTTGCGTAAGTATTTAGTCGGGCTTAGCGGGCGGTCTTGTGACTGTCCAGACTGGCCCAGAGTCCAGCTGTGCAAGCACGTTACCGCGGTTGCCCATTTTTTTGGGGAGGGCGATCAGCTAGTGGAGTTGGCGGATGCGGCCCCTAAGACAGTGCAACCCATTGAATCAGAGCACATGCCAGATACGCGCAGCGATGTGACTGTCACATCAATTTTGGAGAAGGTGATCACCGTCTCCCAAGAATTCCTTAGCAATGGTGTGCCCAAGTCTCCAGGCACTGTCCGCAGTCTCCATAGCGTTAAGGAACACCTGACCGCTGTTGTCCGGAACTCGCGCTCTTCAGAAAGCCCACTCCCGGACAAAGAGGACATCCCCCCGAATCAACACACATGGACCGAGACCGCCCAGCGAATGGGGGTACAGCGATGGAAGAGACCTCGCGCTACCACCATGTCATCACCCCCGGAACCCGCAACAGAACGCATCGGGGATCTCAATCGCAAACAAGCACGCATGAAGATTACCGACCCCTACAGTGGCGGGGTCAACTCTGGCAGACACACCGCCCCCGACGCACAATCCGTCGCTCAGAACACCAGAGCACGCGCACACGCCGCTGTCGTAGCCAATGGCGCGGAGCCCGCTCTCCCACAGCCCCAGCAACACGGCCGCAAGCGCGTGGGCACTTCAGCCCCAGCTATCCCCCAGTCCTCCCCCCCGCAATCCTACCCGCCTTCTTTGGCAGCTCCCTCATCTGCCTTGGCACCTCTCGCGTGGTACACAGTTCGTGCCGCACCCGGTGCACAGGCCACAGTGCCAATGCACAATGCATACGCCCCCGTTGCCAGTCCCAATGCATTGGGGATTTCACCCCCACAGTCCTTTCAACACCACACGCGCGGAGGTACCCTAGCCCCATCCGCACCCCCACCATCCTCGAGCCCTCTTGCGTGGTATCCTGCACCCCCAACATACCCCCCCGGAATGTATACTCAGACCCCGTATCAAGCACCATACCCTACGTACTGGCCCTATGGTCATTTCCACACTCCCCAGCCTCGCCCCCAATAGAATACTTAGATAGTGCTGTATTAGATACCCCGGGTAATAATCAGTTTTCCCTTCGTCTTCCAAACCGTACGCGCTGTTCCCCTTCTCCTCACATGCCTGGATGTCGCCCCGTCTCTGGTGCCGCCCTCCACCACTCCACACTCACGTTCTTCACGTTTGCCGCGCCCTACTCCTTTGCCATCGCACTCGCCTCACGTTTGCGAACTCTATCTCTTTGCGACGTCTCAAGGTGCGTTTCCCCACTGCTAAGGGGTCATCTGGTCATCGCATATTCATTTCTGCCTTTATGCTTGCTTCCAACTGCGACGACACATACTCGAACAAATCCTGGTGTATCGTGCACCAGTTGACCTTTCCGTCGCCTTCGCAGCTCTCTACTTGTAACGTCTCCAGGTGCGTTTCATTCACCTTCGTCTTTCCATCACATTGGCGCTCACCCTTCCATCACCTTCACAGCCCTCTATCTCCGTGCCTCACCAGGCCGCTTGCAGACCAACCGCGCATCCTCGCACCTCAGTTGCCTTTGTCTGTAGCCCCTCCCATCTCGTCGGTGAGTCCTCGCATCACCCTTTCTCCCCATCGGTTTCACCATCGCTTCGCTCATAGAACACCTTGGCCACGCCGTCTCGGCTATCCTTTGTCTTGCCCATCACTTGTACCTTACTGCCCCGATCCCGAGTTTCGTCTCATTTTCTATCAGCCTCGTGTCGCCTCAGTGTCGTCCATGCACCCATTTCCTCCTTCCTATCTTACCTACATATTCTTAGGGTACGGCTCCCATGTACTTAAAAGGTTCGCTGTGCAGTGCTGAATATCATTGTTGCTTTCCTTTAATCGATCCCGCTGTACTTTCTGCCACTTGTCCCAGCCCGTTCGAACTCGCATCGGCGTTCCTCAACGCGGTCCTACGATTCACCAGACTCTTACGCCTTACGCCCTTACCCCGCCACCTTTCCATCATCACATCTGCGCCCTTTACCTCCTGCAACGACTCAAGGCGCGCTTCAGGTCACCTCGTAACTCTTTACCTCTTGCATCTCAAGGTACGCTTCACTCGTCTTCATCTGATCACCTTTATTTATTTCTGCCTTCATCCTTACTTCCAAGACTATCTGCGACGACACGTACTCGAACAAGTCCTGTGTATCATGGTTCAAGATGTTTGCTCTCCAGGAGATCAACTAGATGGAATGCGAGAGCTCCCATCTGGACACCGGCATTTTGGT
Source organism: Lactarius sanguifluus (assembly GCA_021527775.1). Taxonomy (NCBI): domain Eukaryota; kingdom Fungi; phylum Basidiomycota; class Agaricomycetes; order Russulales; family Russulaceae; genus Lactarius; species Lactarius sanguifluus. Next base: position 51,302 of record JAKEYF010000291.1, read on the forward strand.
CCTGTGCGACTTTGGGAGTCGCGTTCGCCATGATTTCCTTGTGGATGGTATGTCTATTGTTCTTGCCTCCATCTCTTTGTGCTTACTATTTCACCACTGTCCACCTGCATCGCCGCATGCCGTACCTATCACGCCCTACCGTCGCGTGCTGTCACCCGCCACATCCACTCCCGTTGCGTGCCACCCTTCGCCTGACTCGTCATGTGCCTGCCCCAACTATCCCGCCCACTCCCGCCCACGTCGCCGCCAATGTTTCATCCTCCCCACTTATTTCTTACTTAATTACTATGTGGCTTTATAATTAAGTACTAAATAAACATTGATGAGATCTGTAAGATAGACTAGTCAGAATTTAAGGGATATCATTTAATAAAGTTTATTAGATAATAGTTGTTTAACTCGGTGCTGGAATAAGCAGTGAAAACAGTGTTTTAAGCGGAGTCTCAATTTTCGGCCGGTTCCGAGCGGTCCGGACCGTGGAAAGTATGCTAAAAGTACACAACTATCATCGATGAAAAAGTAAAATAGCGCTCAGGGCAGAGGGAGAAGTATTTTCCGCGAGATTAATCAATTGCTTAGAAGTGACGCTCAGCCGCTTTCTCTGTGCTCTATACAAACTGTGAGATAGCAAGTGGTAAATTGTTATCCTTTATGATGTAGTCGTCATCGTCGTCCCTCCGCCTTGTGCCTTGCCGGTCGAAGAGGCCATCGAATACAGTAGGTCTTTGTCCCCACTCTCATCAACCAACGAACGGAATCTACCGTTCTCCATTTTCAGGAGTTCACTCGGCTTGTCAAATTCGACCTTATTTCGTTCCTCTTGTGAGTTCGAGCAGAGTAGGTGAGGGGAGAAAACTCACAATTCGACCTGCATCCAGGACCATCTATGTTGTTTTCTTTAGTTTGTCTTTACGGTCTGGGGTGAGGAAGGGGCGACTCACAACTTTATCTGCGTCAATGATCGTTTGTAGACGATGCGCGACCGTGATTAGTGTCACGTCCCCTTTAAGCTCATTCCGGAGAGATGTTTGTATAATCGTATCCGTCTTGTAATCTGCGCCACGTGCCACGTCAGCATCACCTTAGAAAAGACAAACAGGAAGCCGTTACCAATGGCAGACGTTGCTGTTGCAGGGGAAAAGGAAAACTGTCAGCCAAAGCAGACAAAGAAGAAGAAAAGGGAAAATGCGTACCTTCATCGAGAATGAGCAGCTTGCTCCCGCGTACTATCGCACGTGCGAGCGCCAAGATCTGCCGCTGGCCGACAGACAGGTTACCCCCACCGCTCGAGATTTGGCTATCGAGTGTGAGACGACCATCCTCATCGTCGCTCTGCAAGGAGAAGAGCCCAGAGGCACGCAGCGCGCCGTTCAGCGTTGCATCGTCGTATTGTGAGAATGGGTCAAGGTTCTCTCGCAGTGAGCCGCTCAACAATTCCGGCTACATGAATAATGTTTTGTGGGACAACGAAGAGTGGGAAGTAGCAGACGTGCTCACGACTTGAGGTATGATGGTAATGTGCGAGCGGAGCGCGTCCAGGTTGATCGAGCTCGTGAGTTTACCGTCGTAATACATGCTACCCTCCGTGAATATGCACCGGAGTAGTGACAATGTTAAAGAGCTCTGAAGAGTGTTTAGCAGGCCACTTCAACAAACGATCAAGCTGAGAACGGATACCTTGCCGCTTCCCGTGCGACCAACTGTTCCGCGGGTCAAGAGCTGCCATCTAAAATACGACTACAGGCACTCACCAACACCGACGCGTTCGCCAGATTTGATGTGGAAAGATATGTCGTGGAGAACCGTCGGCCCATCCTAACAACAGGGTGACGTTCAGTACTAGTAGCACCGAACCACATCGGGCATGTCACATCACGTACATGAGAATAACGAGCAGAGAGCTTCTCGACCCTAAGATCTCCGCTCGCGGGCCAGTATGCAGGGGGAATGCCTTGCTTAGTCGGCTTGGGTTCCTGTTCTGCGTTAATGTATGAGTGCATACGCTCCAAGCTGTATGTAGTGTCAATGAGCATCTCTTCGCAAACCGACTCAGAAAAAGATAATTCTCTCTTCACCTGTTGCCTGAAAAAATGGTCAGAGATACGAACGAAAATCACGCTAGGTAGAGAATCCTCACTGTTGACTTCAAAATCGTTGAAGATGCGCACCCACCAGAGAATCATGCCACTGAATCCAACTGGGAACGTCAATCAGTGACCGCTGGTTACAATAGAAACATGCAACGTACTGGCCATGGTGAGGGAGAAACCGGTGTCCGAGGGAAGGGAACGTTCATTTGGTACGTAGATCAGGTAGGCCGCGAGGCCCGCAGCGAATAACCCGCCTAGGAAGTCGATACGCAAACTGATCCATCTGTAGGAGAATCAACAGAAGTTAGATCATCCCTGTGTATCGCAGAGGCGACCTAGTGAACTAGACTTGCCTGTTCATGTTGTAGAAGGACCGGCCGGCCCTCGAATACCTATCGATCCGCCTGTACGACTCTTCGCGGAAAGCAAGTTGTGCGCCATATGCCCGAATGGATGCTGGGAAGACGTGAAGTCAGACCATTCGCACATCCATTACGAGGGAGGGGTAGACGGACTGAGTCCAGCGACGGAAGCGCCAAAGTGGCCCAGCACCGGTGCCTTTGCATTGCTCATCTCACGCTTGATCGCGATCTGTGCCTTCATGTAGACACGGCCGAGCCACGCGCCAAAGACGGCGAGGGCGATTCCGGGCACGGAAAACACCGGCGTGAGGTACACCACAGCGAGGAATTTGAGGAGCATGGTGGTTGAAATTTCGATGAACCAACTAAATGTGTTAGAGATTGGGCCATCCACTAGAGAAAAGGGAGGTTGTGAGATCTGTGCATTCCGTCCAGGAAGGTACAGATACGTACGAGCACGGATGTCCTGTGTGACGCGGGTGATGACTCGGGATGTTGGGGTCGTGTCCAGCCACCTACAAAGGAGAAGAACTCGTAAGTGGAGATCAATGCCGGAACATTTGGGGATCGGATCACCTCAGGGTTGTGCCCAGGACAGACTCGATCAGGATCCGGTGGATGGTCCTTGAGGCCCTTACAGCGCCATACACGTAGACACCGTACCCAGTCGTGTAGCAGCTCGTCGCCGCAAGTAGGATAAGCCCGTAGACTGTGAGGTAGCTAGCAAACGAAGGACCCGTGGTCGTCAGCAAGAGAATAGTGAAAACCAATGCTATTGTGGAAGCTGAAGACTTACAAAGTGATGTCAACCTGATCCGGTGGGTAGATGACATATTGCTCGGCCCAGTAGCCCATGAACCACGTCTGCACGGTCATGAGGGTGTCGCAAAGCAACAGGCCGCCGGCAAATACGATCCAAAACAGGACTGGGTGCGCTCCTCCCAAACCGCTAATAAATAGCTTGACTTCATTTTTGTTGAGAAGTACAAAGTGAGCTTCACCACCCGAAATGCGAAAACGTTGGACGGCGCACTCACCTGCGTCCCAGCTAACGTGTCCCTCAGCGATCTCCTCGGCCAAAATCAGCTTCCCGTCCGCCTGTTTCACCGTCTCGTCGGGCTCCTGCGAATCGATCTTATTCTCGTCGTCCTTAATGACGCGGGTGCCCTCCGCGAGCTCCTTCGCCAGTGTCTTGTCCTTCTTGAGCGCGTCTGAGACCGAGCCCCGACTAGCGATCCGACCATCCTTGCCGAGCGAAACGACGTAGTCAGCGAGAGGGGTAGCCATCGCGACGTTATGTGTCTAGGGTACGTTGGGAAGACCATAGGTATATGCGAGTAGAGAAGGGCAGCTTACGACGAGTAAGATGGTTCTTCCGCGAATCAAGTCACCTTTGAAGCACTTTTCAACGATCCACCGCGCAGTGTGAACATCCAGAGCGGCTAGGACCTTTGCAAGAATGATGTCAATAACTGGCGCTGCGAGAATGCCGCAGGAAAAGCACTCACGTCATCCAGGATGAGGATCTGAGATGAAGAGTAGACCGCGCGAGCGAGGGTTACACGAGCCTTCTGACCACCGCTACAACATGAAAGAATTGAGTCACCAAGCATCGTGTCGTGTAAAAGCCAGCTTGTTACACTACCTCAAAGTCAAACCTTTCTCTCCGACTTCGGTCTTGTCCCCTGCATCGAACAAGCTGAGGTCACGTTGTAAACCACACTGGTAAATCACTTGAACGAATTGAGGCATCAGTAACTCAGATGTGATGACCGTCAGAAAGAATTACCTTGGTTGTATCTCTCTTCATCGTATGCAGCCCCAAACAAGATATTATCCTGCTCTTCACTTAGAACAAAAACTGCAAGCGCGACTACATTGATCATCCTCACCCTGATTGTCTCATTCTGTACCCACGACTCCTGCGCGGCGTAACTGACCCCGCCTTCCCTTGGCAGATGATACCAAGAGTCGGGACTCATCGGCACGAAATGCATCTCGCCAAGCAGTGCCATCAGTAACGACGTCTTGCCTGAGCCGGTCGGCCCGATGATCAGGTTGAAGCAACCACGCTTAAACAACAGCTCGCCCTGCACGCGCAGGGTGAACCGGCGCCGGGATGGTGTGAGCGCGCCATCGGCGTGGTCATTCGACCAGGTGAAGCTGGCATTTTGGAAGCCGATCACGTCCTGGTCGAAGTGTGACGCATCTGTTAGCATCACGCGCTCGGAGCCCTTATTGGCATCCGCGAACTCGTCCAACAATTCGGTCTGGCAAACGAGCTCTATGTCAGGCGGTAACACAAACAGGGGTTCGCTCACATCTTGCAGGAAATCGTTCACGCGATCGAGGGAGACCCTCGCCTGTATAAACATAGGAATCATCCAGAAGATTGTGTGAAGCTGGTCGCGGATAAGATCGAACACTGGAAAAGATGAGATCCATCGCCATCGACGCCATTAGGGATGGTCCTGAGACTGACCTGCCATGGAGGAAAATACGGCCGATGCTGCAGACAAATTTTGAATAGGCACCCTCTCAAAATTGGAACACGAAACTTACGTGTAAGTGCGCGCTTCATAATCGCAGTCTGCGGACCTGATCAGTTTGGATATCAGCCTGAGCATGTCAAGCGCACGCACGTAAGTGACGTATGTGACAACCATCTTCCCGGAGTGTCGGTCAAAATAAATCAGCAGGCATAATAACGACGCGACGCACTGTGATGACGGGTATGAAAAAGCTGGAGGATGTCCACGTTAGAGCGATTAGGAGAGAAGGTAGAAGCACCTACTTGATATTTCCGTTGATCAAGTTCAAAATCTGGCGCAACTTGATGTACCGCAGCTCTTGCTCCCTCTTTTCAGCTAGCCGCGCGGCGATCTTAGGCTCCCAACCAAATAGCTTGATCATCCGCAAAATCCCCATAGCTGCAGTCGAGGCCTGTCAGCGCCCCACATTATAGGCTTGTGTCTGCGATCTCACTTTCGGTAGCAGCTTGCACACGTGCATCAGTCTAATGGTGAAGTAAATCCCGACGTCAAGACACTGATCGTAATGCAGCACTCACACGCTTCACGGTCTCTTTCTGTACCTTCTGTATTTTTCCTGCAATGGTGCCCGGGATTGGGAAGAGGGCGACCATCACGGCCATCCCGACGAATGCACTCCAACCAAGAATTTTATATAAGAACCAGACGGAAACCACGATTTGCAGTGGAAAATATAAAACTAACGAAAAAAGTTTCATCAAAAAAAATGAAGGGGACGAGGTGGGGCTGGAGAGACAAACCCAAGAGCAAGAAATCCCGTCCGTCGACGAGGTTCTCCAGATCTGTCGACACCAGGTTGTTCATCTTTCCCACTAGATTGCTTGAATCCCCCGGCTCCTCGCCACCCTCCTTGCCACTGTTAGATCCAGGAGCTACTTCTTTTCGTTTGCCCTTGATGCTCGACGCTGTGACGGTCGATTGCTCGCTCGGAGTCTCCTCGCTACTCTCGCCCGCTTCCTCGGACGCGATATTGATCTCGACCACTGACCCACTATCCGGTGTCGAAGCCTCGCTGCGAATATCAGGAGTGGCATCGGGAGTGGATGCTGGGGAAGACGAAGTCTCGGCTTTCACGCGGATGCGCAGGGCGTGTTCAAAGACGAGTTGCGTGACGATAGCAGTCACCCGCACGATAGTACCCGTCTAAAGACATGGTCGACGCATGAGGAACGTTGCACAGTTAATATCCTCTATCACTTACTGCGATAAAAATGTACCATTGGAAAGCCAGGGTTCCGAGAGCAGGACCAAGGAAAAGATATGTAACCCAAACCCATGGACGGACGACTGCACCTTCCCCACGGGTTTCTAGGTAGCTGGGAGAGACATGCTAAGTATATCCGTAAGGTCGTCAAGATAAATTGGTACCGCAAGAGTTGATTCATCCCCAAGGGTGCCATAAGGGACGAAAATACCCTAATGACAACGAGGATTGCCAGTTGGACGTATTCATGACCTGGCCAAGTATAAGCGATACAGTGCTTGACAATACACAAAGAACGGACGGAAGACTGCCATGAATCCCCAGAAGATGTGCCTCTTGGGTCCTCCAGAAAATGTATCCAAGTGCTAGCCGACCACGTTAGCAAACACTTGCGCAAGTAATCGAGGTAGACCTGCTTTGAAACTCCTTTGCACGAGATTCTTCGTGTAATCATAGTCTGCGAGTGGTGGTAGCATGTCATGCGATAGATGTGGAACACGATATGCCAAGAAAACGATAGGATCAAGGAACGTATATAACATCATAGATAGAAGCGAGGCGGTCTGCTCAGGGTTGATGACCTGCTGGGGATCCTGCATCGGGAGTTAGGGATCGGAGAGTAAGATATGATAAGAGGCAATCTCGCCTTGGGATTAATCGGGATATACTGCCGCGGGACAAGCAGAGGGATGACAATAGCCGCGAAGGTCAGAAGGCCAACTCTGACCCACAGTAAGGGACCTTCCCATGCATCCACGGGTGACAAGGTGAAAGTGAGCAGTGGCCAGATGTTACGGTAAGCGTAGACGGAGAAAGTGCCAAGCAAGAGCGAGGAGAGATGGAACGAAGCAACCGACGCGCGGACTCTCCGGGCGGTAACAGCCACCAACGCCAAAAAGGCCGCATACAGCTGTGTCAAGTTATGACTCGAGTGAGAAAACTCAAAAAAAAACTTCGGTGGCTGGGATAACGCACATATGTTAGACAAAGCGTGAGATCGAGCCACTCGCGTTTGGTGAGCGAGCCGCCGCCATAGTGGTGCTTGCCCTTATGCTTTTTACCCCAATGCTTGCTCAATGCGCTTACCACAGACGACGGGGAGACGTGCTGCTGACCCTCTTCTTGCACGAAGCTGAATACCGCGAGGCCGAGAAGTGTGAGAGCTACGAGGAGGCGCAAAACCTGGAAAAGGAATATGATTGATCCCCCTGATTTTTCCATATGGTCCTTGACAGCCGACACTAAACCTGTCCGAGTGGCGCTCGCGTTGGCGCCTGACTCGCCGCGATTAGCGGCCGCCGGCGCGTCTTTGCCGCGAAGCCTTCGAACTGGACTAGAGGATGAGATAGCCTGGACGACGAGGACGACAATGGAAAGAAGCGCGAGGTAGGAAGGGATGAGGAGCGGGTGGGTCCACAAACTGGAGCAACCCCAACGGAAAGTCCGTGTTACACATCGTCAAAATGGAGACCGAGAATGACTGTGCTCATATCACTTACGAGGAATCCTTTTGGGCGAACGCATCGATATCGATGGGGGTGATGACGACCTGGTCCATCGTGCGGTTAGGAGAGCTGTCGAGTCCCCACTATGGTCTTTTCGGAGGGGGTTTGAAAAGAGTCGTCGTTGGGAGACAGGCGAGTCGTGAGTCAATTTAAGAGTTACGAGATTGGCGAGATCAACCGTAAGCGCGTGAGCACGTGCAACTGATTTCGTCTCTCCCAGATTTGGAACTAGCACATCACTGCGCGCTAATTCATTTGCCCGTCGTTGCCTGGCGGCGCTGGCGCTGATTCTGCGGTCATGGAGATATCGGCAGCTGACGTTTCGCCGACGGTTTCGGGCCGCCTCACCTTGATTTAGAAGGTTTCCTTTCTGGTATTACAGTGCCACGGGTCCTCGCATCATACATTATCCCTTGGGAAAAATAAACATAGTGTTTGCAAAACTGAGTCAGAGTGAGTCTCTCACATCAAACATTGCATCATACATGTCAAATAAGCCTGCTGGATGCCAGGACCACCAATGACTCGGCTTGTGGGTGAGTACGTGTATCCCACAATCTCTCAATCTACAACAAAGGGCTCCAATCACTCCATCTCACCATCTGCCTTACCGTCCCCATCCTCAAGTGCATTGGTGTCCATGTCCACGTCAACATCAACGTCCACGTCCACATCTTCCTCTGCCTCATCGACGTCCTCTGCCTCGTCTTCCTCCGCCTCATCAAGCCCAGCCTCAGCCTCAGTCTGGTCTTCGTCCTCCTCCTCATCCACACCCACGTCCTCGCCCTCACCTTCGCCTTCTCCGACGTCCGGCTCCGGTTCCGGCTCGGCCATAGCGTGCGTCTCCGTATCAGCATTGGGCGGCGCGGAGGGTTCATGAACCTGCACGCGCGGCTGCGGGTCGAGGGAAAGCGCACTGAGAGCGCCAGGCAACGGCGCGGACACGTGCGAGTCGGTCGAGTCGATCGTGCGCTCCTTGCCTTTCCCGCGCTGTGCTGCCGCCCCGCTGTTCTTGCTGCGCGCTGGCGGTGCGCTGCCCGACGCGGACCCCTTTTTGTTCTTGGAGAGCTCGCGGTAGACTGCAGTGGTGTGTAAAATTGGGATGGAAGGAAAAAATGGACGCGGGTCGGCGTACCTTGTAGCTCGGCCTGCAGTGGAGGGATTAGGTCGGCAAACTCGATGATCTCCAGCGCCTTGAACACGTCCGACGCGGAGATGCTCTTGTGCTGCTTAGAGGTCGAGACCTCGTGCGCTCTGCGTAAATGCATCATATCATGATCGGTTTCTGAGTAGTTTATATCGTACGACGTACGTAGCGGCTGTGGGCTTTGCGTCAGAAAACTTGCCGAATGCGCGGGGCGGACAGAGCATATGGCACTGGGTACGGGGACGAGGACGCACCGAGGTAATTGATGAACACGGTCGCGCCTTTGACGAGCGAGAGAACCGTGTCCTTCTGTAGCTTCACGTTGTCCGGAACCTGGTAGATTGAGAAGACATACACTCCAGCGTCAAATATACATATACGGGACGAGAAACGACAACGCACGGCTGATTTCGCGATGCGTGTCACCAGTGCGCGGGGTAGTTCAAAGTTTTCGATACCTTCTGAGACGGCGTCCTGTTGCGCCTGTGCAGAGGCAGGGGTGTTGGCATTTTCTCTTCGCGGCATTAGGAATAGAGGATGGGATTGACCAGGTAAGGAAAGGTACTGTACAAGGGAGTCTGAACGCTTGGGGACCGCGGCCCGACTCCATTGACCAGCGCTAATTTACAATACTTGTCTTGGTACTTGTGATACAGGATACAAGATACGTAGTACAATGCAGCGGGTAGTGTCCATGACTTTCCAGTCAGTAGCAGACGTCGGTTCGGGTGATGATGGAAAAATAATAGTTACATGAGGTGAGGTTAAAGGCCAGGGGCATCCCTTTGATATCGCTTTTCTTTTTCGGCGGTGTAAAAAACCAATCGATCGTGCGATGTGGACAAATGGTGGAGGTCGGATCAGCATGAACCCAAGCATAAGCCAAAGTTTCCAGTCGCGGGACTGGCAGAAAACTAAATTGATGCGCGCGGACATTATCGAGCACATTATGCCCTTATCTTAAGACCGCTATCGCTGTTTTACAGTACTTGTAATACAGGTCGCAATGTACAAGATAGTACGTGTGTGGATGTCGGGTATACTGTAGTACAATGTAGTGGATAGCATCCATCACTTTCCAGTCCGTAGCAGACGCGAGAACGTGCCCTCGATCGTGATTTTCTTCATTATCGTAGGTTCGGGTGCTAAATAAAAGCGTCAAACGGTCTGCTCTGACAGCGGTGGGGAGAAGAAACGACTCACGATCGGTCAAGTTCTCCTCCTTCACCTTGCGCTTGATGCTGTCCATCACCTCGTTGACCGACGAGCGGTCTAGATCCCCGCGCGCCTTCATCAGCCCCTCGACAAACGCCAGATTGGGGCCGTGGACCTTCGCGAACGACCAGAATGACAAGAACGCGAGGCTCTTGGATGCCTCGAGCAGTGAGAGCACCATCTCGACGACCTCGAAGTATGACTCGAGCTCCTTGGCAGGCTTGAGCGTGCTGAAGAACTTGAACGCCTCCGCGACGTCGTCCTTGATGCGCTCCGTCGCTGCGGGCATGCGCAGCTTCTGTGTGTTAGCGAGCGCGGTCAGGTACGCCACGAGGAAGGCGTCGAGCAGATCCTCAACGAGTAGCTCGAACAGCGACGCGTTGAGATACGTCTGGTAGTCCTGCATGTAGTCGCGCATCGTCTCGACCACCTGTACGATGATCCCGTCGTACCACTGCACCTGGAACAACTGCTTCGTCGCCGGCCGCAAGTCGTTGAAGATAATGTCGATCAGTGTCTGCGTACACTTCTTCGCCACGTCGAGGTACCCGTCTATTGCGTCGTTCAGCCGCTCGTTGATCGTCAACCGGTACTTCTCCGAGACGAGCGGCTCGAGCCGCGCCGAGAGCGCCTCGGCGTAGTCCGCCGATTTGATCTGGTCGTTTGCGAGCGCGATCACGTACTCGACGAGACCGCCAGGCGCCTCTTCTGGCCGCTCCGTCGTCTTCTTGAACTCCGCGTCGAGAAGGCGCGTCCACTGGTCCTGCACACCCCGCATGACGCGGTTCGTCTCCGAAACGACACGCGCGAGGATCATGCCCTGGCCGCTTTCCATAGCCGCGTCTACTTGCTGGTTCACCATCTGGAAAAGTATCACGGCACCCTGCGTGCCGTACTGCCCATCTGCATCTAGTTCCGGGGGCTCCGCCCGCGAGGTGAACTCGGTCACCTCGGTCCTCATAAGATTCGAGCTCCACTCGTCGAGCTTTTTGACGATCAGCTTGAGATAGTCATCGATGATTAACTGCTCGTTACCGCCTAGAAGTGGCGGCTCGAGTAACTCCGGTGGTATCTGGAGCTCTTTCATGCTACTCTTGTATTCCTTCAGCCATGCATGCAGAGTGAGCAGCGTAGTTGCATCTGGCTCCGAGGTGACAAGTCTCTGGACGGTTGAGTTAAGAGCCTTGTGGTACTCGCGCACGAAGTGCGAGTACACATCCCAGTCCGGAGGGAAGCATGCGACAACGTCACGTTCGATAGCGATCAAGTCTTGATATAACCAACCGAGGTTTTCAAGGAATCCGACAGGATCCTTTTCGTCGCGCAAGTACGCAGCCTCAAACTTGGCGTTTATGGTCTCTGCTATGTTCTTCATGATCCTAGAACGGTAATGCTTGATGATTCGCGCCTTGGCCTGCATGGATTTGAACTTGGATGCGGCATCCAGTTTCGCTGCTTTTTTGACGAGACGTATCGCAATTGCCTTCCAAGCGTCAGCATAAAGTCATCCTCTAGATTTCGATACTCACCTTTTCATCTTCCCTCCCTTCAATCTCCGCGATTTTGACGATTTTGACGATCACCTCGATGTGACCGGCGCGGGCTAAGGGCAGTACGTTTCGCGAGAGTTCCATTATATAATCGTCGAACGCCTCGATTACACCCGTGAGACGCTCGAACCTGCGAGCCAGGTTGTTGCGGGACTGGGCAGTTGCTTTTTTAGCTTGGTGCATGGTTTCATTGCGGAAATTCTCGAGTTGTGTAAGCTGAAGGTGTATAGGAAGGAGGTTCGGAGCAGGCCCGAGGAGGTCGTCCAGGTCTGCGGCAAGCATCGCCTCGATGCTGTCCAGGCGCGAGCTCATTTCTAAAAGATTGTTGACCATCTCTTCCGTCTGCTCAAAGTTCCTGTGCACCATGGAGACCTACAGGCTGATCAGTATATCAAAGGGAAGCAACTCGGAGGTGACGCACACGACTAATTTGGTCAAAGGTCGATACTACGTTCTGCGGGTCACTACACATGCGGTCGATGGTGACCATCTCGTCCTTGATGGCCTGCACATCGTCACGAGTTCCGAAAAGCTTGCGGAGGCTCTCCCTCGTAACGGCGAGCTGCTCCTTGACGCCGCTCTTGAGGCGTATATCGATGGAGGCCTTCTCTTTCTCGAGCTTCTTGCGGAAGGCGGGAATCTTCATGAGGTCGTCAGGGGATTGGAGGTACTCGCCAATGGCCTGTGCAGCGGATATGGTTGGTGCAGCCATTGTCTGTGCTGTGCGCTATAGCCGTATGGGCGACCCCTAATACAATACTGTACCAAGTGGGTCAGAGCGGCACCAAAAGCAATTATCTCACCGGGCCGGGGCCGGGACATCCGGGGCTAACTCGCTACCAGTTCGCTACCACTTCAACCCAACCCCAAATGTTATTGCGGTGGGCACGTTCGAGAGCGCGACACACTCGAGCACTAGCGAGACTCTATTCTGGGTGGGGAACAGGGAGCGGGTACAAGGAATGCGACGTTGTTATTGTCGGTGGTGGTCCAGCAGGATTGGCGTTCGCAAGTGCTCTCGGTACGTGTCATTGGTCTCTGGATGGACACCACTCAACATCTTTACTTTTTCTTAGCCGCGAATAAGGCATTGCATGGCTCTGTGAACGTTACTTTGGTAGAGGGTGGAGACTTGGGCAAAGTTCGCGATTGGGAAATGCCTCCAGACGCGTTCTCAAATCGAGTAGTCTCACTCACTAATGCATCCCAAGATTTTCTCGACGGTATGTCGTCTTCAATTCCAGCTCACTCGGGTATTCATTGTAATTGCGCTAGAGATTGGAGCGTGGGATCACCTTGACGCCGACCGCACATGCCCTATAGAGGACATGCAGGTACGATTATAGTCACGGTCCATTTACTCCTGCCGCTTACCGTGACCAAGGTCTGGGATGGCATCTCGGACGCACGCATAGATTTTAGCGCGGCTGCTCTCGGACTAGGTAGAGGGAAGGGATCCAGCCAAATGGCTCGCCTCACAGAGACTCTGAACCTCCAGAGAGGTCTCCTTCAGCATCTTAGTGGACAATCAAATATCACTTTGCTCGACAGCACCAAGGTTGAGAATATTTTCAGCGATGACATCCCAGGTGGGGGGTGGCCGATGGTCCAGCTTTCCAACGGCAACGTATTGCGAGCTCGACTTTTAGTGCGTGTTCCGCTATTTATGAGATCGCTCACGCCTAATTGTACTTATCTTAGGTCGGCGCCGACGGCATCAATTCCCCAGTTCGTTCTTATTCCAAAATCGACTCTTATGGTTGGGACTACAACACTTGTGCCATCGTCGCCACCCTCCTCCACCCCCCACGGACTTTCCCGTCTAACACCACCGCCTACCAGCGTTTCCTCCCAACGGGTCCCATCGCCTTTCTCCCGCTCTCTGACACGGCATCCTCGCTCGTATGGTCCACCACACCGGCCTTAGCCGCTGTTCTCACCAAGGCAGACCCCGCGATTCTCGCAGGCATGGTCAACGCGGCGTTCCGCCTTCCCGAACTGTCCGTCCGTTTCCTCCATGGGCGCCTACTTGAACAACCCTCGCTCTCTCCCGAAGACCTGCGTACCGAGATCGCGTTCCGCGAACAGGCGCACGCCATCGCGCCTCATTCGGCGTACGCGTCCGCTACCATCAATCCCGAGGACGCAAGCGTCGGCATACCGCCTCACGGTGCCGACGCGCTCCCCCCGCTAGTTGCGAGCATCCAGCCGGGGACCATCGCGTCCTTCCCGCTGCGCTTCCGGCACGCGGAGGAGTACATCGGCAGCCGGACGGTGCTCATCGGCGACGCCGCGCATATCGTACATCCGCTCGCGGGACAAGGACTTAACCTCGGACTCGGGGACGCGGCGGCGCTTGCACGCTGCGTGAGCACCGCGCTCGCGCTTGGTGGCGACATCGGTAAGTCATCTTTATCACCGCTGCGAGCTGTGGGCTGACTTCCGCGCCAAGGCTCGCGCACTGCACTCGCGCCGTACGCCCGAGAACGCTACTTTGAAAACCACAAGGTGATGTCCGTGGTCGACAAGCTGCATAAGCTGTACGCGAGTACCGCGCCGCCCGTCGTGTGGGCGCGCAGCACGGGCCTCGAGGTGCTTAACGAGCTCGACACACTCAAGGCTGGCATTGTTGGCGCCGCAGGCGGACAGTCGAGCGCGCGTGCTGGTGCGGGCTTGTTTTGGGATACGGTTGCTAGTGGCATAGAAACGCTCGTTGGTGGAGCACGCGTCGCTGAGACTGTGGGGAGCGGATTGCAGTCTGTCGCTGGGGGCATTCTGCAACAACTCGCGAGAGCAGCAGCTGGGCCTGGAAATGACCGGAGATAATAAAATAACAAGGGGTTCATGATACAACCAGATCGGTGTGGAGTCCTGAATGCCGGGGAGGGAAATAGTTGGGGATAGATGTGATTAATTATGATAGTGTACGGTACTCGGGTATATGTACACGCGTCGTAATTAGGCATACCAAAATCTTAAACACCCTTATAATAGGTGTGGAAAGGCACCACGCCACCTCGCCTCCTCTATTGATCATAATATTATCACCTTCCAATGCAGTGATCCATCTCGCGTTGCCTCTAATTGCAAGTGGCGAAGTTGGAGGGACGTGACAATGCGCGGTGCTACAGAAGTTGAGTTGGGGAGACTTGGGGTGTACATTAGTGCCAAAAAGAAGTGTCTTTCGCTTCGTGATAGAATCGTTGTCTTTCCAGAAATACCTGTTACGATAGGGTCCAACTCGGGGTATCTGGCCGGGAAGGCCTGTGCGCAGCAGGGGTTATAAGTTTTCCGGATCTGTGCAAGAGCTGCAAGAGCTGAAGTGGTCGATGAGGGTGGGTGGATGGCGTTTACGTTCGTGCGTCTGAGAATAGCATTGCGCATGTGTTGGTAGTTCTTTCCATGTGGCATCCTATGACGTCGGGAGTGAGGCTTTTAAATCGGCGGGTGTAGTTGGCGTTGAGGAAGTGGCCCGTGGCAGTCCCGTGGCTAGTATTATGGCGGTGGAAGCCAGGTGGGGGGTTAATGCGAATCGCCTTCTGGAACCCAAATAGTCTGTAACCTCTCAGAAGACAGGCAATTGCATGATCGAAGACGATGGTAAGGCACAGCGTAGCGAAAGTGCCCGTGTCGACCGACTATACACCACATGAGAACAAAAACTAGCGGGGAGGTGAAACGGGGGGTCCTGTCCTTAACGACTGAGGAGTATATCTCTCTAGCGTGGGAGTAAGGATGGTGTTGTCAGGCCCTCGGTTACGTACCTGGACACCGCCGTGCTTACTTATGTAGATAGACGCCCACCTGCCACATGAAACTTGGCCGACTCGGACGACCTAAGTCTCTTTACAAGCGCTCTTTGGGTCGGGTCAGTATTGTACCGTGCATAAAAACTTAATTGGCGCATCACAAAAAGACGTCAAAAGAGGCACCGCTTCCCAAGGCCCAATGGATTGGAAAAGATGGAATATAGAGTCTGGCTGCAACGGCACGCATTTGGAGTCCACCTGTATTTATCTGGTTTCACGTTCACCTATCACCTTTTCTGACTAGGGCAAGAGACCGGCGGGGCATACATCGTTCGAGAAGTTTCCTTGTGAAGAAGGCATGTGTTCTTCTACGTGCCTTTGCTCAGTAGACGCTCCAAAGGAGCTATCCATATGGTAGAACCCTGTCCCCATATCAATAGCGATGTCATCTCCAACGCGAGCTTCTCGTGCGATGCGGAGCTTGTTTCTGCAAATGGACTTGGCCCTTCCCCGTCTACTATGTCTATCACCCACCATTCTTGCTTTGTGCCCCCCTTAAAAAGCGCGACCTTGTGATCGCCCGGACATAGCCCCACGCGTCACCCCGTCGCAAAAATAATGGGCATCTCCCTCGAAAAAGCTGAGCTCTTATCGCTGGGCCTGACAACATTCCTCTATGGTGCGTCCGTTCGGGGGTTTTCAGTGCTCTCGTCTTGCGTCCTTGCTGACATGCACGCGGACAGGAGTGTTCTTCACGCTCTTCCTCATCTCGACTGCGGTGATGTCTTACAGGGTGGCGGAGGACGTCCGGAGTCAGCGCAACAAGATCCTCCCAGTGTCGTTCTCGATGCTCATGGTGGCGACCATAGTGCGAATACCCCGTTCCATTGCAGACACACACCGTGACGTTTCTCTGATATAACCTGCTATTTCTTGTTTTATAGCACATCGTCCTCTTATGGGTCAGAGGGAAGATTGGATTTGTTGACCAGAGGGGGGGCAGCCCAACGGCATTCTACGCGAACATTGCTGATATAACGAACCTATTGAAAGTGGGATGCCTGTTGTTTCAATCGCTGCTGGCGGATGGCGTGATCGTGAGGACAAGCGGTTTATTCATGCTTCCTCGTTTACTCTATTGACCCGCCGAATTACAAAGATATGGAGACTTTATGTCGTATATGGCAAACGAGCCTGGGTTACAGTGCCTTGCATCATCCTAGTTATTGCTTACACAGGTGCGGTCACGATAGCAATGAGTATGCTGTTGATAAGCACTCTAATAAGCCCTCTTTTACAGTGGTTGGTTGTGTCGCCCTCCAGTTCATCGCGCATGCGCGTCCGGGTACTGATGTTTTCCACGTGGCAACGTCGTGGATCACCGCGTATTTCTCCCTTACGATGGTCACCAACGTACTCTGTTCGGGTAAGCCCGTCCTCTTGCGGAAATTTGTTTCCCACGGTTCTGACGGGTGCACGTGAATCAACAAACACTGGCAGGCGCGATTGCATGGCGAATTTTCCGCGCAGGAAAACCTCTGAGGGGTGCAGGTACGAAGATGCTCTGGCCAGTCATTTTCATCGTCATCGAGAGCAGCGCATTGTATGCCTTTGGCGTCATCGCTGTGCTCGCGTCCTTCCTGAGCGGCTCTAACGGACAATACCCCCGCCGTCGACGCGATCGTCCCACTTGTTGTAAGCCGCGCACTCATCCTCTCATGCGCAAAAAGTCAACTCATACTATCATGCGGGGCATTTCCCAGGGAATCGTGTTCTCTCTGATCGTGCTGCAGATCCGTTTCCATGTCGACTCATCGGTCAGCCCTCGAAGTGACGGCCAAATTCGACTAACGGGGGAATGTGGCCCCGGCCACCTGGTCGCCCTCTGGGTGTGGACGACCCAGAGTATCCTATGCGGTCGATCCGGATGGCTGTTCACGTAACGAAGCAGACTCACACGCATACGTCGACACACGACGTGAGCGGAGATTCGTCTTCTGATGAAGGGATGGAAAAGCCGACAGCTCTCTGAATGTGGAGGTGAGTTTTTTTACCTCGTGTCACATCATTGCGATTGACTGGCGCGTAGTGGGTGCTGGTCCACCCGGTGTTATAGCACGTAGAACATATATATTGTAGAGTAAGTCCAAGCCTTTTATTTGGCTTGTCGGCAGCATCAGGAGATACCCGACTTGATATAATATATGTTTCGAGAGCGACGGATTATGCAGTACCCGGGCAACTGCAAAAACTAGGGCAAGGATCCAAGCTCGTGGAACGCTTCTCTGTCGTCCCACTCGCTTCCCGACATGCCTGACAGACAGAAAACAGCTAGGTCACGAAGCTATTCGAGTCGAGTGTATCGGTACTGGTGGAAAATCGACGCTCCACGTCGGAGGTACCGCAGGAGTGGGTGCTCGTGGAGAGGGTCATCTACTTGATTAATACCATAAGCTACTTGGGGTCCTCTTCTTGTTGTTGCCTTGTAGCTAGTTTCTTGGG
>JAKEYF010000292.1:0-69174 GCA_021527775.1 Lactarius sanguifluus
CTTTCGAAACGAGTGCGAAGCGTTTTGAAAGACGCGGAAAGGATTCTCTCCGGTTGAAGAGGTAGAGAAGATTGTGTAGAGGAGTATGGGTACAAAGGATGTAACGCCTGAGCATAATACAGGAATGCTGAGTGAGCCGGACGACGACGGGCGGCGCACTCACTGATTACAATGTCCAGGGCTTTGAAAGGAGCGAGGTTGTTCTTGAAGACGGGGACGACGTGGCCAAGGAAGGAGAAAACTGACAAAGGACGTAGGCTGGGCCTTCTGCGGCAAGAAAGTACCGAAGGCTGTGTGAAGTACCAATGAGGAACACGACAAGTTTCAGGGGTCAGTACGTACCTGCCTGCATCGCGCCCCGCGAAGATCAACCCCAAAGAGAAGACCACCTCGAGGCCAACTGGAAACAAGAGTGATTGCTTCTTGAATGTGCGAGAGTCCTAAGCAACGAAGACCGAGGACGGGTGAGAGGCAGATAGCTGCCATGTGCCGACTGGAAGACTGGATCAGCACTGTTGAAGCTGACAGCCAAAGTACATATCCAGGCTGGGACCTGCCAGCAAAGAAAAACGGAAGGGGCAGGCTAGGTTCGCAAAGAGTGGACTGCAGACTAGCTGCAAGAAAAGCCACGGTGGTGGGAAGAAGGAAAAAGAGAGGACGCAAGCCTCGGACGAGATGAAACGACGGGATCGGATGCAATGTGGACGTCTTAAGTTACTGTCAGGGACCTCCTGACCCGTTGCCATCGAATTCAGCCCCAGTGAGTAAGTGTATCGATGAGCCGAGGAACGGTAGGATACTTGGCCTTCACCATACCAGCCGGACGTACGGAAGGCCGTATTCGACCGCAACAAGCTATGCCAGCTACGAGTAGCATTCAATTTTGATGCATCCATATATTATCGAAGGTGGCGGTGACTCATTGAGTTGGGACCGAGGACAGTAAAGTTGCCAGTGTTCATCAGAGTGATCTCACAGATTATGTAATGTTGCAACCAAACGGCTTTACCTTTTTTGTAGTTGACAACTGCGTTGCCAGCCCTGGCCCCTGAGTTACTGTACTGAGCCTGACCTATTGCTCCCACTGTTAAGTAGACAAGAGTGCCGTCTCATCACTGGCATTATATCCTCACCAACTCACGGTGTTATCCGATTTAAAGGCACCCGTAGAAAGTGCGTGAAAAGCGGACGAGAAGTTGAACGGTTCTCGGGGATCCGGACAGACACTTAAAAGTCAATCCATGGCCTGCATGACCACCAGATGGATTTGCATAGCTACTATTGCTGCCATGGATGCGCCGATCTACTCCAATTGTGGGACGTAGAAGCAGCGATCTGTGATCTGATAGCAGTCGCGACGCCGCTACCAATTGTGCACCGTAATCGCCGCTCGATCGTCATCCGTTTCTTTCGCATTTTCCAATACAACGCCCGGAAGCCTCGTTGTCCAAATCAATCGACTTTTTACTGTAAGTTGGAAGTATCAGACCAGGCCGTGATTCGCATGATTCGCATGATCCCATCCACACTTCTGGGACTGTACTGTTCCGTAGCGCCTCGTCTGTGACACTTTCATCGGTCAGCCTGGTAGTCTGACGAACTGAGAATAAGGCAAGCCCCATAGGAGAGAATTCGGGAGTGCGCGACCGAGAGACGTAAGGCGCACGTCATGACCTCAAGCCCAAATCCAGCAAAGTAACGAATGACGTTGCTGTCCAATCTTCTGCTGTAAGACATGCCAAGTGGGTAAGCAGACAACTTGAATGACTGGTTATCGACTAGCTTGACAGGCCAGGACGTTCCCGCAATGAGACCGCACCCCTCGTGCGGAATTCTGCGTATCATAGAGCGACCGCCGTCTGACTTTTCTCTGTCTTCACGATTGGGAAGGCCGTGATAAAATGGGAAAAGGCATTTCCGGCATCTGCATACCGGTGATATGGGATCCGATGGGTGCAGAAAGTGTGGAAGAGTATGAAAGTCCAAGAAGTATCGTAGCTTAGTCCAGTCACCCGAACGAGGTATTACCGCACTGGCACAGAACAAAGGCGGGCGGGACGGGCACTCCTATAATAGACTTGCTGATGTCACTTCAAGCTACAGACCTTGTACAGAGCTTGCAGAGATCGTTTATTTTGGTAGTGACCGTAATGAACTCAAGAGGGCGAATTCTGCATATGTCTGGTAGTGCCAGGCTGAACGCTGAACTGTTCATCCCCATAAATTTCAAATGCGGCGTCGAATGGCCCAGTCTCTAACGAGCGCTTAATGAGCCCTGACAACAAAGTGAACTATAGCCTTTCGACCATGGCAGCTGTTCTTTCTCCTGGGGTAAGGTTTACTTAGTTACCTCTGGGCCCCTCCGGGTCTCGACAGCACCGGATTGAGCGAAGTCGATCCAACAACCGGCGCCCGCGATCACGATATTAGGAGGCGAAGAGATATAAATATCCAAAAGGTGTTGCGCAGGTTCGCTTTCGAGGAAACTGGGTCAACTGCGCGAAGAAGAGAATAGAAAAAGGATGTGGGAGTGCTGCCAAATTCGCGACTCGGACTGGTCTGAAATATGTTCAACTTGTAGAATCTCGACAATGAGCTGGAAACAGCACTTAGATACTGATCCAAAAACAGAAAGAAAGAAAGAAAGAAACAGCACCTAGAAGGCATTTCTTCGAGTAGGGATTGCCTCTCAGTTCGTTTTGTCTGTTTGCGCGCGCGACCAGAGAAATGCTAGGCGTGGGAACTTGAATTGGAGTCCCTTTTTTTCAGATTCCAGAACCTCTGTGACACAACTCCGTCTATGTTCTAGCGAGACGGATATCGTGAACACCTCAAGGCTTTTGACCACGCTAGTAATCTAGTCTCCAAAGTTATGGTCTGCTCCAGCTGCCCACCATGTCGCATCTTTGGCCTTCTTCACAGCACGTCAGTGCCGCAGTATGGGTACATGGAAGACCGACAGAGGTCGGACAACACTAAGTCAGGCAAGGACGGAAAGGGAACCAAGTATATTGGTTATAAACAGAGATAGAGTCTTTGGTGCGCAGGGGGAAAGTAGGGAGGAAGATGGGGATAAAAGAAAGAGATAAGCAGTAGCGAGCATTCGTACAGCATCTTATATACGGAAGGTGTGAACGTTTGGAATATGTGAGAGGACTGTGACATGTCAAGACTGATCTGCGTTAGTGACGTCGTATGTAGCAAGTGACGTAGGCTTGCACCCCTCCCCGTTATAAGAGAAAAATATGTAGGTATCATGATGAACGCGAGGGGGGGATTATTATAGTACGCCTGGGTTCTTGTCTTGTGGTATCTTGTCATACGTCGTTGCTGGCTGGTGCGCTTTCTTGGCGCGCTCTTCTGGGCGGGATTGTTATAGTGAGTTTTGGGGTTTGTGTTGCTTTGCTTTGTTCATATGCGTTGCTGTCTTGTGCGCTCTCTCCGCGCGCTCCTTCTTCGGCCTGTAATTGTGTTTTGCGTGCTTGCCAAATGTCTAGTGCTTCACAATCTTCTAGCTCGTTTGCGTGGAGCCATTTGTCCCCTTCGGGGCCTTCGCCTCGCCAGCGCACGAGGTATTGTGTTTGTCTTCTTCGTCTCCTTTCGTCGACAATTTTGTCGATGTAGAACTCTTGCTGCCCGTCGAGGACGACCGGGTCCGGCGGATGCATTGCTCGTTGTGGGAATAAGTTGTCGTCGTTTTCCTTAAACGGTTGGACCTCCGATGTATGAAATACAGGGAAGAGGTCAGGCGCCTGCGGCATATGCAAGGTAACTGTGGAGTGCGCCTCGTCAGTGGCTGTGATACGATAGGGGCCGTCATATCGAGGCATGAACTTAGCGGCTCGTGGTCCGTCGCCCGTTTTGTATTCCCGTCGTCTATGTAGCGTGGAGAGAACTACGCGGTCATCGACTCGGAAAGGGAAAATCGGACGGTGGTCTTTGTTGGCCTGGTGTGCCTGCTTTAGCTTTGCCGTGAGTAGATTGTCTTGTGCTTCGATCTCTATGTGTTCCATGCGTTCGACCATGTCACGGGCCTGAAGCTCTTCAACCGTCTCCTCGTCATTTGGAAGTATTGGTGGGAGCAGCCTCGGAGATTTCCCGAAACGTAGTTGAAAGGGGGTGTAGCCGGTGGAGGCGTTTTTTGTATTCATGATGTCGAATCGAACCTTTGGTAACGTGCGGGACCAGCCCCTTTGATCCCGTTCGACAGCGAAGTGAATGCATTGTATAACGGTTTTGTTTGTCCGTTCGCTAGAACCATCCGTTTGCGGGTGGTAAGATGTTGACATCTTTAGTTTTATGCCAGTTAGTTTGTGTAATGCACGCCAGAAACGGGAGAGGAACAGCTTATCGCGGTCGGAGACGATGTCAAGTGGTAGGCCGTTTTCGCAGTACCATTCCTTAAAGAAGACCTCTGCGAGGCCTTCGGCGGTCAGCGTGGTCGTTGTGGGCACTATTCGTATGTCCGATCTGAGGCGATCCGTGAAGGTCACGATGCTATCATAGCCATTGTCCAGCGGTAATGGGCCGACGAAGTCTATTGCGACGGAGTCGCAACGCCTATCTGGCACCGGTAATGGGTGCAGTGGTCCTACTGGTTTTGTCGTCGTCGATTTGTTCCGCTGGCAGTCGGCGCATGATGGGATATATGCTTCTTCGAGGTCTTTCCGCATGCTTGGCCAGTAGAAGGAGTCTCGAAGCACTTCGTATGTTTTTGTGGCTCCGAAGTGTCCTAGCTTGTCATGGGCGATGCGGAATAGCGTTTCTCGGATGGTGCCTCCGCTCGGAATCATTAGACGATTGTTTATGAACCAGAAACCTTGTCGTTGTTCCACGTTTTGCATTCCTGCCGCTGCGCTTGTCAGCTTCGCAGTGAATGGATCCGTGGCGTACCCTTGTCGGATTTCATCTAGGATGGCATCTTCCAGTTCGAAGCGCGACCGGATCTTTCGGTTATGTGTTTGCGAGAAGATGGTCGCAATGACTGTCACGTCTGGGTCAGGTAGGCGGGATAATGCATCCACGACCGTGTTTTGTTCGCCGGGCAGGTAGTGGATGGTGGCGTCATACTGTGAGAGAAATTCCATCCATCGGGCCTGTCGTCATGAGAGGTCGCGCTGCGTCCCGAAGTGTTCCAACGTTTTGTGGTCTGTCCAGACTTCAAACGTAAAGCCGAGTAGGTCTGTCCGCCATTTTCCTAGAGCACGTACAATTGCGAGTAATTCTTTCTCGTGGACGGGGTAATTTAGTTCTGCACTTTTGAATGCGCGCGAATCGTAAGCAACCAGTCGTGCAGTTTCGTACGTAGGACCGAACGAGAGTAGCACGCCTGATCCTATATCGCTAGCATCGGTGGTGACAAAGATTTTGTACTCTGGCATTAGGGATGGGTCGATCGTCGTGAGGCAGTCCGTGGATGTGACCATTGCCTTAATGGCGTCAAACACCGTTTGATGTTTCTCGGACCAGATTGGGAAATTCTTATCGCAGTCCTTTGTTGTGAGCGCATCGAGGACCGCGGTGTGCTCTGCCAGATTAGGGAGAAAAGCTGAGAGGTACCGCACCAAGCCGAGGAATCCTCTGACCTGCCGCGCACTTGTGGGCGTGGGCCAGTTCGTCACGCGGTCGGCTTTTCCCTCGCCCATTTCAATACCTTTGGCCGTGATTCGGTGTCCGAGAAAGTGGATTTCTGTGGAGAACAACTTTGTTTTGTTAGGGTTGCAATAAAGCTTGTTGTCAGCTAGCGCCTGTAATATTGTGGAAACGTTCTGGACATGTTCTTCCACGTTCTTCAACCAGACGGCAATGTCATCGATGTATACATGACAGATACGTCCGATCCATGGACGCAGGGCTTCTGTGACTCTTCGCTGCTGGATTGCGGGGGCATTCTTTATGCCCATGGGCATGACGACCCATTCATAGAGGCCCCATGGTGTATTCACCGCTGTGAGGCTTATGTCGTCAGGATGCATTTTTGTTTGGAAAAAACTATTCGTCATGTCGATCGATGCGAATATCTGGCCGGTTGCGACATCAGCGAGGATCTCGCTTATGCGCGGAATGGGGAAGCTATCCGTGACCGTATTTTTGTTCAGTTGCCGGTAATCGTTTACCCAGCGTGGCAGAACTGTGGGGTCCGCTTTTGGGATGATAAATGCTCTGCTCCCCGCCGGGGCTGATGAGGGGCGGATCCGCCCGGCGTCGAGATGTTGCTGCAATAGCGTATGTGTTGCGTTTACGCCCGAGATGCCCGAGGAGTTCCTTCAAGAGGACGATGTCCATGCGTTCGGCACGATGACTCAGGAGCATTGGGAGGCTTGGAGGCACATCGAGGCGAGTTTCCCGTCGTCTTAGAGAGATAAGAGCTGGCTGTCATGTGACCTGGCACGTGACCTGCCTAGAGCTGGCCCAGAAGGGTCCAGATGAGCCCGTGCCTGGACCGGATCATAAACATGTGATTGATGTGACTGCTGACTTACACGCCTTGTGATTGGGTAGTGATATTAGGATTCGCGGCTGTGTATTAGGGTTGCTGAGCTTGAAAGCTCCAGCCCTTGTAGTATAAGTAGAGGGGCGTTTGCGTACAAACCCCTTAGCTTTGATATCTTGAGGAATACCTTCCCTTCCCTGCGCCTTAGCTCCTTGTCCTGTGTGCACACTCTTCGTCGTTCGCCAGCTCCCTGCTACAGGTCGTGCACGTCGCCGACTTCTCCTTCATCATACTCGACTTCACCCGCATCGCCCTTTGCCTTGCCTACATCGGTCACGCCTTGCGTATCGCCCTAGCCGTTGCCTGCGGGATACTGAAGACTTCCGACGTGTATACTCAGCAAACCGGTCTCAAATCCAAGTCGGATTGACACGTCCAGAAGGAACGTAACAGTATGCCAGGCGTCTTTCCATTTTCGTGGGCAAGGATAGTTTCGCGCTTTTATAGTTTTGTTTGATTCTTTCAAGATAATCCGTGCTAGTGGTTTTGTGGGTAGTTCTTTGACGTGCGGGGGTGGTTCGAAAACCTGAGCGAAATGCATGCGAAGTTCTTTTTCTCTCGTTTGGAACTCTTCGTCTTTGGTTAGCGTTTGTATGCGCTCATGTATTGCCGCCAGTATGTCCATTGTGTAGTAGTTTATTGGTTTTTTTTGTCTGCCTTTGAGTAGGTCAAACGGAGGTTTCATTGACGTTACAGTACACGATCTCTCGGCATAGTTACAAATGACTTTATTCGTTGTTAGGAATGGTAGTCCAAGTATTATGGGCATACATAGTCCCGGTGTGACTACGGCGCACAATGGTTCGGATTGAAAGATGTTGTTCACGGACGCTGAACGTGCTCGAAAGCGCGTGCGTGAGTAAACGTGGGCAGAGTGTGGAGGAGAGGTTTGAGGAAAGCAGCCAAAGAGGGGAAGAATAAGAGATAGCGAGAATGTCCTTCGAGTGCCCGCGTTTGGGCCTAACTTCTGGGATATTCACACTAAGACTCTAAGAGAGAGGAAAAGGGGGGCGACCGAGCGCTGAGTGTATTCAGCACAGAAGTAAGAGTTTTATACAGAGGAACCTGTAGCTACTGAGCTAAGGTAAAAGGGGAATAGAAAGGGAAACCTAAAAGAGAAGGGAAACACGAGCAAAGGCCGCATGGCAAACGATCGAATGTATGAAATGAAAATAAATGGTTTCAGGCCCAGCCGGAATGCTGGCCTTACAACGCGGGCTGTATTATGACGTAGTCTGTTATTTCTTCTGGTTGATTCGTGGCGCCAATGGCGACTGTTACGCGTTCGGGGCGTTCAAGTGGTAGGCTGTGTAGACGGAGATGCTTTACGAGGTCGGGGTGGATAAGCACCATATGTGCTCCGCTGTCGATGAGGGCGCGTGTTCTTACCTGAACAGTATCTGTCGGATTCGTGAGCACGCATTCCCATACAAGGTGTTTCTCCTTCAGCGGGGCACTCACGGATGATAAGCTAGTTTCCGATGCTTCGGAGGTACTAGTATCTGCCGCTATGGTCGTTGACGGGAAGATTGCGGCTATGAGATCCGTTTCTGCAGAGGCCTCGTCGACAAACTCGGTAATGGCAGCAACTGGTGTGCTGGCGGGTGCGGTGACTGGACGCATGTTGCTCTTTGCCGCTCTCGCGCACAAGGCGTCCTGGAGGGTCCATTGTTTGTAATCCTTCCCAGACAACGTGGTCGTGCATTTGTCTGCCCGGTGACCGGCATAGAAGGTCCGGCATTTGAGACAGCCTTCGTGGTCGTGGAGCAGTTGACGTTCGTCATCGGTCAATTTAGGGGGGTATAGAGAGGGCGTTGAAGTGCTAGGAGCGCTACTCCCACGTGTGAAGCTACCACGATTGTTATTACTCGTGGGTGGGTAGCGCGTGCCAGTATTCTGTCGTTTTGCCGATCTGTTATCCCAGAAGTCTGCCATCCGCTTTCGTTCAGTTTGACGACGGTTGTCAATACGAGTGAGTTTGTTCATCCATTCGTGGAAATCGGCAACCTCGTCAAGCTTTTCATCTGTGGCCATTGTTCGCAGCTCCTCGTCAAGGGCTGCTTCTAACTGGATGCGTAGCTGGGCGTCGGACATGTGGGAGGTGGTGTTCCGAAGGGAGACGTTATACAAGAGGATTTGATCGGACCAAGCATCGAAACGCTGGGATGGGTCAAGTCGAGAGTTTAACATCTGGGTGCGGACGGCTTGTTCCCAGTTGAGAGGTAGCCAGCGTGCGCGAAACTGCTTCATGAACTCTGGGAACGTGAGGGCCATGAGGCGTTCGCTGTCACATAATGCCCAATCATCGACAAGTGTGTTTTCGAAGCAGCCGAGGATACGCTTGACTTTCTCGTTGTCCTCAACTCCATCTTTGGCGTTTATGAAGAAGGTGTTGCAGTGGTTCTCGAAATCGCGGACAGCTTTTGGCGTGATCTTGCCGGCAGTTAAGATAGGCGGGCGCGTTAGGATAGGGTGTGATACGGTTGCGATTTTTGGTTCAGACATGGGATGGGGTCTTTGGATTGATGCGAGGATAGCAAGGGCGTCGTCGTCTGAGTCAGAATCCGTACGTGTATTTATGGTGGTATGATCTTCGACGTTAACGCTCGATGGATTCACCGGAGTATTTTCGGCGGTAGGTGGATTCGCTGGGGTCTCTTCGGTAATGGACGTCTCGTCTGGGGAAGGGGGGAGGTTTTGGATACGTTTAGATTGACGAGATGCCAGGGTGGATCAAGAGGGAAAACGTTTACTGGAGCGGGACAAGACGGGATCAGGACGTTTGCGTGACGTTTGTGGAAGCTATTTTTCTTCCAAGCGGGACGGTGTGGGGACAGGCGGGGGGAAACGTAGACAGAGAGGTAGACAGAGAGAGGTTCGCTGAAGGGTTTATACACTTGGCTAGACTTTCAAAAAAAAGTGGAAGACCGACAGAGGTCGGACAACACTAAGTCAGGCAAGGACGGAAAGGGAACCAAGTATATTGGTTATAAACAGAGATAGAGTCTTTGGTGCGCAGGGGGAAAGTAGGGAGGAAGATGGGGATAAAAGAAAGAGATAAGCAGTAGCGAGCATTCGTACAGCGTCTTATATACGGAAGGTGTGAACGTTTGGAATATGTGAGAGGACTGTGACATGTCAAGACCGATCTGCGTTAGTGACGTCGTATGTAGCAAGTGACGTAGGCTTGCAGTACAGTGAGTTGATTGTGCATGCATGGCGTGCTGCGTGAGGCACGTACTCAGGGCTACGCGGAAAATTTATCCAACATATAAAGTACGACAATCTTCTCAGGTAGGGGCAACGCAGATGCTGGACATTCAGAATGACGTTCCCGTGTCTGCAGGACCAGAAACTGCGCCCGCCGCAACAGTGGCAAATTGGCAAACGCAGGTGCAGAGAACGATCCAGTGTGGCCCCACAGCCTGCCGTCCATGACGACGACCCAGAAGAGCGACTGTAGCCCATCATGATGTCCCGCCAGCCCGGCCCTGGGACGGATCCTCCAGTTCAACTGCGCGGGCGACGTCAGCAGCGGACTCGCTGCCAGAGTCGATCAGCCGCGAGACCTTTACCGAGAAAGGCAGGTGCTGGAAGAAAGTTTTTACCCATGCCACGCTGCGCCAATGCTAACTTACTATATGGGTGTTCAACGTTCAACGTTCAACTTCAAAGTTACGCATCTCGGTATGGTCTTGACCGTGTACGTAACCACTCGGGCTCGCATATGGTCAATCTGATTGGCCACTCTCAGCCGTGGAGTTAACGAACGGAAACTCGCTCGGAAACACGCGTCCTGTACGGCTCTTGAAAGTTGGAGTTGATACCGGGGGAAACAGCTGCGGTTGTATTCACCCACTACCTGGAAATTCAATTTCGCTGCGAATCACGTTCTTTTTCCCTAGATATCTCAGCCTTTAACTGACAACGCAAACTAAAGCACAGAGTCATCGTGAGGTAGGCCTTCGTTATTCTTAGTACTGATACCCAACTTCCACGTCCCTATAACCGCCCCCTGTGTCTTCTCCACAACCTTTTCCCCCTATAACGAGCTGTCAGGGATTGGTAGGTTGCTATGCTCTAGCATCGTTTCCTCCGAACGCCTCAATTGCATCTCGAGTACCTGGGTTTCTAGATCTCGCCCTTTCACAAGTAACTAAAACGCCGTCAGTTCCCGGCCGAGATACAAGACCAATCCGTTCTAATCCCCACAAAAGTGATCGTTCTTCCACATCACACTTAAGTTACAAGAAAGACTAATTACGTTTTATGTGAGCAGTCGTTCAGATGTTCTTTTACCTCATACATACCGCTCGGCACTCTCCTTCTCTTCCAGCGCCCGGGGCAATCCGAAGCCCCGAGTACTCGATCGAGTGCCTACAGTACAACTACCCCTGGGGCCTACCCTTTTCGAAAGAAACTTCGAGACCCTGGGAAACAAAGTTCCAATCACCCTTTCCACGCCGTCCACTATTCGCGGAGAGTTGGCAGCCGGTGGTGCCACTTTAGCCATCCATGGGACTACAGAGGTTTTCCGTATTCTCGTTTCTGTCTGACAACGTAAAGTATTGGTACCCGACTAATATCACTACCCCTCCATCACAAAAGTGGCCATCACAGAATCCAATTCAAGATGAAACGGGGAGCGTTTTTCGAATCGAATTATCGATCGCCATTGTGCCGGACTCAGTCCAACGTCTCACCGAGTCAGCCTCGCGTTGGCTGGTCAGAGTCGTGCACTCGCTGCTAGCCTTCTCACTGACATCTTGTACCAACGACGACTTCCAGAGGAAAAAAAATTCGCCTTCGGCCTCGAAACAGTCGTCTAATTCAAATCCCCAAGAGGGTGGTCACCATTTTTTCACCGTGGTGACACTCCGGCGGGCATTTGAGGCTTCTCTCGCTGGCGCCCACACAGGATGTCTTCTGGCCCAGATGTTCACGAAACCAATTGAATTGCCCGGCCTCAGATGAAGGGGCTGCGATTTCCATACTAGTTCGGAATTTTCGATAGTCGGGCATCAAGATGATTCCCGATTTCATAGACGTGGTTGAATAGAATGCCAGCGAGGGCAATTGTCTCCTAGCGACGATAGCGATGGAATATTCGGCTTATTCAGGAGGCTTTCTCAAAGATTGTGCTATCTCGCTCGCCACTGCCGCCGAGCCAAGTGTTCTCGTAAGTTACCAAAGATAGAAGACTCATCGGGGAAACTTCACCCACTTATATCTCAGACTCAGTGCAGTCTCCCTTGCGGGCCCAGCCACAGATCGAACCTACTTTAGCCAATCGCCCCTGCGCCACTGTGTCCTGGAAGTGCAAAAATTTCGCGTGCACATACAGTATTACTAGACCAGCCTCCACTAGTATACACGCGGTTCCCCCGGATATAAGTTAGACAGGACGTAATTTCTCCATCCTCTGCAATGAGTACTGACCCATAGATGAGTAGATCCAAAAATTTACTAGACTGGTCACGAGTTCACTCATAAACGACCACGCGCCAAAGCGGACGAAGTGCACCTAACGCCCAACGTCCAGAAGCGCCTTCTTCAACCTCTCATGGTAAGAGAACCCTCCTTCCTTCTTCGGCTTGAGAACGCCGAAAAGGTGTCTGATTCCACTGCATTTTAAAGCAGGGCAGACGCTTGCCTGCCCCTTTATCTTGGCCAGCTCGTCTACGTGACAAGGGCAAGCCAAGTAGAACGCGAATTCGATAGGTGGTGTCGGTTTTCCTCTGTGCAACCGAGACGAAGCGTCGGACGTTTTCATAACCCCGAGTGTTGCGTGATGAGTGAAGTGAACCAATTGGAAATTTCCGCCGACGAGTAGATGTGGCATGTTCTGTCTGAAAGGTGATTGCGGCCGACGGCCGATTAACCCCCACCTTTCTCCTCACCCCGGCAGAAACGCATCGGGCCATGCGACAATAGCGGCGAAAGCAGATCCGGGATCTGTGTGCCGGCTTTTCGATGTTGGAGAGGGTGAGGATCGGAAGTATGCGAAGAGATGCACATGCCAAATGAATACCGCCATCAGAATCAGACTCGTAACATAATAAAGGACCAGACTGAGGATTGATCCGATTAACAAGCCGCGGGGTCTGTCTTCCGACAAGCCCATAGAAGACCGCGAGTGAGTACAACAGGATCGTAGATTTTTGAGCCGAGACTGCATCTACGTTGTGCGTTCAACGTTTGTCCGCACGAACAAAGAAGCCGTCACGAGTGGGGGCGAAGACGAATGATGATTGCGAATCGACAAGGACAAGGATGTCAGAATGCGACTCGGAGTAAACAATAGTGGTGTCAGGTACGTACGAAGCAGCTGCACAAAGACGTCCTTCTAAGAAGTTGATCCTGAACAGCTCTTGAACCCACAATCGCGCCCCCCGCAAAACTTTGTTTCGCCACGGGACGACTAAATGGGCCCATCACATCGCAACTCTGGGACCCACTATGCTGGAGGACCGCGACTCGGAGGCTGACCATGTCCTCGACACGAGCAAGCACAGCCACCCGCTGCACATCGACGGACCTTAGGCTCCAACCTACAACACGTCGTTTTGGTTCACCGTCGACGTTCCCGAAACTTCAAAGTCTCCGTGTGGAGTGGAAGTCTAGCTGCCGAACTGGTCGGGGACAGTACTGGGCATTAATGCATTAACTGTGGTGAGACTTGGAAGGTGGTAATGTAGACTCGGATGCAAAACATGTGTGGGATACACGGCAAACACCGGACTGTTCGGTACACGGCAGGTTCCGGCCCGTGGGAATGAGGAGGGCACATAATAATAAAAATCCCAGCGTAAGAGGCCGGCGTCCACACGTAAGATGCGGCGATTGCGTGTGCCAGAGAGCGACATGCTGCATGGCATCACGATTTCCCAGCGTCCAGTGTCAGGCCCGTCAGGTTCTGCATTGAGTCATTGCACCGCAAGCGACTTGACAAGCCAAGTGACAAGCGATGACTATTCCCGTAACCACCAATTACGGAAAGCGACGACAGCATGATCACCAGTTCACATCGGATAAACCATGCCTCTTACTGTACCACGGTAGTGATCATGATCACGAGCAACAGACTTGGGCGCAAAGAGATCTCTGGCCGAGCTGCGACATGCCAGCGCTTGTTCAATACAGTTCGGCCATCAGAATGTAGGTTGGGGGTACTGTAGGGACGCAATTCAGGAATCAGAGTTGTAAGTTACCCCCCTACTACCGGAGTCAGCTTGAGTCACAAGATCATGGTAAAACGCCCGACTTCAAGCGCGCAGGCAGCCCTCTACCGTAATCGTGGCGTAAGCCTCAGTCCAGGCGGCGGTCATGGTCGGTATGTCCTTAAAATGGCTAATAGGAGATGCAGAATTGTGAACCCCAGGACAGTGTAGCTACAGCTGACATGCGAACTACAGCTACTCAAACAAATGGAGAGTCCAAGTCGCCGCTTGAGTATACTCTTAACAGTTGCTAATTGCCAAAAGTAGTATACACTCTCAACCGGGCACGTTGAGCAACGCCTAACATTTTTCTCGAAGTCGTTGCCAAGGAAGAAGCTCGCAGTCTGTCGACTCTCAGGGGGAAAGTTACGGGCACGCGCTGGTAATTATTCATGAAGAACGAAGACTGAAATCTCTGCCCCTTTCCCCGCCTTTCCCCGCACCATAAACAGTATTCCCGTTCGCGTAACACAAAGGGAAAGGACAACATGATCACAAGAGAGCGCGCGAAAAAGTGGGGAATTTAGTCGTCGAAGTATGGCAAGCAGGAGTGAGCAGGCCCAAAATGGATATCGCAAAACGAATATTCTAAACTCCGCATCGCAGATCAGATAGCGATGTAATGGCCTTACTCCCGGTATCACCACTAGGCTAAAAATTATTTGGATTACGTGATTATATAATCATTACCACATTCCCGGGACTCTGGTAATCATTTTCGTCCCTATTGTGACTCGGTCACATCGCCACACGTGTAGCGAGGGTCCGTGCGTCGATTCAACTCAGGGTTCGTTGCTTCCTTTTTTCCCTTGGTGGCTGCCCCTCCCCTAGGTGCCCGGATTTTTTTGTCCAAGGTATGCAATGTTCCGTATGTTCTGAGCTGGGCAGTCTGTCATTTCAGACCCTTGATCTGGTCACAAACACCATAATCACTGCTCCTAGGATCGCACCGTCTGCTTCTGGGATCCCCGCGCCTTTACTGCCCAACAGTCATCCCAAGCGTGTCTATTCATGGACATCGTCTCATCCTCGCACTTGCAAGTCGCCTCTTCCATACCTTCAACGGCGCAAGATGGATTCACCTGAGTAGATGCCCGAGGGCTCAAATCCTTACCCGTGCCCTTGCGTGTATAGCTGACGGCTAAGTGCGCTTTACTGCTACTTTCCCACGCTCTTCCTCATGAGCAACAGTTCCAGGGTATGCCACGGTGTCATACTTTGACCCCGCCAGCCACCAAGAAGTACGTGTTCAAATGCCACTGCCAGATGATTGACGACGTGGGCCACATCTGGCCCGTAAATGCGCTCGCCTTCCACCCGACGTACAATACATTCGCGTCCAGTGGCTCAGATGCCACTGTCTCCATCTGGGACCACAAGGTCAAGCAGCTTCTCAGTACCCACGCTACACATCCCCCATTGCCACGCTCGCCTTTTCTGCGGACGACACGCACCTCACGATCGACGCGAGCTATATTTGGGATAGGGTGAAGAATGCGGAGCGTAGAGTGGCCCACTATAATTTTGCATCTCTTTGTTGATATAATGGCTATTTTCAACTGTCCTCATGTCCGGTGTACGGAGCCAAGTCCGTGTGAGTTCGTAGGCGGAGGGGATCCCGCAGGGGTTACAGAGGGAAGACAAGGAAGCCGAGTCCGGAGCGTTCGCAGCGGCGACAGCCGGTGCGATCGCGAACGGGTGAAGGTGGGAGCGAACGTCGATAGCGAGGACGCGAAGCGGGAACGGGAATGAAAACGAGTGACGAGACGAGGCGAGAGATGTCCTTCGAGTGCCCGCGGTAGGGCCTGACTTTCGAGATGATCACGCAGCGGGAGGAAAGAGGGAGAACATAAGATGACATTTCCGAGTCAAGGGCGAGCGGTTTAAATACAAACTAGAACCGTAGATACTTCAGACAAGTAAGTAGGAAGTAACAGGGACAGAGTGGGACGTATGGGGAAGGAAACGAGACGGAGCACGGTTGAGTGCGGAGACGACCGAGACACGAGACAAAGGGTATGGGCGCAGACACGAGGAACCAAATCGCATTATCTAGGAGAAAGGAAGCGAGCATACAATTAACAGAGAAAGGGGGCCGAGACACTTATGACGCGGCAATGAAGTTCTCCTCCTCCGACGGGCGCGATGATCCGCGCAGCCTCTAGCTGCGTCCTGAGACTGGGTGAGCTGCGATCTTGACATCTTGAAAGAAACAGGCGAGATTGGGCGATGCAAGGAGAGACAGGGAGGCTGGACAAAGGCAACACGAGGCGCGGGGACGCGTGGCCTGACTGCGAGTGACTGGGGAGGGGGAGTGTGTATATGGAGTGAGCGAGCAGGAGGGAAAGTGTTGATCGATGGGGAACGATAGTGAGGTGCGACGCCGTGAGAACGCGACGGAAATGATAGCTGGGCCAGGACCGAGACTGGAAAGACCGATTTCGGGGCCAGCGCCCGAGCCAACCTTACACCGGGTACCGCAGATTCAAAGTTTGTGGTCGGTCAAGCCGATCATAACCCATTCTGCCGTGCAAAATGAACATCCGCAGATCATCGGAAGGCTACACAGTAAAGATAACATTTTTTCTGGCACGTATATTTGTGGCCCATCCATCACTTCTCCCTTTCCCTTACCAGTGGAGGTGATCGACGGTGCTGCTCGTCAAAGAAGTGGTTCGGTGAGATACACACGTCCTTTATTGCGTCCTTTCTTTTTAGTACCGCCTTCTTACTTTGATTTGGATGTGACGTCTGGAGGCTTTGCGACCGTTCACCCCAACAACAAGCTTACCATCAATGCCATTGAGGCAGCTATACTAAAGGACTTCTCGCTCGAGGTACGCTCATTACACATCCCTGTGTAAATCAAAGCCAAGTCACGTTTGCCTTCAGGCCGTCCATGTAAGCCTTCGAGAGGCTCAGAAGGTGCTTAGTGGCAACGGCCCAGAAGAGGACAAGGCCGAGGCGCGCATCGAGGCAGACGTATACGAGTCTCTGCAACACGCGTTGGGCACAAAATAATTAGACGAACTCCCAATTGTGTTCACTTCAGTGCCCTAGTATTTTACAGAAAACGGATAAAATAGACTGCGGCTTTTCTGACACTAGCTTAGAAATTCAAGAGGGATGGTGTATTCAGTTGCGCTTGCGTTAGCTACATTGTCCGTGACAGCCTGTCGCTTCCAATATAGGCTTATCAACGTGTCAAGCATGACGCGTGACGCGTGATGCATGATGCATCATCTAGTAAAGGGGCTTGTGC
This sequence comes from Lactarius sanguifluus, assembly GCA_021527775.1. Classification (NCBI taxonomy): domain Eukaryota; kingdom Fungi; phylum Basidiomycota; class Agaricomycetes; order Russulales; family Russulaceae; genus Lactarius; species Lactarius sanguifluus. The sequence goes on from JAKEYF010000292.1 coordinate 16,976, forward strand.
TCGTCCCGCTTATGGCCTTGTTGTGTATGACGTCAAAATTTTCACGCTACATATGTTCTATATGGCAGGCGTGTCGACAGTGACTTTGATCAACGAATCCTCGACGCATTCATGGATGGCCTCTTCAGCCCAGCGGCATACAACGTTGACTTTGATTTGGTTCCTAGCATCGTGCAGCCCTATCTTCACCTCGTCCACGTCCTCCTCGTCCCCCTCAAGTATTAATACCTGGCTCTCGGCTTTCCCATGTTTGTCAGCTCTCCCGCTCTCCTAGCTAGCTCCATATGTATCAGTTTGGTGGGTCGCCACTTCTGTCCATGTTCCTAATCTCCACTACGACAAACATGGCCCTCCTCTCCCTCATCGACTTCATCGTCCGACGTCTCGGAATGTTCAACCAACGACGCACGACCCGTTGACCGGTGGGCGACTGCGAGTCTCACCGCAGTAGGAGGGTTACTTTCCAGTGCACTGCTCGTTCGGCCTACAGACTACGCAAGTTCAGCACGCAGCTTCAACATCACACACAGCGTTGTCTACAACGTCACACACCGGCCTCCCTGCAGGTGCGGCTTCTACCTACACCTCAATCCACTCACCCCTTTCCGCCGACCCGAGCAAGCAACCTGCCGCCGCACCCACCATCCACTGACGTGACGCGTGGCGCACGCGTCGGCCTCGAATGTCGTGCAGTCGGCATCTTCGAGTTCGTCGCATTTGGGAATGCTGAATTCGACACAGCTTGCACATACCCGTGGTCCCCAAACGCGTCGCGCATCGCACTCACACGCGCAGAGCATCTAGTGGCTTGCACTCAGCTCAGATGAAGCGGCGCTACATCGACGACGTGGACACGCCAGGCGATTTGGCCCCAATGCCCAATGACGAGGCTGGCGAAAGGACGGCCACCGTCGCAAGTGAGACCTATGACTTTCCGACGAGAAATCATGTCCAGTCCGGGCCTCAATTTTGGATGGGGGGATATGCTGTCGCGTCTTAGCGTCGTCTGAGCCTGATGAGATCGAGAATACCTCAAGAATCACGCAAGCGAACAATAAGAGGGGGGAACTACAATGCTGGTCTATTCAACAACAGTGTGGTTTAAAGACAGGCGAGTCCGTAGCTACAGAAAGGGATCAGGTAGAAGATATGGTAGGAAATGTGGGAGATAGGTGGCACAGGAAACGAGTCGAGACGCTGAGACGATCGAAACATGGCGGCGAAGACACGGGTAAGGTAGCACGAAGGCCAAGACAGAAATAAGGGAGCCGAGACAATGAAAGTATGATGAACAGAGTGACGGGGAGAGTGTGCGTGCTTATGTGCACGCACGGATGGGAAGAGCGATGGGAACAAGAAGTGATCGATAGCGAAGTGCGTGCAGCGTGCTGGCGCTGTGACCCGAGACCGCATCGTCAATGTGGGCACGACACGAAAGCGTACTGGAGTGAGCACTATCAGTGACAGACTGCCCAGCTCAGAACCGTGTAGTCCAAGTCCGGGCACCTAGTATGGGAGGGGCGGTCACCAAGGGAAAAAAAGGGAGCAACGAACCCTGAGTTGAATCGACGCACGGACCCTCGCTGGCGATGTGACCGAGTCACAATAGGGGACGAAAATGATTACACCAGAGTCCCGGGAATGTGGTAATGATTATATAATCACGTAATCCAAATAATTTTTAGCCTAGTGGTGATACCGGGAGTAAGGCCATTAAATCGCTATCTGATCTGCGATGCGGAGTTTAGAATATTCGTTTTGCGATATCCATTTTGGGCCTGCTCACTCCTGCTTGCCATATCGAAGCCATTCATTTGCTTATTACGACACAAACCGAATTTGCCCAGCTCTTCGCCTTTTGCTCGGGACCCAACATTCGGCCGGATCTTGCTACGATGAATAAGGAAAAGGCCCCAAACACTTTGGCATTCGTACGTTCTTACGTACACCAACAGTACACGAGGCTGCGCGGCATCCACCGGTCACGCATAGTTTTAGTTGGTTATCTTGAACCGTGAGTGTGTAAGTTGGCTTACATGTGGGGATGCCGGAGCCCACGCCATGGGTCCCATTAGCTGATCACGACAAGGCGCCGCCCTGTTCTCAGATGCAGGAACGGCCCTCCAAAGAGGGAGGGAAGCGTTGTGGAGCAATGGCTATACGAAGGGCGAAAGACGGGAAAGGACGCCACTGTGGCGCCCCGTGGATTCTACACCACCCAAGTAAGGTGGATTCGTGCTTGTATGCCCGTGAGAAACAGCGGCGGGGCACCTTGTCCCGTTATCCGCGCGCGTCTCTGACCGCTGGCTTCGATTGACCGGTTGTCTAATTGGTCAAGATAAGCGCAAACAGCTCAAGAAGATCTTGTTGGGGCCACGGGACCCATACGGTGGACAGGGGTTATAGGAACGCCTGCGGCGCCGGATGAGACGACTGTGAGACAGTGCAGCTTCGGGAGCGCACTGAGTTCCGCGTTCTTCTCCACACGGGTGAATTTGCACACGCCAGCATGGGGTCATCTCGGCACTACCCAGGATGACAATCCACTAACAAAACCGCGAGGGAACAATAATAACAGCTCGCGAAACAGTATATGAAATATTATATCTATGGGGGAGCTGAAGCGGAAATGAGAATGCGAGAGGAAGTGGTTGGTATCGGACGAGTGAGAGACGCACCATGCGTTGGCGCCTCAGATGGAGAAGTGGACGCCTCCAATGTGTTTCGTTCCTGGGCTTCCCTCACTGCGACACGTAGACGCATGCCCTCCCAGCCCAGCAAGTCTGCCTTTGTGTTGAGCACATACTGGTCGATGCCACCGTACTGCGCCGTTTACCAGCGTGAGACGCAAAAGGCGGAAAATGGAGAGAGGGCTGCTCACCTTGCGGATAGTTTTGAGAGCGCGCATGGACAGTTTCATGCGGACCTTCTCTCCGAGCGCGTCAGAGAAGAGACGTTTGGTTTGAATGTTTGGGAGCCACGTCCGACGTGTCTTTGTCTTCGAGAACGGGACGTTGTTTCCATACTGCTTGGTCTTTCCATGGAATAGACCGAGCTGCGACCTCTTGAATGGTTGGCTGAGCGCGGCGGCAAGCGAGGGTAAAGAAGGGAACATGGGTCGGCGGGGTTGAGGGAGACCAGAGTGCCCCCGTGGGAGTTCGGAGGGACAGCGGAGGCCGAAAGAAGCAGGTGCGAACCGAGGGCTCTGACAAGTGGTCACAAGTGCACCCAATTTTTTGTCAGTGTCCCGAGGATCGCTGCTCGCGTGCTCATTCGTTGAATTATAACCGGCGTTTAGGTTCTCAGGGACCCTCATTGGTGGACTATTTTCTTTACAGGATTTATTCCGAGACGGTCGATGCCGCAGAGCCCGTTGCGGCACAGGTTATACCCCAGAGGACCGCTCCCCTTTCACACTCTCTTACAGATCTGATCTCGCTGGTCCCCTTACGCCTGAGTCCTGCCCTGACGGACGTTATCACTTCCCTTCAGTCTTAGTACAGCCCTCGTAATGCTCGCTTGTCCCGGCCGCCTCATATATCATGGGCCACCATACCGCTTATAACACTTCTCCACCCCCAGTCTCTGTTTCCCCGTCCTCCTCATCGCTCGCCAACTAAACACAATGCCTACGTCCTTGCTCTCTCTCCCTGTGGACGTTCTCCTCTCCATACGCGACGTCATATCCTCCGCCCCGTTCACCTCCGCAGATCCGGGACTTGGCCTCCTCGCCCACCTCTCCCTCTCGCAGACCTGCCGTCGGCTGCGGGGAATCTACGTGCTCTCCACTCCTGAGTCCGAGGATTTGTTTTGGAAGCACGCCTGTATGATGGCCGGCTACGGCAGACCCATGCGCCGCGAGTACCCACAGTCACTCCCGGGCATCACCCCGCCCGACACACCGCCGCCTGAGGTACTCTCGTGGAAACAGATCGCACTTCTCGTCACAGCACACAAGCGCGTGTGCGAAATCCGCAGCTGCAGGAACGCCAGTTGTTGGCCTGGTGAGTTCCGCCTCCATTCCATCCCCGGTTCCTTTCCTGGGCATGTCTGGCACGACATGCTGGCTAGCTTGTGCGTGTGACACCCGCGGCACGACCCGTGTGCGCGCATCAATCAATTCGCTTTATTGCCTTTTCGCCACCAATGGTCCTTGTTTGCTAACCAAAACTTGTCTCTGTCCCTTTCGGGAAACGTCCATTCATCATGTCCAGACGACGAGTCGCACCACCAGTCCGCCTCCCTCGCGTTTCACCCGCTCTTCTACTATCTCCATTTCTCGGCCGGCGCGGAGCTCGATCCGGCAGCGGTTCTGCACTCCCTTCTCCCCACCCACCCGGACTGCCGGCGCAAGGTGTACGCGCCGCTCTGCGGCCACGCCAGCGCCGCGTGCGCATTCGTGACGTCCCCCCCTGTGCGGTCTATCACACTCTTGCGGCCCGATTCCGACTGCGCCATCGCGAGCGTGCGTAACCCGGACGGGTGCACGCTGCTCGACGTCAACCGGCTTCTTGGCGATCTGTGCGTATCTACGGTCTGCTCCCCATCACGTAAAGACTGACAGACGGGTGTTGTTCCACGCAGACTCCCGCGCAGCCTCGCCAACATGCGCACTGTGCTGTCCCACTACCAGACCCTGCTGGACGACTACCGTGCACCCGGCGGATCCTTCCCCGAGGCGATGAATTGCGCACCGCATCGTGGCTTTTTGGGAGACCATCGGTCAGTCGTCTCGTTTGGTGCCCCGCCGCGCGCTCTTTTCTGACGTCTCGGACAGATACCCATACTTGGACCTGTCACCGGAGGACATTGAGGCCCCCGATTCACCAGACGTGCCTATGGGCCCTTTCATCGTGCGGTGCGAGAGCGACGTTGTCCACGTCGATGCCGTCTTCGGGGTTCTCTCACACAAGTGATTTTTTTTTATTACCCATTTGGCACTCTTGTGCTTGTTGTCATTGGAACAGTCGCTGTTTGATGTTGATGTATAATAATACCCCCCATTGTGTAATCAATAAATGACATCCCGCTGGGAACCCCACAACATTAGCACCCCGTTGCGTCGTGCGGCGATGCTTCTCGTTCGCTTCGCTTGCGCCCCCACATATAACAGCACGCCACCCATCTTGTTTGCCCTTACCGCCTCATTCTTATTGCCCTGGGCTCTTGCCTGGGCCATGATCACGACTGGACTCGGGACTACCATTTGTTATCATGATTTACGTAATGTATGTCCCTCGCCTGACTCCCGGCGAGGGCCATCTCCACAATCCATATTTGCGAATCCGGGGAACATGTCAATCACGAGGGATCGCAATATCATCACTGGTCTCTTATGTGTTTGGGATTCCCTCCCGTAGTACCCAAATTTTTTTCCGCGCGTTTAGTGCAAGGTACTACTCGTCGCCGTATTTCGGAGAAACCTCGAACCCAAGCCTCGACCGCCTCAGGGGGGAGGGCGAGAAAAGGGGAAAGAAGGGACAGACCCTTGCTCTCTTTTGATTGACAGGAGCAAGTCTCGATTTGTCGTTGACAGGTGGCCAGGTGGCTTCGAGTTCCAACCGAGGCCGAGGACTTGTCTAACTAGGAGATTCATGCCCCCAAGGCCTACATTAGGCTCGGTTCTGCCAGTTGTTGAGACGTTGAGGCTCGATGCCTCCCGTTTCATATCCCTCGATTCCGCCCTGTTATGTATGTGTACTTTGTGGTTCCTGAATTGTGAGTACTGCACACTGTCGTTACAATTTTGCGAAGGGAGCGATATAGAGAGTGGTGGCACTTACCTGACCCAAGGCCGCATGGTCCCCTTTAGCCGAAAAAAATCTTCCATCATCTGGGGACTGCCGGTACGGTCTTCGTCGTGCTGGCAGGCCGCACACGACCTTCCCTCTCAGTTCTACTTGTCAGCCTCCTCAAAGCCGCAGCTGACCCGCGATAGCCCATCCCAATGGCGAAGGCCGGTGCCGCTGATAGAAATCGATGAAACCCTTTGCCGTACAGAGTCCTGGTCTGTCGGCCTCGCTGTACAGCGCGTGCAGCCACGACGTCGACATGCGGGGAACACACGCACAGCATTGTATCGGACAGGTTGCGCTGATCAGGCAAGGCGGGTGGGCTGAAATAGAATGGGGTAGCGGTTGATGGGTTCGCGCCACTCTCGAATTACCGAAGCTTCTCGATTCGAAATGCTAAAGTCTGTTCTTTTGCGTTGGAGTGAACGTGCCCAAGCAACGTGTTCGCACAATAATCGTTGTGTGAATGAGTCCGATGCTTGTAGGGATGCTGTACATCTGCAGAGGGACACGTTGAATGCGTGCGTCCATGCGTGCATTTTCCATGCGCGTGCTGTGGCTGTCAATTGTTGAGCAAGCTGTTGGGCTTGGCTATGGTCCGAAAATGGAGCAAAGGCGCTGTGGCTGTGCATCTCAAGGCTCCGTCCGTTGTTTCGCTTAGGGCTGGACTCCACCTAGAAACAACCACTCTGTTCTTCTTCACCCTCACAAAAAGTACATAAACCTACCACCCTAAGTCCGCGACCGTTCCCATCTACCCATCTACCACCCACACCTCGCTCATTCACAACATGTCCATGTCCTGCTCCGCCGAATCCTCCGCTGCTCCTACTGGCATGCAATCCGCCAGCCGGGACCCCTCTTCCTCCTCATGCTCGTCCCTCCCGTCTATTCCGATGGTGAACCACCTCATGCGTCCACGGCCGTTCCCCAACTCATACTGGGCAACGCCGCTGCTGGTAGCATGCGAATACCCCTGGACGCCAACGCGGGCCCAGCACTCGCAGAAGCTCGATCTACTACTGCGCGCGGGCGTGCGGACGTTCATCGACCTAACAGAGAGCGGGGAGCTCTCTCCGTACGCCCCGCACCTCGCCGCACACGTCGCGCGCGTCGGCAGCATCGAGCAGCGCGACGTCGAGTACCACTCCTTCCCGATTCCCGACCGCTGCCTGCCGCGCTCCGAGTCGTACGTCCGCCAGATCCTCGCCGTGCTCAGGGACAACGCGCGCCGCGGACGCACGTCCGCCGTCCACTGCCGCGGCGGCATCGGCCGCACGGGCGTCGTCGTCGGCTGCTGGCTCGTCGAATCGGGCGCGGTCGAGGACGGCGCCGCGGCGCTGCGCTTCATCGCGGAGGAGTGGAAGTCCGTCGAGAAGTACCGCCGATTCCCGCAAAGCCCCGAGACGGGCGGCCAGTGCGACTTTGTCCGCAATTTCGAGCGGCTCCCGGGCCCGCTGGTGGCGCCGATCTGAGCGGAGAGAAATACACGCAGTTGGGGACGAACGTGAACTTTCAAAGGGAAATAACCCGGCGCAAATGACCATACGTTTGCTTCTCTCTTGGCCCTCTCTTTCTGCGCATGGCTCATTCACACTTGGCGCGCGATAACAGGCTATGCTTTCCTCGTTCTTCATTCGGCAACTGGCCTGATGCCCCTCCCACGAGGAGGGGAAGGAGGATTCTCCCATAGATAGTGATAATTTAGAGGCCCATAACATACCCTTCGAGCACTTAGAAGAATGTACTCGATCACGATCACGACGACTACATAGAGTGTCCGCCGCACTTACTAGAAACGCCCCCATCACGACGCTTTGTTTTTTTACTTTCTTGTTTACAGCACATCACGATACACGAATAATAATGGCATCACTGGTACGCACACTGCGTTGCAACGACGCCACATGAAAAAAAAGGAAGTAAAAAAAAGGAAGGCCTCATGGCAACCACACCCCATCATCCTGATATCCCGTGAGACAAAAACGAAGTAAAGCGTCTTGGCGAGGTCCGATCTGTTCCGAGTGGCCATGTGTGCAAGAAGCTGCTTCCAAGTCCGCCGCGTCCTCAGAAAGCAAACTCTGCACTATCGTTATCACGAGCTAGAATAGACAACTCAGTAACAGTCCGAGTTATTCACGGATTTTCGTCGGATGTGGCGTCCCGTCTTGGTTCCTAGCGTTCGGAGATGGGTTCAATCAATTAATTTCACCTATCCAATCATATGAATTACATTTCACGTTATCGCAATCAGATACTGGAGAAGGCATTGATTCACTTTCCTTAAGCTTCACCTTCACCTCCCCTCATTACCCCTGAGTCTTTTCCCAATCAAAATACCTTCAGTGACCATCACTTTTCCGTACTGATCTATCGCAGTGATGCAGGCAGTCTTCACAAGGTCAGCTGAGCCGATGTGTCAGCCCCATGCGTTTGCATGCATGCACACAGCCCTCCAGTAGAGTAGATGGTCAACTTATAATGGAATAGAACCACCATAAGCACTGTCGTCATAGACTCACCGACACGAGGACACCCCCCGTCGATATTTTCCAGAAATCAAAGAAAAGGGGGGCGGACGATTTGGATGTGAGATCTACAAGTCACCGTGACAACCATGACGACGATGACGGTGCTCGTCGTGTAAATCAGAATATCTATACGAACCTTACAGTAGAGTAGCGCGCGGTGACGACCGGTGAGCGAGGTGACGCCGTGTTCCCCAGATGGATCTTCTAATGTAGACATGAGAGAACATAAAGCCGATGGGAATGCCCCGGCGGCGATCGGGTGGCATTTTCTCCGTGCAGCGTCTGCCATTCCACTCTGAGTTCCCAGGCTTCGGGATGTTGGGGTTGGCACCACCACAGTAACATACGGTAGTACGACCCGAGCGTGGGCAAAACATCGACGTGGCAGAGACTAGGCTTCGCTGTTGCCAGCGAACAACCTGCAACCGAACGACGTCATTGCAAGGATTATCTTCTCCGGGTATAGCGCACAGCTGTCGTCCTTCGAGATATTATGATTGCCGTATACAGCAGAACTGCTCTTGGTATGACGTCGTCGACGCGCACACAAGGTCCTCCAAACGGATAACGCCAGCAGCGAGGAAAGCCCGAGCGGTCTTTAATCGCAATCAAGGGTTGTGCTGACCCTGGTGAATCCTCGAACGTTCAGGATCGTTGGCACAACTAGCATGTCAGCTACAATGGGTACACTTTTTCATCGATAAGGCCACAAGGTCCAACTTGAATATACAGCCGTGCAAATCAGTGATCCAACTGTTTGGCTACTGGGAAGCAAGCAATACCAGCAACTGAGGATTCCTTTGTGCCTCGAAACGGACACGTTGAGAGTTAAGAGAATAGCGTGCCATATACCCGTCCATCCGGGGTCGTTTGCTGGTAACCCGGCTTGCTGGTTACGCGACATAGCGCACGGATACCCATCGTGAAACATATTTCCCATTCTCCGCGGCTTTTCTTCACCGTGTCTCCGAGGAGCTCTCTCTTGGTAAGGTGCGACTTTCCCCTTCCCTTCTACTAAATCCGACACGACTGTGACTTCCGGTCCGGATTCTATATACTCACCGTACTACTACCGTACTGCCGGCGCCAAAAGGTGCCGGTTCAGTTCCCCGTCGATAGCGCCTTCAGTGACGTGCTGAAAGGAAGGGTAGAATTGGGAGAAAGCGGAACCCGGACAGTGTCGAGGCGGGTTGGCGAGAAGGCGATCAACCCGGGGCTCGGAGGGAGCTTCCCGGAGTCCGGCGTACCGTGGCTGGCAAAATCGGAGGTCCACGACGACTGTCAAATCTGAGTCCGCATCTGCGACCTGTCGTCACCTGTCCTCTCCCCAGCGCTTGCATGATGGCTGGGGATATTGCCGGTGCCACGACGAGCAGAGAGGGTCGACCCGAAGAACCTGAGTCGGGGTAATGGGCTCCAACTTACCCGGGCCACAGGGCACATGAGTGAGCACAAATAGACAGGTTCGAGAAATTTCTCTTGACGCTGGCGCACGAGACAGTTGGATCCATCCATCACGTGGGGAAGAAGAGAACCAGACAAAGAACCGACGTCGGGCGCTACCTAATTCGGGATTGCTCTCTCTTTGGCAAGCTCTCTGGCAGTATATCACCGTCTCGTTTTACAGGTGCATTGTTAGGCGTGGCCGACTCCACCTGTGGAGACAAAGGATGCTACTCCCATCACTAAAAGCACTGGCTGAACGTCCCTCGGGATATGGAGAGGGTGGTGATTAAATGGAGAGAGTTTGCTCAATTTGGCATCTTGGAGCGGGCGTGGAGGACGCGAGAGGCAAAAAGACAGGAGCAACGTGCTCTTAGCGCCGCTGGCAATGCAGACATATCAGAGATCCGGACTCACTACGCCATTGCATTGGGTTCTGCGTTTCAACGCACGCGCTGGGATCGGAAAGTGAAACATATTCACAATGTCTTATCTTGACAAAATTATTTGGAATAAAGGTAGGCGTCACAGACCGACACATATTGGGCGAAGCCATTGACACCAAACACTCACCAATACCCCGCCTTGAGGGCCATGTGGATGTGGACACTTACATTGACACGTGCCACGAAGACCGCGGCGGTCATCCCAAGGCGGCATAGCTCGTGTCCCCAGAGATCTGGCGTCAGGTTGCAACAGACCTTTCGTTTGGAAAGTACGATATTCACAGTGTGTTTAGTGGTACACATTGGATCTATCTTGTGCTTGGTGGCGAAAGGGGAATTCGACCCCTGTTGCGCTGGCGCCCTAGCTAGACGGATCATGACCCGGTTAGAGTCGGGATGCCGAATTTCTCTTCAATCGTACATGTGATTTCATATCTCTATTGGTTATCACAGCTGCTATTGAGTTGTTATCTGTGAATTATTGGAGCTTGAAAGGCCTTGGAGACTGATGATCCGGCTTGAATCAGTCACGCTCCTTGGTGCTCTTCTAATGTATGGAGGCAGGAGTAGGCAGTTGGGCTAGGCACAACTCGGCGATACGCACACAAAGATCTGCGGCAACCAGTAGGGGGTAACAGGTGGACCAGGCCCAGGTGCCCACCGAGCATCCTTCACTGATTGCAAGCCATTATATAACAGGCTATAAACAAAATCTGAAAGCAAGGAACGTCGCCTACACACAAGTGTTCACACATAAGGTCCACACGCCGAACCTACCAGGGGAATAATAGCAATGACAGACAACATCAGAAAGAACGAAAAGAAGCAATACGTGGATCACGCGAAGAGAACGATGTGGATCAGAATCATGATCGCTACTCCAAGGAGCAGCTCGCCAGGGGTGTCGAGTAGGATCCGTGTGCGGGCGCCCGCATTCTTGCTCGCGCCCGCGCTCGACGTAGGTGCAGCCGCGGTGCCGGTCCCAGATGACGTCGCGTGCGTGCGCACCCAGCCAGAGTCGCTGAGTGGCTGATCCCAGAAGAACCATGGCTGAGAGGGGTAGTCCTCCTGCGAGCGGGAGAGGAACGCCGCATACTTGCCTTGCGGGTCGCCATATACCGCCGCGCCGGTGCCGACGCTGGGGAAGAGCTCGGACGCGGGCTCGCCCTTCGGCGGGATGGTCATGGTAAAATCGATCGCAGCTTTGATCGAGCCTCGAGTGGAAGTGGTCAGGTTCCAGGCGTTAAACCCAATGTGCGCGGCAAGGCGAGCGTTGGTCTGGATGGGCGAAGATTAGGGACAGCAGGGTGAGCTCGAAGACTGCGGGCTTACGATCATCGCGGCTAGATTGTACGACCGGTAGTGAAACGGCCGCGTCCGCTCCGCCTCAAAAGGCTGGGCAGTGCATGTCAGAAGTGAGTGTAGTTTAGGCTAACGTGGTATACGTACTTGTTCGCCACTGGCGAGAACCTGTTTTTGGTACAGCGTAGCGAAGTACTTATGTAGCGTTGCATTGGCTCCCGCAAGGTCGTTCACGAGGATTTGCAGTGCCGCGAGCTGGTTATAATAGAACGTCCCATGATTGCTGCCGGACATCAAGGGACAGTCAGGATGCAGTTCTGGCGATGCGCGAAGCAGCGACGCACTTTGTTGCTGCAGCTTCCTCTAACGCGATCTTGTTGCTCGTGAGCCATCCAATGTACGTCGTTGTCCAGTTAACAAGCCCCGAGTCGATCGTATCCGTCCACTCGGGTGCCTTCCCTACACGTAGCACGAGCACGGCATTGACAACTTTCGTCATACACTTGAGGTCGAGCACACCGGTGTGCGTGCCAGTGTTGGCGCCGGGCCCGCGCACCACCTGAGCGTAGTTGAGGTTCGGGTTCATGTACGTGTCAGGTGCGAGGAACCAGGTGTTGATCCAGTTTGCGACGTTCGCAGAGTACACGGACGAGCCATTGATCGCCCAGGCCAGCGCATTGGAGAAAATCGCATCGGACATAGCGGTAAAGGCGCCCGTGTTGTTAACCGTGCGGAAGTCCGGGTTGAACTCACCGTCGCGAGGGACGTATGGACATGTGACCCAGACTAGGCACAGGGCAGAAAAACGATAATGAACAAACAGGGCGGTTGATCATACGAAAGATTTAGGTACTTTGTTGCGGTGTCAGTTCTGTGGTGTTGCCTACGCCGGAGCAGTTCGGCCACCAGCTAAGGTATGCCAAGTGAACAATTGAAGTCAATGGATGTGAACTTTTGAGTCGAACTCACTATGGTGCCCAACTAAGATAATCGTGCGTATTGTTTGATGGTGCAAGAAAAGCCTTGGAAGTCGTGACAGCTAGACCAAGGGGAAGAAGGGCACAATTAATCTCAAGGAAGAGAAAAAAGGAAGGGAATGCACGCACACCATGGGCCCTGGGCAGCGAGCGAGTCTGCCCACTGGACAATTGCCTCTTGGGCGATGACAGTCGTTGTGTTCCAGTTTTTTCCCAAAATGTAGCTTGGCTCGATAAAGTCATTATCGTAGGGGGAAAACCCAACGCTGAGATCATCAGCTAAGGAGCGGACAGTGAGAAAAGAGAGGACGATGGCGCAAAGAAGCGCCATCAGAGTAATACAGAGGAGCTGCCTACAGATGGGATGGGGAAGGAAGTGAGGGGTGTGATGCCGTTGTGGGGTGGGATGCCCCGGGAGCGAGCGGGTTGGAGTTTAGCGCTGTGCCTCTCACGGACGCGGTGACAGCGTGGTACTAAGTCCCAATTTACGATATAACTTACAGTATGCGTCAGCGCCTGCGTGCTCGTGTCCCCAAGTGTGCCCCGTGGCCTGTCAGTTATACTGTATTGTTGCAATGCAGTTACGCTTCCACGCCACGTATTGACACAGGGAGTGATAGAGGGCCATTTGCAAGCGCGTGTCAGGCCCATTCAATTCGGACAGCAAGCCCAACCGTGATCGAGTGATCTCCCACCACGTCCCACGTAGGCTGAGACTCGGAGTTGGCAAATGGAAACCATTGTTCGCGTCTTCCGTCGTCTCGGTTGCCAGTGGTGCAATGCTCTCCTATCGCAGAAGGCCGCAGTACTATTGCTCATTAGCTCGCAACTGTTCCCATTGTTGTCGTCAAAATGAGGATCTTGGAAAGGGTCTTAGGTAGGTACCTTCTTGGTCATGCAATGGAATGACCGGTCACCCAAATAACGACAAACCAAAGCATTCGAACACCGGCACTGCTCATGCCGACGCCCGCCCCGACGGAAGCCAATCCTTCACTGACTCCCACCACAGACGCTCACATTGTCCATGTCCCCCTTATCGGCAACACACACCACCGCTCTAAAGCGAATCACGCTGATACGCCAGTGCTCTCCCTGGCCGGTGAAATCACGCACTTCTTAGTTTCCTTGCACTTGCCTACGCTTTCTGTGCTTGTGCGCGCTCAGGACGCTTTCTAAGCGCCGTGTTCCCGCGCGCTTCCCCTCTTTCCCGCGCTCTATGAGCTCTCTCATCCCGGACAGTTCCCTTCGCGTTTTAGCATTCCCCTTTCCCCTGTTTATCTAATCCACCCTCTTTCCTTAGCCTACTTTCCTCAGTATAGCTCATGTAACTTTACACCACGAAGCACACCCGGACCCGAGGAACACCCAGAGCAAGGCGCAAGATGAAACGCGCCGCCCACCCGCGCGCATCGATAAACCCTGACCCTCAAACCCGCCCCTTCGCCCTGGCGCCACGCGCGCCCCGGTAGACTCAACACTTGACGTATCGCAAAGCCGCCCCTACATGGGAGTGGGGAGGTATTTTATTGCGAAGTGGATCTCATTCCGAGAAGTGGAAGGGACGCTAGTATAGGGCTAAACGAGTTGTCATAGTCCCACATAGGGCCATGTACCCCAAGGCGCACTCTAATGGATTCGAAAAGAAAAAAAGAAACAACTTTACACCTCAGGTTATAGTATAGACTTTGCCTCACAGATTTCGGACTTTTGAGCTCGGTGCAGCTCACTCCCTTGCATTCCCAGCGTGCCGCTCGCGCGCAGTCCTAGTGACTTGAATTCAAATGTTCCCAACCCCGGCAGCCACGTTTCGCGCCGCGCCGAAGCGTGCGCGACCGTTTCCGACCACCTGCGACCAACCGACACCGTTTTCTCTCCCGACGTCGCCGCACTCACGCGCGGCCCTAGCCCTCCGATCTCGACGCGTCCACATAGCCGCGGACCTACGTACAACATCTTGCGCCCCGCGGAGGCATGCATGACCACTTGCGACACTTCACACCCCCCAAATCCTGCGCACACCATAGACCTTGGTCAGGCAATGACCCGGGGTGGTTGACTATTTCTTATTATGCGCCTGCTACAGTAACCCCCGATCTGACTTCGTTTCATGTCGCGATCCGCCGCCTCTTTCAATGCGCCAACCTCTCCGCGATACGCAACTTTACCGTGAGCATTCGGATTTGGCTGGTCCTGAGCTTTTCAGATACACGTATCTTGACACGTATATACCGCTGTCCCCGAGCGCAGTCACTCAGACCCGACCTGTCCATGTCACCTTTGCTAGTCGGTCGGGCAGGCGCCGTCACCGGCATAATCACGAGAGCCTCCAGAGACGTACTATTTCGAGCGAGTCGACCTGACGTCCTGCGGGCGGTAAGTACACTACACACCGCCACGCTCCGATCATGCCGACTGTTGAGCTGCTCCAATCACGCCGATCGTTGAGCTACTTTACTTACCTTTATGCCATCCCTTCCCCAAACTCGGACAACACACTGTCACATGCAAAACCAGCATGGCAGCCTTACTTGTTTTAAGTAGCTTTCTCATCGCCGCCCAAGTGTATTTATTTATAAGTACAACGAACATTAGTGTAATCCCAGAGGGGTAGATACAGTTACCAATTTTGACAGGGTAGATGAAGTTGCGAATACGTGGATACAAGTCATGGTGAAGGCATGATGAAGTTTCAAAGGAGGCTTCGGGAGCTGAGCCGAAGCTTCGGAGATACTGCAAGACCGTGGGAGCTGAATGCCAAAAGTGAAGTGAGCCCTGGATCGTCCCTTAGCCGAGCCGATCCACCACGCTGTCATCTCAGTTGGTCATTGGATGTTCTAGACCATATAAGTATTCCTCCTTGATCCCTCCATTTTGAACCAAATGCGTGGTTCAAACTACGGGTAACACTGCCTCACCAATGCGCTCAGGCTAATGGGATTGCTGACACTTTATAGACTCTCACCGGATCTCACTTGTCCGAGTCTATGTTCAAGTTGGCCTGGCCGGAGGACGCAAAGTACTTGGTTATATCTCCGAACATTCGTGTTGTGCTTCCTTCTGCTATCGGATTGAAGGGGCACGACTAGTAACCTTTGGCTAGGGAGAGTGCTTGAGTATCGACTTCTGTACCCTGGCCCGCTAGAGAGAGGCCCTTAGATATTTATCGCCAGATTCATGGTGTTCCAAAATGTTCATTTCCGCTCGCATCGGAGGGTATCACGACCCCCATTGGGCCCACTCGGTATGAGATGGTGCATCATGGACCCGGTGGATGAGTAGCGGTGAGTGGCAGCGCAGACACCGGTTGTCGAGTTGACATCCCATGAACACTAACCTACTCTGGATCACGGCTCCTAGCTTACGCGGCGTCATGTCGGAAGGAGATGGAGATAAAAGGACAAGACTGCTGCAAACCAATGGCAAGTCTCGATAACTGTCCTTTCTCACGTCAGTATGCTCTCGACAACTTTCTTGGTTGTAGCCTTCGCTCTGGCGTCCTTCTCCCATGCTTCTGTTCTCACAGCGACACCATCCGGGAGGTACCAAGGTACCTGTCGCAGTATCGCGAATGCCATATCCAATTCCTCTCAGCTCTTCTATCCCAGTGCGTGGCTCTCATCTTCGCCTTCCTTTAGCACCAGGCTGACGTACAAGTGAAGACTCCACCCAGTATAATGCCGATGTCGACCACTCTCTCGTCTCGTCGAGTCAGGTGTCTGCATGCTCCGTCGAGCCAGGCTCCGCAGCAGATGTTGGCGTTATTGTACGTACCTCCGGGTCCCTATAATAATAGTCGCCACTCACAGCGTGTCATGGTAGTTGCGCATCTTGGGATCCACACGTACACCATTCGCGGTGAAAGGTGGAGGTCATGCGCTTAATCCTGGATTTTCTTCCACGAGTGGGGTCCAGATTTCCATGACCCGATTCAGCAACATCGAGCTCAATAATGCCACGGGGACCGTTGACGTTGGGTCTGGCGTTACTTGGGACCAAGTATACACAGCTCTCGACTCAACCGGAGTCAACGTCGTTGGAGGACGCGTACCTAAAGTCGGTATTTCCGGTTTGACTCTGGGCGGCGGTTGGTGATACCTCCATGTCACGACGCTAACTGCTGACTTGTGATTTCATGTCACAGGTTATGCCTTCACGAGCAATCAATATGGATTAAGCATCGACAATATGGAGAAATATGAGCTCGTCCTCCCAAACGGGACCATTACAAATGTGACAGAAAGCAATAAAGATTTATGGTTCGCACTTCGGGTAAGTGGACTTGGACCTCCGAGGGAGACGCTTCACTGAGACACCGTATTCTCAGGGTGGAGGGAATAATTTTGTGGGACACTTCCTTGCAAGCCGATAGAACAGGAAGTTTGATTGACATCGATAATAGGGCATCGTGACCAAGTTCACTTACAAGACAGTTCCCCAGGACCAAGTCTGGGTCAGTAACACCGATTGACGTAACATCCATACTCTCAAGCTGACTCGATTTGATAGGGTGGTATTATTAACTACAATGCAGACCAACTGGATTTAGTGAAGGAAGCCCTCGTAAAATTCCAGCAGAAGAATGACAGCAAGGCCGCATTGAATCTCCCCGTGGGTTACACTCCGGCAGGGGTACGTCCTTACGTTTCAATATTATCATTTAGTACAAACCAGGAAGTATCACCCATTCAGGGAATATCCGCGGTTGCTATCCTTTTCTACAATGCGCCCACACCCGCGCCGGGGATTTTCGATGACTTCTTGGCGATTCCGACTAATCAGTCTGATGTCAAGACGAGATCGTTCGTTGATATGTTCAACACCATCTCCTCCAGAAATTTCCCCAACAATGTTCGGTCGGTATTTCTCAGCTCTGGTGATTGAGCATGGCTGATGAAAAGATACAGCGGTCGCGCCAACGGTGTCTCAGTCACGCAGTACTCTCCATCTGTTTTCGACGCGATTGTAAATCAGACTTTGGTGAGCACCATCTTGCCTCACGCGTCCAAATCTTACCCAACGACCGCACGTCTGTAGTTCTGGGGAGGTAAGATCGGAGCACTAGATCCAAATGTCACCGTCACGCTCGCCTGCGAGCCATTTCTCAAGGATCTGTTCTCTCACGGTTCAGATTCTGCGGCCCCCCCCGATCGTTCTCGCGCTCTCTTACCCACGGCTGTCACTATCATATACAACAATGCTTCCTTGGATGACATTGTAAGTAAGGGGATGCGGAGTCTCTCTGATGCGGTCACCGCGGCGGCGGTTGCGGACGGGCAAAATGTTTCGCACGCGGCTGTGTACCCCAATTACGCGTTGTTTGACACGCCGCTGGAAGAGATTTATGGGGCGAATCTACCTCGGCTGCATGGGATAAAGAAGGCAGTTGACCCGAAGAATGTGATGGGCCTTGCTGGCGGGTTCAAGATATGAAGGATGACTCGGATGGTGTCCTTAATACTGGATCGCAATCCTCCTTTTTCGATCCTTGTGGGCCCTGTGAATGGAACATATAATAGCCTGAGATACTGTATATAACTTACTAATTGATCCCCCATTGTGATTGTTTTTCTCAGCTTTGAGGCCCAGGCGAGACCTTAGTTAAGGGCACGAATCTTTTAGAAGTGTCTTCATCTTCAAGATGCCTTTCACACCTTTAATCCTGCATCCGAAATTTGGATCGAAAAAGAAAAAGTACTGCTGGGCATTTGCAGTGTCAACTCCCCCTTTTGGCCCCGTATTCCTCTCTGGAGTTTCATACCCTCATCGTCCAATGTCATTAACATGGGTGTGGTTAGTTGGTGGGAGTTTCTGTCCTATATATATTATTTAGCCCGAGCCGTGACTGCAACGCATCAAAAATATCATGAAGACATTACCGGCGGCCTTCAAGGAAAATGTGGGCTTTCTACCTCTTCGGAAGTGGGTCCATAATATTGATACGGGAGACGCAAAGCCACTGAGGAGGGGCAAGCTTGAAGGTGAGTATTGGTGACTCGTAACGCAGGTTGTATGGCGTTCTGGAAGCTTTGCGAGGTGACAATATTGTTCTCTAGTACGGCTTTAAACTGTTGTCGAAAACAGTTCTCATTGCTTGAAAAATCTCGGGCGAGAGTCCCGCCTGTAGACGTTGAACGGGGACGGTATTCCAGCCTCTCCAGCCTGTCCCGCCGATATGTCAGACTCGGAGACCATAATAGCCGTTTTCGCACTCCGAGTATCGCGACTCGACTTAGGTCAAGACTTAGGTTGCACAACCCTGACTCGGAGGCCCGCGATACTGCAGCGCGCCGGCCATTACGGACGCCGATACCAACATGTCAGCGGGACAGGCTGGAGTACTACTGCTCCCCGTTCGACGTCCTACAGGCGGGACTCTTACCCAAGATTCTTCAAGCAATGAGAATGTTTTCCTGTTCAACTTTTGAACAACGGTTTAGAGCCATAGAAAACACTGGCGTCGTCACCTCGCAAAGCTTCCAGAACGCCATACCATCCGCCAATACCCACCTCACCAATGCCCCTCCTTTCGTGACAAGAATGTAACGAGAGATTAGAGGAGAGATTCTGTCTTCCTCGCATTGAATTCGTAGGGTCTAAATACTATAAGGAATTGCGCTTGTGCGTCGCACTTACGCATCTGTCTTAGTTGTACAATACTCAGCATCTCGAACACGCCTTGTAATCTCCTTGTAATATCTGAGAGTCTGAGACAGCGAGTCACAGGACGCATCACAGAATTGCGCTGACTACTTGGCTGACTAATTATAATTGTGCCTCCAGTAGGTGGTGCTTCGGCGACTTTTGTCATCTGCGATTCACTCAGGGTGCTGAGATAGTCCGAATGAGGGCGCGAGGACAGAGAGCGAACACGACGTTGCGAGTGCAAGCGTGAATCGAAGAAGAAAGCGAGGGATGGATATGAGTTGTCTGACCTGAGAGAATTCCGGGTGCCGTCAACTTTATTCATACAACGCGAATGGTAAGAAAAGGGGTAACATGGTGTTGGTATATTCACCAATAAGGAGAGGGGGATGGCACGGAGCCGAAGAAAGGGAGACACACAGTCTGACACAGAAATGGGAGCCGGTACGAGATAAGGGGATATGACGAACAGAGGCCAGCGCGATGTACGTCAGAGTATCTGCTCGCCACATCGCCCAAGCGTGTCGCCGTTTGTTAATCATGTAAAGGTGTCCCATCTTTCGCGTTACCTAGCGCGGCGTATCTGCACGCGAACTTAGCATCAGGAAAAACCTCCCGAGGCTCATGGTGTAACGGGGTCACCTGGGGTCACCTTCTGCGAATTCTGAGTATTTGCGTCGGCACCATGTTCGAGGAGTAGCGTGGCCGCCACTTGGGAATCAATCCCCGCCATGGAAAACAGCGCAGTTTGCCCATCCTTGTCCCGGGACAGAACATCCGCGCCGTGTCGAAGTAGCACGCGCGTTGATCAGTCATGCCTTCTGTTCAATTTTGCTCTTCCGATGTGCGGAGCAGGCAGGAGGCGGGCCTTGCCCAACCAATGGCCTACTGTACGGCCAGAATGGCGACGCATCGACAGGGATCAGACATCACGACGATCAGTAGGGGGTAATAAGTGGTCCATCCTCGGGTTGCACACCGAGGATGGTCCACCGACTCGTCTTGCAAGATATTATATAACAGACCAAACAAAGCAGGGAACGTCGCCTACACGCAAGTGTTCACACACATAAGGTCCACGTGTCGAAGGGGGAATAATACCAAAGAAAACACCAGAAAGAACATAATGAAGCAATGCGCGGATCACGCGAAGAGAAGCACATGTATCAGAACTATGATCGCCGCCCCAAGAAGCAGCTCGCCAGGGCTGCCGAGTAGGATCCGCGTGCGGGAACTCGCGTTCTCGCTAGCGCCGGCGCTCGACGAAGCGGAGGCCGCGGCGCCGGTCCCAGACGGTGTCGCAGCGCCAGCGCTGCCCGCATGCGTGCGCACCCAACCCGAGTCGCTAAGCGGCTGGTCCCAGAAGAACCATGGCTCGGTGGGGTAATCTTCCTCTGAGCGAGAGAGGAACGCCGCGTACGTGCCCTGAGGGTCGCCGTACACCGCCGCACCGGCGGCGACGCTGGGGAAGAGCTCGGACGCGAGTTCGTCCTTCGGCGAGACGGTCATCGTGAAATCGAGTGCGGCTTTGATCGAGCCTCCAGCGGAAGTGGTCAGGTTCCAGGCGTTAAAGCCGACGTACGTGGCGAGGCGCGCGTTGGTCTGGATGGGCGATGTTGCTCCTAATTAGTGGATGGCACTAGGGACGGGCATGTTCGAGAAGGCTTACGATCATCGCGGCGAGGTTGTACGACCGGTAGTGATATGGCCGCGTCCGCGCCGCCTCAAGAGGCTGGGTAGTGCGTGTCAGAAGTGAATGTAGTTTGTTCTAAAGTAGCATACGCACTTGCTCGCCACTGGCGTCAACCTGATTTTGGTACAGCGTAGAAAAGTACTTATGTAGCGTTGCATTGGCGCCCGCAAGGTCGTTAACGAGGATTTGCAGCGACGCGAGCTGGTTATAATAATACGACCCATGATTGCTGCCGATAGTCAGGACACAGTACTGGCTTTATGCGAAGAAGTGACGCACTTTGTTGCTGCAGCCTCCTCTAGCGCAATCTTGTTGCTCGTGAGCCATCCAATGTACGTCGTTGTCCAGTTAACAAGCCCCGAGTCGATCGTATCCGTCCACTCGGGTGCCTTCCCTAGACGTAGCACGAGCACGGCACTGACGACTTTCGTCATACACTTGAGGTCGAGCACACCGGTGTGCGTGCCGGTGTTAGCACCCGGCCCGCGCACCACCTGAGCATAGTTGAGGTTCGGGTTCATGTACGTGTCAGGCGCGAGGAACCAGGTGTTCATCCAGTTTGCGACGTTCGCGGAGTACACGGATGAGCCATTGATCTTCCAGGCGAGGGCATTGTAGAGAACCGCATCGGCCAGGGCGGAGAAGGCGCCCGTGTTGTTGACCGTGCGGTAGTCCGGATTGAACACACCGTCGCGCGGGGCATATGGACATGTGACCCAGACTAGGCACAGGGCAGAAAAACGACAGTGAGCAAGCAGGGGTCATACGAAAAATTTAGGTACTTTGTTGCGGTGTCAGTTCTGTGGTGTTGCCTACGCCGGAGCAGTTCGGCCACCAGCTAAGGTATGCAAAGTAAGCAAATAGAGGTCAATGGATGTGAACGTTTGAGGCGAACTCACTATGGTGACCAACCAAGATAATCATGTGTATCATTTGATGGTGCAAGAAAGGGCTTTGAAGTTGTGACAGCTAGACCAAGAGGAAGAAGGGCACAATTAATCTCAAGGAAGAGAAAAAAGGAAGGGAATGCACGCACACCATGGGCCCTGTGCAGCGAGCGAGTCTGCCCACTGGATGATTGACTCTTGAGCGACGACGGTTGTGGCGTTCCAATTTTTTCCCAGAATGTAGCTTGGCTCGATAAAATCATTGGCATAGGAGGAAAACCCGATATTGAGATCAGCTAAGGAGTGGACGGCGAATAAAGAGAGGACGACGGCGCGAAGAAGCGCCATCAGGGTAATACAGAGGAGCTACTGTAGCTACAGAAGGAGGGGGGAGGGAATTAGGGTGGTGATGCCGTTGCGCGTTGCGAAGTTGGGGAGCAATTGGAGATTAGCGCTCGGCCCCTCTTGTGGACGGTGACATGGTGACAGCATGTTCGGATTTACGATACAGTTCTGTGGATGTGTGGGCGCCTATAACTCGTCGCGCGACAGGCATGGTTCGGTCCAGTCATGCGATACCCCACGTAATAATTACTGTAAGGAGCCTTCAGAGAATACGTATGGGGAGGTGGAGGTGGCAAATTTAAATGCAGATGAGTCAACCGACGGTGTCATCTCGGCTGGTGGTGTAGCTCGAAAGCGTTCGTGCTCAATTCAGCTGCCAGCTCGACCTGCCAGAATAAGCTGAGAAGGTAAGGACAAATGAACAGGTGAGGACTCCGAGCATAGTCAGGAACCTACCAGATGGACTCGCCCGTCCCATAGGAATATGGGAAAGTAGGAGTCGTAGTGTGGAGGAGCTACTCACTGCACAACGAAATAGTCACAGCACTACTGTTCTCATAACTATCCCGACCTTGTTGTCGAGGAGGGTCCTCTTGAAATGGCAGGCCAATTCGAACTACATCATGTACTGTATTCCTTTGGCGCCTCCGATTTGACTTCGTGTCGGGTCGCGATCCGCCACCTCTTCCAACGTGCCGAGCTCTCCGCGACAGACCGTGAGCCTCCGGATTTGGTTGGTCCTGAGCCTTTTTCGGACATTACACCATCATCACTCAGACTCCTCCGCCCATCCGTGTCACCTTTACTAGTCGGTCACAGTCGCGAGAGCCCCCACCCAGCCACTACACATCTCGCAAAACCACCTCATCCGGAGATGTCCGCGGTTCATGGCATACCGTGTTCCCACTCTTAGGAGCCTGACCTCCGCCGTTCCTCAGGGTCTTTTCAATGTCCGGGATACGTCGGTGGATGGATTCGAGCGCCTTACGCATCAGGTCAAGCTGCTCAGTGAAGGGCATGCAGAACATTTCGTTTGTGGGGAAGGCGATGTATGTCCAGTCTACTGGTAACTTAGCGAGAACTCCCCCAGCAAACGCATCGAACACGCACCGGGTACTATCCACTTCTCTGCACCGACGTCCTCGGGACGGAACACAACTCGTGGCATGGCACCGCACGACTCATCGACTGCCGCGCCGCGCGTGACGATAAGCCTGACGGCTTCCCTGATCCTGCGCTTTAACTTGGTGCGCAAGGTGGGACGGAGCGCGATGCGTGAATCGAACGCAATGACTTGCAGCGACATGTCGGCGCTGCGTTGTTCTGGCTGCTGAGGGCGCGCTGGGTACGGCCGCGGCACGTAAGGCAAGGGGTACGGCGCATCTGGCTTGCTCAGAAACGCTTTTGGGGACGCACAGAGGTTGAAGTGTTTGCTAACCCAGCGCACCATAAGCGCGTTGCGCTGATAGACGGGAAGGTCAGCTCCGGGGTACGATGGGTCAAAAATCTCCGAGGTTGGATGCAATTTGCGCTTGGTGACGAGGGCGACGCCAGAGCCGGGGGTTGTGTGTCGGAACTTTGAGGGCGATGTCGTTAGATAGTTCTGTGGAAAGGAAGAGGCTTAGTCGATGCTAGGCGTACATTAACCGATTTTAGAGGGGTTGGCGCCTTAGAAAGGTTTGCGAGCTGTGGGTTTTTCAGGCGCGGGATTGCTTTCATGGCCGAGCTGGGTGAGGAAACGGATGAGGGTGGTGAGGAAACGGATGAGGATGAGGAAATACTCGGTATGACGTAAGCGTAAGTACGGATACTACAGCAGTACGGAAATAGGACGTGGTCATAGCAAGATGAATTGATTCTCTCTTTGCCAGTTCCCTGCTCATTCGATTCGGAAATCTCGTTCCAATTGGGTAATGGCAACTTCACACTTCAGCCTCGAACTTTTAATTTTGCTACTTACTGTGATAACCCAAATGCCTGCATAGGCGGTATTGTGGCGAACGATGATGGTGAGCACTATGCTTCATTGTGCTTCTACATCTCATCGGCAGTAGGTTTCTGGGTTCTCGGGGACATCTTCAGAATGTATACGGAAGGAAATAAGCGGATCGGGTTCGCTACTCCTGCGTAATTGGTTCGATTGGTGTAAGTCCCCAAAGCAACTTTGGTTGCGTATATACCCGAGTCCCTGCACAACTTAATTTTCGCAGTTGCCACCCCCTCACGCTCTCTCTCAAAGCCCCCCCGTACGGGTGACTATTCATTTGGCACGATATAGCTAGTACTCGCTGCGTTACCTGGAGTCTTCCTTTGATGCAACAGACGCCTCGAATTCTGGAACTCGCGGATCAGGATGGACCCGTATTTACGATCAGTGGTCTGCGCACCATCTAAGGCGGCTAGTTATTTGTTTTGATCATTTAATCACTGTATGGAATTACAATAGTAGGGAATCCGTGGGACGCCAAGTTTTCGTGCTTTCCTAGCTAGATGTCAAAAGACCACGCCGCCTACTGTAAAAAGGAAGGTTACCACATGGCCATCTTTTTGCCAAGAGCACTGGCGTTTCCGCCCTAGATGCACGATAAGGTCGGATAAACTTCCGTGAGCCCGACATGTGGGTCAGAATCTCAGTTTCCCGGTATAGTAGTACGCAAGTGGCTGAAAAGGCTATCCTTATCACTACGATAGCTAGCGAAGTCATCGTGTGCCAATGATTGAACTACCAATTCGATATCTGCTTGCCTACTAGTATGTATATAACACGCACAAACGGTCTTCAGGGGAGCACATTCTCCTGATCTTATTTTCACTGGTGATCACAAAGTCCAAAAAATAGATAGTTTCTGGGGCTGACAGCTATACTGTCCGGTCAGAGCACAAAGTGGATGGGGGACGCCTATCAGACAGTAGGCAGGCCATGGTAGCCCTGCGGGCGCAAAGGCTGCAAGTTGGTGGGATTGTTCCCGTTCATGTACCCATTGTACGATACGACGGCGGGAACGTTCACGTTCGGTGCGGAGGTCGGTACGTGTTCTTGCAGTAGGGGGTACGTGCTCGGGTTGTCCGGGTCCTACTCACACCGCAACCAGTACCACCGCCAAACAAGAGATGAGCGCACAGAGCACAAGACGCTAGGGAGGGGTGGACAACGTACATATAACGTCATCCGCGACCCCTGTGCGTGGCCGTACGACGTCGTGGGAGGAACTTGGCTCATTGGCGATGCCGATGGCGGAGGTGTTATGTCGTTAACCAAGAACGCGGCAGACGGCGCCTGCGTGCGCTGTTGCCTTCGCCGGAAAACGAACAAGAGGCCGGCAATGGCAGCTATGGCCACGACGCCACCGGCGACGCCGCCTGCGATGGCGCCCACGTTCGACCCACTTCCAGAAGAGGTTGATACGGGCGAGGTGGATGCAGGTGCAGATGAAGAGGTGCTGGAGGTAGGGCTAATACTCGACGAGGATGATGTGCCGATGAGTTCCCCTGGAAGGATTTCGGGAGTGTCTGAGGAGGGACGGTCGGTCAGACGGAAACCGTAAAGGAATGAAAACCTACCGCCGATAGTGGACGCCGTGGTGGCATCCCAGAGGTTCACAAACTGAGGGGAGGTGACACAGGTTAAGTCGGGTGCTTTTAGACGCCAGCAGGGAGCGAACCGTGACGTCCCGGAGAGCCCACTGCGGAACACGTATTCCTGGGGGTATAGGGTTTGGGAACCTGCGTGCAGAAATCCGCCGCTCAGGACCAAGACCAAACATAAGCCAATCTGCTGCGATGGTCGACTCACGTAGAGGGGTCCATGGTTTTTGTGCAGTTATGCGAATAATCCGACCAACTAAATTATGTTGGGGGTAATTTCGGCGAATTGCAGTGCAACGAAATCATGATGACATACGTTCTCAGGCTCCCTCCTTGGCACACACTGCAGGCACTGAGAAGATTATATGTCACGGTATTGCAGAAGCACAGGTTTGCGCCTTGTTCTTCAGGAGGACCCAAATACGAGTACGAAGAATTCCGTATCGGATATAAGGTGAATTCTGCCGGCGGTGAGTGACACAGGCAGTGCACGCAGGATTTTGGCATTACCGCCCCCGTCACACGTTCCCAGCAAGTTCGCTGCGACACTACACGAATTTTGGCCAATAGAGTTGAATGACTGGGTGTCGATCGTGAAGCAGCCCACATAAAAGTAGGCTATAAAGCTATACCCATTGCAACAATGACGAGGTGCAGTTCGGGGCACTGATCTGGGCAACCACGAGGTCACCGGCGGAGAGGAGAAAAAGGGAGGTGAGCACAGCAAGACTCGGAGACACTCTCGATTGCATGAAGGGAGGGAGAAAGGTGATTCCCAGGCGGTGCTGTAATGACAAATAAAGTCTTATATGAGGGGGGGTTAGGCGATAACCGCCCAACCGTCGGCGGCCCGTGAACCAATTACCGCTGCTTCTTCAGGTTGGCTGTGAGGGAAACGAACCAAGCGTGACGATGACGAAAGCCTGTGTACCTGACGATGATAGTGCACCATCAGTAAGTTACATCAGTGCCCAAGTTACTGTATTGGCGCGTGGCGTGGCGGGCACTTTAAGCCGAATGCTCGGGAATGCGTGAATCGGGCTTGACACAAGCACATTGCACAAGCAAGCCGAACTTGAAGCCGAATGTCCAACTTGAAGAAATGTGGGCATGAGTATAAAGCTTTTATTTGGGGGATTGGGAGGGTACGGCATCCACGTATCAACGTATATCAACAGTTGCAGATGAGTCGATGAAGGATCCGACCCGGACTCGACAAGGGCGTCTGTCTTATCATCCAATCAATGTGCGGCCCCGGTCACGCGGTCACGGTCACGTGATACTCAAGCAACTCCTTTCATGGTTCATAACTTGAATTCGGACTAGACTGTGTATTCCGCCTCCTTAACTTATATACATGGTTGATAATCCCCGCTCTTGGTGGGTAGCGCCAGCGCCAGGCGAGCTTGGTATCGATCGCCTCCAGAGAACACTGCACAGGGACTCCGTCGACCTACCATACGAACGAACGTGTAACCTTCCTGCCGTTGAAGTAGGGACTGCGGATGTGGCCCACTCGCTCATGTGGTCCACCTCGGCACCTCCGATGCGCATTGGTGCGGATCCCTCGGTCTCGTATATGGCGCTGATCTGAACATGGGGTGTTGCCCAGGCCTTTGATTCTTTGAACGAGCTGTTTGCTCACATCGCCGCGGCGGGTGCTGCTCTCGGTACCGTGGCATCATTCCCCGAGGCAGCCCAAAGAGTCAACAAATCCTCATGTCCGAAACGTGAATAAGAATATCGGAATAATCCCAGTATATCAAATGATAAGACCTTCGTGCCTCAAAGGGATGTCTCCGCCCTGGTTCAGGTAAGGGATCATGTTCCAGCCGCTCCCATCCTTTTCACGTTTCTGTGGACTGTAGTTTCGCAACGCAATACTCTAAACTTATAATGTTTCGGGCTGGGCACTACCAAATATATTGTGGTAACTGGCCTGGCGGGTCTACCATGATATCGCTGACGTTCACTAACTAGGCCGATGATAGTGCGCCACAGTACTATAATTTTTCGATACCGCTGACTCCGGGTGTGGGCCCTTACCAACGCGGGCTGCCTAGGATCGTAACAGGTGTTTGCCTTCTCTGGCGACATAACCATAGGGAAACCCTACGTACATTTCGCGGCAACCTGTGACCGCGGCCTGACCTTGACTTCGCGACAGCGCAAATAGAGTATGTTGGCTATTCCGTATAAATGTCCATCGTCGTAGCTCTTCCACCCAGCCATTCTGAACCCGGGCCCCACCCATATTCCCCACTGACAGGATGTACCTCTCCACCACGCTCATTATCGTCGCCCTCTCCTTTTTCGTCGAGGCAGCACCGCGATCACCACGTTCTGGATTTGCTATACCTATTTCAAAGCGCACGCAACTACACGATGTCAACGGTTTTGTTGATATCGCCAAACTTCAGCATGACGTCCGTCACAGCATCACGTTTGTATCTCTTAAACCGTTTCCATAGAGCGAATCATAATCGATCTGTATCTAGAAAATACTATCACGGATTCCAGGCCTACCAGCAGAATACTGGCACCCGCCACCCCTCTGCTCCCCTAGTGAAACGGTCTGAGGAGCATAGCACTGGACACGAGACAATTGTCGAACCGTACTGGTATGGCTCTATATCCGTCGGCACTCCCGCCAAGACTTTCACGGGTGAGTTGTAGCTCCTCGCGTCGTACCATTTAGAGCGAACTCGACAATGCACAGTGAACTTCGATACGGGGAGCAGTGACCTGTTTCTTCCCAGCTCTACTTGCGATAGTTCTTGCAATGGGCATATACTATATGATACCTCGGAAAGCTCCACTGCATATGATTCTGGGGCGCCGTTTTTGCTCCAATACGGCGATGGTTCTGCGGTCCGTGGCACGCTATACACAGATGATGTCTCTATTTGTGGATATACGGTCGGCTTATTCAGTGCGACCACGTTTCCGGGTCATTAACCTGGTCCTTCTTCAGGCCAAGAACCAGACATTCGGTGCAGCTACTGGTTACGCAGATGGCTTTACGTACCCCGGATGGCTTCCAGATGGTCTTCTCGGTCTGGGATTCCCGGGCCTCTCAGGTTACGGTGCTATGCCTCTCTTCCATAGCCTTGTCGCACAGGGTGTCTTACAAACCAATTCATTCGGTCTCTGCCCCTCAGAATTGTACATTGGTGGAACTAACGACCAACTTTACAAGGGCGACTTTACTTATGTACCAGTCACCCAGGAGGTGCGGCTATGGAAAGAGGTCTTTCGATTCGATGTTGATGACCCCACGCTTCAGGGCTACTGGCAGACCAATACTGATGGCATATATCTCGGTGGGCAGAAAATCGCCGGCACGACTAATACGATCATCGACAGCGGCACTGCCATGATCCTCGGTGACAGCAAAACTGTGCAGGCTTTTTACGATCAGATCCCCGGCTCTTATCTCATCAGAGGCGGATACTACAGCGGTACTGAAATAGGACGGTTTGTTTAAGTCCCGGAGAGACTAATTGATTTTCTTTTTACTAGTTCCCTGCTCATTCGATTCGGAAATCTCGTTCCAGTTTGGTGCTGGCAGCTTCACGCTTCAGCCTCGAACTTTTAATTTTGGTGCCTACTCTGATGACCCAAAGGCCTGCGTAGGGGGTATTGTAGCAAACGACGAGCTTGGTAAGCACTGGCACTATGTTTCATCGTGTATCTGCGTCTGATCAGCGATAGGTTTCTGGGTTCTTGGCGATGTCTTCCTAGAGAACGTATACACGGAATTCGACGTGGGGAATAAGCGGATTGGGTTCGCTCTCCCTGCGTAATTGATTTGACTGGCGCAAGTCCCTAAAGCAACTTTGTTTGTGTATATACCCAAGTCCCTGTGCAGTTTAATATTCGCAATATATATCATCGTACCCTCACGTTCTCCCTCAATGATCTCTGTCCCAACTATTCCTTTGACAGGATACTGCAAGTACTCGTGCTCCTAGTCTTCTTTTGGTACGACAGATTACTCGGAGGCTGGGAACCCTCGAATCAAAAGGCTCTCATATATTTGCAAAAAAATGCGGTCAAGGCCTGCGTGCCGTCCGACTTGAAAGCGTCTAATAATATATGGTAGATCACATCATACTACTCCATGCAGAGGTGCATCCCGTCGTCACAGCAGCAGCGGTTCTCTTTTTGAGAAAAGAATATCATTTGCATACGGGTGTGCGCCAAATGAAAGGAAAGAAGTTCTTTCACCTGGCAACCACGTAACCGAACCGGTTTTTTCCCCGCGGTGAGGGACACGCGATGGCTACGTCTGCGTCAGTAACCGAGTACATACCATCTGGTTGTTTACTGTTGTTGTTGTTTCTTTACTTCAATAAAATTGGTTCGGTTCCTTGTTCGGGGGCTGCTGATACTGGTGTGTGATACTCTGATATTGTAGCGACGGGCCGTGATCATAATATCACTACGGTATCACTTCAAAAGGTGTGGCAAACTTATTTTTATTTTTATTAGTTTTATTATGGAGTGATACTGGTGAGGTTATGGGACGCAGAAATGGGTTCAAGACGATGAAAGAGCGATTTAGAGGCGAGAGCGAACGCAGACTCGGACGACGAGAGAATGCCCGATAATAAGGAAGGGCAAAAGCGATTACAATTCAGGCAGGGGCTCGCATTCGAGCCCTTTTGTACTACTCATACATGTACAGTACTAGTAAAGTAAACCGACGATTTTATGACACGTCATGTTGTCACAGTAAGGAAACCTGAGACGGCCGAGCTTGATACAGTAATAATCATCATACATTTACACACATGCAGACACAGCGCGACACACGCGCATATGATCGCAAATGATACACGAAGACGAAGACGCACGCAATTCACCAGATACAGTATCAAAAGAATCGCCAATAAGCTCGGGAGGTTTTCCCTGATGGTGTGACTTTATCGTGGAGCCTATTTGGTTCATTCATGTGGGCGAAGAATCAAGCAAGAGAGCCCAAGGGAGAGTCCGAGAATATCGATCGTGCGATGCAAGACACCCGTGCGGTTATTATTTTTTGTTTTGTCCATTTTTATTCCGGGGCAGTAGTAAGCAATTACAACTTTACAAGACTGGTCGCCATGTACCACCATTGAGAGGTAGGTGATATATAGGTCATACGGAAGGGGTACCTGGGTCAGCGTAGATCAGACGTATGAGGGAAAGAATTTGTGCCCTCCCAGAGGACACAAGGATAGTGTAGATTATGGTGACGAGGCAAGAATTAGGTAATGACGGGTGTCCGTCATAAGATTGCTAGTCCACGAAGCCAAGACTTGAAAAGCCACGGGTTGGGATGCCGCAGCAGGGGGAATCGATGACTGATCGAGCACTGATCATTCAGGCCATATTCAGGGTCGAAGGGAACTTTCGGTCTGAAGGGTTTGAAGACTAGTTTCGCGTGCTGCAGCTGCAAAAACTGGCCAAGGATGTAGGCCATCCACGCTTCCTCGAAGAACTCGTGGAGGGGTATGATTGGTGCTAACCAGGAATTCCCGCGTTTGTCATAAACCGGAAAAGCGTGGGCAGTGGTAGAGTAGGTGTAAGACGGTGGCGTTATTTGCGCCGTACCAGCGCAACCACCACTGGATTACCACCCAATTAACTTTAGGATACATCGCTTTCTTTGTATTGTAAGGTGCGGTCCTTGAAAAGGAACAATGTCACAGTCAAGGATCGCGAACAAACGACAAACAAACGTGCAGATTATTCGATCCGTGTCACTTGTTGACAAGATAACAGACACCGTCACATGATGCACACATGCACGCATACGCACACAGCCTTAGCTGGCGCCATCATCGCCTGGCCATCACAGAAAGTCAAGAAAAAGGATGGTAGCTATGGTTATGACGCCATGGACGACGCCACCGGCGCTGGCGCCCTTGTTCAACCCGCTCCCGGAAGAGGTGAGCGAGGGTTCTGGCACGGTAGGAAAAGATATGCTGGAGGTATGGCCTATAGTAAAGGTGGGCGCGGGGCTGGAGGCTGGCCTTACAGTAAACGTGGGTGAGGGGCTAGAGGAAGTCCTTATAGTAAAGGTGGCTGGGGTGTCAATCCGTTCCCCTGGAAAGATCTCGGGGGTATCTAAGGAAAGACAGTTGGTCAGACGAGGACCGTGAGGAGAAAAGGCTTAGTTGCTTGCCGCCGACAAGTTGCGCCGTGCTGGCACTCCAAAAGTTCGCAAGCTGTAGAGAGGGATAACAATTAAGTTGAGTTTTGGGAAGGCGTCAGTGGAGGGACGAACCGTGATATCCACGAGAGCCCATTGTGGTACGCGTGTTCCTGCAGGTACGGGGTTGGGGAATCTACATGTGGAAATCCAGAGCCGCTCAGGGCTAAAACCAAACATGAGTCAATCTACCACAATTGTCGACTCACGTGGAAGGTTCCAGGATTCTTGTACAATTTTGGTAATATTCGGACCACCTGAATCGTGAAAGGGGAAATTAGGCAAAGGTGATACAATGGAACTAGACGTACAATAACGACTGCGCTCCTTGGCATTCACTGCAGGCACTTATGAGACTGAATGCCACGCTATTGCACCAGCACGAGCCCGCGTCCCGGACTTCTTCTCTGCTAGGGCCCGCATATGCGATATCTCCCAGACTCAGTGGATTCACGGTAAACACTGCCAGCGGTGAGGACATGACTCGGATGCGATACACACAAGAGTTTTTAAAACACATTACCGCCACGGTAACATGTCGACATCATGTACGCTGTGACTTTACACGGGTTCTGGCCAAGAGAGTTGAATGACTGGGTGTCGATCATAAACCAACGCGAATAAAGAATAGGCGATTAAGTCGTACCCATTGCCACGACGACAATACATCAATGCAACTCGGAGCACTGATCTGTGCAACCACGAGGTCACTAGTGATGAGGGAAAGAGACATGATCGCAGCGAGGCTCGACGATACCCTCCACTGCATGACTGCGAGGAAGGACAAAGGTAGGATTGATAGATGGGTCCCAGGCCTTGCTGTGGTGACAGAAGCAGGTCTTATAAAGGACCCAGAAATATGAGGTTTCCTGGCCCAGGCCCGTTCATCGATGTCCGTCGGCCGCCCATACACTAGCACTTGCAACAGGCCAACGCATTTTTGACCATCGGGGAATGTGCAAGGATGACAGTCGTGTGTGTGCCAAGTCTTCGTGCACTGGCATTCCTAGATGGCATGACTCCACACTTACCGTAAAAGGGAAGTCGTCACATTGCTATGGCGCGCGTCACCTAGTCACCACCAATTTTGAACAGCTTATGTAAGCGTACACGTGACCGGCCAATTCACTTTTCTTTTTTTTCAAATCTGCGTCTGGCGTTTTCAGCTTTCACACTCCAGATGTTTCCTATATTTCTCTGGTTCCCTGTTAGCTGCACCCCATCCCTGCCTACTCTACTAGTATATAGCTTATGTTATGTATTGAACTTTTACAGTACTCCCTTTTTGCATCAGTCTTTCTCGCACTGCCACTCTGGTGGACTGGACTTTCCTGTAGGCCTCCTCGTCCTGTGTGACCTCACTTGGTCGCTCCATGGGCACCCCTTTATACATCCCTACTTTCTGGTATATAAAAACACCTCCTGTATCTACTCCTTTCCCCAGTCAATCTAGTTCTCCTCCCCTCTGGGCTTCAGAGCTCTGTAGGGTCTTGTTCTCCATCGTTCCCCGCATTCTCCAGCATGTCGCACCCTCACGCGCCCTTAGCAGCTTGGGAGGGACGTTCATTTAGTCTAGGCGAACCTCTGTGCGAATTTATGAGTCCCGCGAAGGCCTGCACGCCTGGCAGCGTGGACACTCTTCTTAGTTCAGTGTGCTATCTCCCTCATGTTCCCGAGGGCCCCGCATCCCCGCGCGCCCTTAGTGACTTTAGAGCGACGCTTCCCTAACTCTAGCGAAGCTCCCTACAGAGTTAAAAGTTCCACAAAGGCCTGCACGATCAGCAGTGCAAGTTTCAATCACTCAACGGAGTCAACGCATATGCGTTATGTAATAGGCGCCCAGTTCAAAAATGGAAATGGCCAATTCGGGTAAAGCAATATCACCAAAACTTATCAGAGGGAGATTTCCTCTTGACAAAATAATCTACTTGTTAAATCCTTCATTTTGTCAAGACAGTTTTTTTTTCTCTTATTATTTATAATATCTTATATAAGCTGTTCAAAATTGGTGGTGACTAGGTGACGCGCGCCATAGCTGTCACTGGACCTTTTGCCAAGAGTACTGGTGTCCAAGTAAGTTAGCACCCGAGAGTCTGTCCTTATCATGTGACCCTATTGAACTAACTGGCCTGAATCTTTTTGCCCATCGTGATCTTATGTCCCTGCGTCGTGGTGATCACCACGGTGACGCTGGTGATCGTGACCGGTAATGTCGTGACGCACCATAGGGGGGCGTCAAATATATTTGTGGTGACGCCATCCGCTGGGTGAAATACACAGGTATGGCATGCAAACGTTTTGGATAGGGGGTCCACATGAGACCAAAATGTTCGAAGTTGGCCTAGAAATGCTATGGTAAAAAGTCTAAGAAGAGTCAAAATCTGTCTGAAATGCTCAAAGTGGCCCAAAAATACTAAGATGCACGGGATTTGGGAGTGTGAAGCGACGCGAGTGAGCGCGCAGGCCCTCGCGGGGCGCGAGGTGTCGTAGGTAGGTCCGTGGCGGTCGCGGTCGAGTCTCTGTCGAATAGCTAAGGCTGCGCGCGAGTGCGGCGCGATCAGGGAAGGGAACAGTGGTGTACACTGAGCCCCTGCTGGGTCGGGTGGTTGCAGGTGGTCGCGCAGGCTTCCGCGCGACGCGAGACTTCTCAGAGGTGGCCATCTTGGTCGGCGACGCGTTGCAATTGAGTTACTAAGGCCGCGCTCAGATGCAGCGGGGTCGGGAATGAGGACAGTGGGCCGCATGGAGCCCTGCTGGTCTGGGTGGTCGTGGGCGATCGAAAACGGTCGCGCATGCCTCCGCGCGACGCGAGACCTCTCAGAGGTGGCCACCTTGGTCGGGGGCGCGTTGCTCTTGAGTTACTAAGGACGCGCTCAGATGCAGCGGGGTCGGGAATGGGGACAGTGGGTCGCATGGAGCCCTGCTGGTCTGAGTGGTCGTGGGTAATCGCAAACGGTCGCGCACGCTTCCGCGCGACACGAAACTTTGCAGGGGTGGCCGCCATGGCCGGCGGCGCATCGTGCTTGAGCCACCAAGGCTGCGCGGAAGTGCGGCACCCTGGGGAACCGGGGAAAAGTCGAAATGTGCAAAATGTGCAAAGCACCCTAAGGACGAAAAAGGAAAATGTGCGAAACATACGATGTGCCCTAAGGATGCTCACGACCGAAAGCGGAAAGCGTTCGAAACATACGAAACATGCGAAACATACGAAACGTCCGAAACGTCCAAAGCGCACTAAGGACACTATGACTCATCCGAAGGCTTGGGGGCACGTATATTTCGGGTACTGCGCTGGTGACGGCTCGGTGACGTGACCGTCCGTCACCAGCGGGGTCACCACGCCCAGTGGCCGACCGGACGTATACTCCCCGTTTGAATATGTATGGTATGACATGTCGGGAACGTTCACATCCGGTGGGGATGTCGTTACGCATTGATGCTGGAGGTACAGGATGTACTTGGATTGGTCTGGCGCTATTCGCACAACAACTACAACTAGAAAAAAATAAGAGCGCACAGAGTACAAGATGCCGTGGGGACAACACACATACTAGTATGAGGTTATCGGCGGCATTGGCGTGTTGTTGTACGAAGGCACGGGATGGACCTGGCTCATCTGCGAAGATGACGACGGAGGCGACGCGCCCTTGACCACGAACGCGGCGGACGGCGCCTGCGTGCGCCGTCGTCTTCTCCAGAACCCGAAAACGAACCCGAGGTCGGTGATGGCAGCTGTGGTTATGAATCATAACTGCAGTGGCACTATATCTAGTGAAAATCTAGCTCTGCTGGCAACCATAAGTAGAAACCCGCCGCTCAGACAAGCAGGATAAGACCAGACATACTAGGCCAATCTGCTGCCATGGTCGACGAATCACATAGAAAAATGGGCCCCGCGCGTGCGTCCATGTAAACAATTAGACCCGTAACCAGCCAGAGAATGAAGTGGAGGATGAGGAATGAGGCCTATGATGAGGGGCCCCTGGGTCGCGAAGACTCGGACTCGGAGGCAAGAGAAGAGGACTGAGTGCGGTCCGGCTCAGGCGGACTGCTGGTGGCTGGTTTCAGCTTCGGTCATCGAGGCTTCTGCTTCCGAATTGGGATCAACCAGTGACCAATGACCTACAACTCGGACTCTGTAGCTCTGGTGAGTCCACCTTTTGGGGTGTTTGAGTTATACAGACAATTGCACTGCAAGGGTAGCTCTGGAAGTCTCTAGTTCCTGCTCTACTAGTTGATCCCATGGTTCCCCACTGACACGCGATCCTGTAGTCACTAGACAGACTACGTGTGGTGTTCTCCCCTCAGGCTTTTCTTGCAAGCAGTATATAAGCACAGATACAGGTCACTTATCACACTGCCACGCATCGTTGTTCTTGGGTTGCCGGAGTCTGTGGCCCAACGAGCGAAATCTTGCGAGCATGAAGTTATATATATGAGAACAGTAACAGTACTAGTATCGTGCCACGGTACTAGTAGTAAGACCGTCCAGAAAGACTATACGCCATTGAGTGGTAGTGGCTATAGGCGAGATTTATTAGTGTGGACTATATCACGTAGCCCATTTTATTCATTCATCTGGGTGAAGAACCAAGAGACAAGGTAAGAGAGCCCGAGGGAGCCCGACCATTATTTGATATGTATCACTTTTTATCAAGAAAACAGACACACTGTCCAACTGTCCAAGACACGGACACCGTCACACCGACTCACACGAACAGATGCACACACATACGAACACGCACACAACTTTCTTTAGCTGGCGGCAGTCACACGAGTCAAGAAAAAAAGGACAAAATTATGGCAGTTATAGCTGTGACGCCACAGACGACGCCGCCCGCAAAGGCCCCCTTGTACAACCCGCTCCCGGAAGAGGTGGACGAGGGTGAAGTGGGTACCGGCACAACGGTGAGAGAGGCACTGGTGGTAGTCCTTATTGTAGAGGTGGTTGGTGTGTTGATCAGTTCCCCTGGAAAGACCTCGGGAATATCTGAGGGAAGAGGGTTGTCAGACGAGAACCGTAAAGGAAGAAGGTTTAATTACATACCGCCGATGAGTTGCGCAGAACTGAAACCCCAGATGCCGGAACGCTGTGAAAAGGAGATACCAGTTAAGCTAGGTTTTTGAGGAAGGGCCTGCGGGGGAACGAACCGAGGTATCCTGGAGAACCCACTGTGGTACACGCGTTCCGGCAGGTACAAGGTTGGGGAATCTGTGTGTGGAGACCCGGCACCGCTCAGGGTGATGGCCAAACCTAAGCCAGCTACGCAATGGTCGACTCACGTAGAGGGCGCCAGGGTCTTTGTACAATTTTGGTAATATTCGGACCACCTAAATCGTGAAAGGGGGAATTGGTTAGCTAAAGGCGTGTGATGCCAGTGGAACCAGACGTACAATAACGATAGCCCTCCTTGGCATTCAGCGCAAGCACTTAGGAGATTGTATGCCACTGTGTTGCACCAGCATGGGTTTGCTTCCAGGTTCTCTTCTCTGCTAGGACCCGCATAGGAATGGCCCAAACCCCGGAGGGGAGCCACGATAAACGCTGCCGGCGGTGAGGACATTATGCGGTGCTCACAAGAGTTTTTAAAACATATTACCACCACTGTAACATGTCGACATCATGTACGCTGTGACTAGACACGGATTTTGGTTAAGGGAATTGAACGACTAGGTGTCGATCGTAAATCAGTCCACATAAGGGTAGCCAGTAAGGCCGTACCCATCCCCACGAGAACAATGTGTCATTGCAGATCGGGGCAGCAATCTGAGCAACTACGAGGTCACCGACGAAGAAGAGAAAGAAAGACGTGATTGCAGCAAGACTTGACGACACCTTCCACTGCATGACCGCAAGTAGGGACAAAGCTAGGATAGATAGATGACTCCAGTGACAGAGGAAAGCCTTATAAAGGCCCTAGAGGATTAGGCCTCCAGACCCGGGTACGTTCGGTCATCGATGTAGTCGCCCATACACCGGCACATGAATGATTCTTTGGATCATTAGGGACTCGGAATAAATGTGGTGCAAGACGACAATCATGTGTGTGCCAAGTCTTCGTACTTTCCCAGCAAGACTCCACGCTTACCGAAAAGGGAAGGTCGTCATATGGCCAGCTGTCACTGGACCCTTTGCCAAGAGTACTAGCAT
The DNA here is from genome assembly GCA_021527775.1 of Lactarius sanguifluus. Taxonomy (NCBI): domain Eukaryota; kingdom Fungi; phylum Basidiomycota; class Agaricomycetes; order Russulales; family Russulaceae; genus Lactarius; species Lactarius sanguifluus. Next base: position 54,972 of record JAKEYF010000292.1, read on the forward strand.
CTAGGGCGCGTTTTGCCTGGATGCACACGAAAAAAATAAGCTTTCGTGAGTCCGACATGTGTAGACTAGAATCTCAGTGTCCCAGCACAGTAGTCCGAAAGAGGCTGACATGGCAGTCCCTACAACTACGACAGCTACCGGGTTCTTCATGTGTCCGCGATTGAACTACTGATTTGAGTCATTGTGTCCATCTAACACCCACACGTGGTTCCTAATGCTCTTTTCGTTGGCGATCAAAAAGGTATGATGGTGTCTGAATCGCAGAGCGGATGGGAGAGGATCAGACCATAGGGAGGCCATGGTAGCCCTGCACTGGCAGGTGCAAGGGCCGCATGTTGGTGGGATTGTTTCCGTTCGAATACCCGTTGTACGACACGATGGGAACGTTCACCTTTGGTGTGGAGGTCAGTACGCCTTCTTGCCGCTGGGGGTACGTGGTCGGGTTGTTCGGGCCCTGTTCGCACCGCAACCACCACCAACACCCAAAAAAGAATGAGCACACAGAGAACAAGACGCTGTGGGGACAACACACGTTTAACATCGGTCTGTGGCGGCACCGGCGTGTCGTGTGAGGGCGCGGGGCGAAACTGGCCCATCTGTGATGTCGAGGGCGGAGGCGGCGCGTCGTCGACCACGGACGTGGGAGACGGCTCCTGTGCGCGCCGTCGCCTTCGCCAGAAAGCGAGCACAAGGCCGGCGATGACAGCCACCGCTACGACGCCACCAGCGACGCCTCCTACAATAGCGCCGGTGTCCGGCCCGCTCCCAGACGAGGTGTTGATGAGTACTCCTGGAAGGACCTCGGAGTATCTGAGAGACGGTCGATCAGACAAGAATCCTAAAAGAACGTAAGGGGGATGGTTTGATGCCTACCACCAACAATTCGCGCCGCGGTGGCATTCCAGATATTCGCACGCTGAGGAAGGGGAAACTTTTAAAATGGGTTTTGGGAAGGCACGAACAGGGAACGAACCGTGATGTCGAGGAGAGTCCACTGCGGCACACGTGTTCCTGCAGGTACAGGGTGGGACAACCTGTGTGTCGAGATCCGCCGCTCAGGGCCGAGCATAGTAAGCCAACCTGCTGCGACGATCGACTCACGTGGATGGTTCCTGGGCAATTTTGCGAAAATTGAAGTCGTGAAGGGAGCGATTAAACAAAGTCGATGTAATTGAACGGCGCACGATTTTGGCAGCCCCTCTTGGCATTCACCGCAGGCACTTATGAGGCTTAATATCGCGGTGCTGCACGAGCAATTTCCAGGCCAGGGCACGTTAGGTCATCGATATCTGTTGGTTGCCCTTACACTGGCACATGAACGCTTCTTCTGACCATGAGGGAATAAATGCGGTGCAAAGATGTCAATCATGCGAGCCAAGTCTGCGTACTTTTCCAGAAAGACGACAGCACTGGTACACTTACTGATTCAAATACTGAAAAAAGGAAGGCCGTCACATGGCTGGTCGTCACTGGACCCACAGCATGTAAATCATATCGATGGCAATTGCATCTCTGGCACAGGTCTCGACGATGACTAATCCATATCGCTCCTCCGGTCCGGACACATCCAGGCGAAATGCCGTACTAGTACGCCAGTACTCTTGGCAAAGCTTGCAACGTGCGAATGCACCACCGGGCCTCCAGTTGGCAATCGTGAAAGAATCTCCCCCCACGGGCTGCATATCTCGGCTATTCTCGGAATCTGCTTCTCGCCCATAACTAAGGAACAAGGTTCAAATAGAAACAAAGGAACAAACTTTCTCGTGCCCGTGCATGGTCATATAGCTTCCGGTCTGCCCCCTTTAAACATCCTATACCTTCCATATTTCGGCAGGAAATTCCTCCCCTGAGTGTTGCCGTGGGATTAACTTACACGGTAATCACGATTCAGGGAGCCTGCGACCTGCAAGTTGGACAGCCAGATGAGCATGCAACATCAAATATATTATTTCCCCCCACACTTATTCAAGCTAACTACTCGTTCTTCTACTATGTGGTGGCCATCGCGGCTATGTTGCGTTTCGCCTGGATGCACGATATGGATAATTTTCGTCCGATATGTGCGAACCAGAATCTCAGTTTCCCAGTACAGTAGTTTGTGAGGCTGAAAAGGTCCCTACTACTACGATAGCTGCCGAAGTCTTCGTGTGCCAATGATTGAATACCAACTTGATGTCATCTCCCCTATCTATAGAGCCTACACACGCGGTCTTCGGACCCGGAGAGTACATTTTCCTGATCTTATTTATTTTCGCTAGTGACCACAAAGTCCAAAAAAAAGGTTTCTGGGGCAGACAGTCTCTCGTCAGAGCACAAAGTGGATGGGAGACGCCCATCAGACTGTAGGCAGGCCATGGTAACCCTGCGGACGCAAGGGCTGCATGTTGGTGGGACTGTTCCCGTTCGAATATCCATCGTACGATACGACGGGAACGTTCACGCTCGGTGTGGAGGCCTGTACGTGTTCTTGCAGCTGGGGGTACGTGTTCGGGTTGTTCGGGTCCTGCTCGCACCGCAACCCAAACAAGAGTTGAGCGCACGAGAACAAGACGCTAGCGATGGGGTGGACAACGTACATATAACGGCATCGGCGACCCCTCTGTGTAGTCGGCGTACGTCGGCGTCGGCGCGGCCCGCGCGGGGGGAACCTGGGTCATTGGTGATGGCGGAAGCGGAGGGGGTATGTCGTTAACCAAGGACGCGGCAGGCGGCGCCTTCGCGCGCTGTTGTCTTCGCCAGAAAATGAACACGAGGCCGGCGATAGCAGCTATGGCTAGGACGCCACCGGCGACGCCGCCTGCGATGGCTCCCGTGTTCGACCTTTTCGAGGGACCTGAGGCTGACGTGCGAATCAGTTCCCCTGGAAGGATTTCGGGAGTGTCTGAGAGACGGTCGATCAGACAAGAATACTAAATTAAAAGAGTCGTAAAGGAAGGTAGTTGGATTGCCTACCGCCGACAATTCGCGCCGCAGTGGCATTCCAGATATTCGCACGCTGAGGGAAGGAGAAACTTTCAAGTCAGGTTTTGGGAAGGCGCAAGCGGGGAACGAACTGTGATGTCGAGGAGAGCCCACTGTGGTACACGTGTTCCTTCAGGTACAGGGTAGGAAAATCTGTGTGCCGAGATCCGTCACTCAGGGCCCAGCGTAAGCCAACCCGCTGCGATGGTCGACTCACGTGGATGGTTCTATGATTCCTGGGCAATTTTGCGAAAACTGGGTCCATCTAAGTCGTGAAGGGAGCGATTAAACAAAAGGCGATGTAATGGAACTGAGACGCACGGTGTCGACAGCCCTTTTTGGCATTCACTGCAGGCACTTATGAGACTGAGCATCACAGTGCTGCACCAGCACGAGCTTGCTTTCTGGAGTTGTTCTTGGGTAGGAGGAAAATAAGAATCTCCCACACCCACAATGGGATTCACGATAAACCCCGCTGCAGTGACGGTGAGGACACGATGCGGCGGCCCGTGTACACAAATAAAGTATATTACCGACTCCGTAACATAACGACAGCAAGTACGCTGAGACTAGACACGGATTTTGGTCAAGGGAGTTGAAGGACTGGGTGTCGATCATAAATCAGCACATAAAGACTAGGTGGTAGGGCCGTACCCATTCCCACGATGACTCAAGGTCAGTGCAAATCGGGGCAATGACCTGAGCGACTACGAGGTCACCGGCGAAGAAGAGAAAAAGAGATGCGATCACAGTGAGACTTGACGAGACACCCCAGTGCATGAGTGCAAGGAAGGACAAAGCTAGTAGTGCCTGGTTCAAGTTGTGGTGACAGAAGAAAGTCTTATAGTCTTGCTTATAGTAAAAGACCCAAGAGATTCCCCCTGGTCCAAGCCCTGGCCGGAGGCCCTGGTCACTGACGCCTGTCGGTCATTACACTGGTACCTGCAGTGCGACAAACCTCTTTTGGCATGGATTGAACCAGTGAATTATTGTACACGGACGACAGTCCGTGTGCTTCTTGCGGCGTGGGCTTACTGTAAAAGGAAAGTCTTCACATGGCCAGGAACCCAAGCAGGAACCTCAGGCTAGTCTCGCTCCCATCGTGACTGGTTGGGGGCCGATCGCTGAATCGGGTGGCTTGACGGATCCCGTCCAGAGGACCCAAGGGTTTTTCTTGATGGCTAATGGGTACTCGAATCAGGATCAATCCAAGGATCAATCACACCAACATGCAGCTCTTGCCCCGCCTACTGTACTGTACCGTGACTGTCTGACAGCTCTGCGATCCGAGGGGAGATCACTGTCAGCCCCAGACACGACCTTATTTATTTTTGATTTTGATTTGTGATCATCAAAGAATGGAAGACCAGAAAAATGTGGTTTTTCGACAAGTTGGATGCATACTGTACGAAGTGGCGAAGGAGACCATTGCGTATCGCAGAAGTCCGAACTGGGTTGTCACGCGACCATCTTCAAGCGACACCTCAAATTTTGTAAAACGCGGATGATCATACCAAGGGATTACATATCAATTATACAACTCCAGAGGGGATGCAGCATAGGACAGGGTGCATAAACAGACTCCTTCCTACGTATGGAATACTATACTCGCCCTAATGCATCGTAGAATAGCATGCTATCAAATGTGAGGGTAGATGTTGAAGACAATGTGCATGATAGAAAAACCGTACGGATATAAATGATATCACTCGTTCCCTTCTAACAAGGCAACTATGCCGTACGCCGCAGCCGCAGCCGCACCACCGACGGCCAACGTACTCACTGCACCCCAGACGTACCCACCAGCGCCTTTACCCGCCGCGCCAGTGGCTCTCGCCTTGACAGCACCGAAAACCAGTAGCACGATTCCGGTGAGGATGGACGAGTACATGAGCGCGGTATGTGCTTTTGGGATGAAGAAATAGGGAAGTAATGGAATTGTGCCGCCCAACAGATAGCCCATGCCGATTGTGAAGGCAGACACATATAGGCGCCGTGTGGGAACCTCCTCTGTATACGGAACGAACTCACATGAGTTGCACGCAGTTTGTTTTCAAAAAGAATGCGCACCGAGGCCCTCGCCAAATTTGAGTAAGAACTCGGTGATGCCTATGGACTGGCTCCACCGCAGCCCACGCTCCTCGTCGGGCAGGTCGCTGCTGCGCTCGGCGGTAGACTCGACCTCGAGTAAGCTATGCGCGACTTGGCGCGACACCTTCTTGTCGACGCCGACCGGGCCGAGCACGGCGTGCACCTCGCGCTCCATCTCGCCATCGCACGAGCGGAGTACGCGCGCCTTGGTCGTGCGTCGGAGGAAGCGGTAGTGGTCGCGCTCCGCCTGCGACGCGAGGAAGCCCCCGATGCCCATGGATATCGCGCCGGCAATGAGCTCGGCGATGCCACCAAGGACGACGAGCTTTGACTCGCCGAGGGACGACAGGCCCGCTGTGAGCGCGAAGGGCACTGTGAGGCCGTCTGAGAGACCGATGACACTGTGCGGGATCGATAGATAGTTCAGCGCCTATTTCCTGATGGGTGGGGTGGCATAGGGAGCGACATCCTCGCGATCCTTGGGCCCCAGAAGAAAAAATAAAGGTACATACACGTCACGGACAACGTCCGGGTCGATGAGCTGCCGCTCGTCGTCTCCTTTTAGCTCCTGGCAGCAGACCTCGCCTTCGCGGGAATGTCGCGCGCACTTTGCAGGGAGCGGTGTTTGCACTGAAGGGTCTGAAGCGTCGATAGCCCATACGGGTGGCCGATTTCTCGTGAGCGTGCCATTGGCGGTCGCGCATGGGAGTCGAACCGAGGCGGGGGTGTCTGAGGACATTGAGAAGAGAACGAGAACACCAACAATCACAAACACAAGAACGTCGACATTCATATCTTCCCGGATATACCGGCCCGCTCTTCATGAGTAAAGGCGCTGGCGTCATGTCACTTCCGTGTTTCCAATACAGAGGATGCTAATCTCCGCAACCGGATCTGAGGAGTCCATTCCTTCCTTTCTGTCAGCCCGAAACTTGCACCTTGCGTCTCGACGCAGGACCGGATTATTGGTCTTGGTGACTGAGGCGCTCCGACCCTCTATTCAGAACTACCAACGCAAACAAAAACCGGGTGGAGTCGAGCTACGGTACGTCTAGACAAAGAGCCGTCGGATGGAAATGTCGTGGAACGAGAAAATATACAAAATGGGACCGGAGCGGCCGCAGCGAAGCAGCCCGCTAGCACTGGAACGACGCTCCGAAAGACTGATACCGTACTTGCGACGCAAAGGAGGCCACGTGACAATGAATCGGGCGACGACGCGGACCGAACGGAGGCAGCGGGAACGAGAACCAGACGGGAAGCCGCCACAGGTTTCACTCAGGCTTTCTATCGTTGGAACGCCTCGATTATTGTTACAGCACCGCACCACAATCGCAGCGAGTTTTGCAGAGATATATATGGCCGGTTCGATCACCCATATGTGGGTTCATAATGCGGGTCGAGGTCACCGAAACATGGAAGCGTCGGAATGTACGCCCGAGCTGCGCGAAGATCGAGGTTACCTAAAAAATGGCTTCAGGAATAGTAAATGAAAGTAGAGACAGTTACCACTAGTATTTTTCTGTGTCTGCGTCATTCTTGGTAACATTATTACATACGGCGTAAGCTCGAGGACGCATTACCCGTCTTGCCACCCAGCCTGTGTGGTGCGCGGATTCAGTTTGTCTCGATAAACCAAAGCAGTGGCCACTTGCGCACCTCTCCACTTTCAGGCTCACATTAGCGCCACGGGATGTGCCATTTGGACGGGGTATAACAGGATGGATGGGGCCTAGATTACAAATCACCAGTCGCGACGTGACTGACTGGCCGGCTCCAAGTGCGACACGGACCAACCAACGACTAATACGGTAAAGAAAAATATCTACACCACCAAAGAAAATTTCCATCCAGACAAAAAAATTTACTAAGACGCGATGAGAGTGAGTGTGAGTGGGAGGGGTGCACGATGCTAGGGCACAGAGGCGACGAGAAGTAGCCGCTCAGAAACATAATTCGACGCGAGGCGAAGGCACTGTACTTCAAAAGTCGCCTAAATCGATCTCGATAGTTTCGAGAACGCGTGCTTGGAAATCGCCCTTCCCATTCGTACCCGCCTTCGACGGGCTCTGCGCCGGTACGGCACTCGCCTGGGGAGAGTTCTTCGAGGGCGTTGCGTGCGCGTCTGGCGCGGGCGACCAGCCGGGGTTTGGCGTGGTGGACCTGGTCACGACAAAGAACAGAGAGAAAAACAGGAGTCGTAAGTTCTCAGCCGCAGGGCATCGGCAAGGACCGTCGAGACGGGAGGTATATCCGAACATACCTTGACGCAAACAAACGCGGGACTGTGCGCAGCCGCGCGCTGGGGTCAAGGGCGGTGGGCGTACCGAGTCGGCGCTCCCGACGCTTCCGCTCCGCCTCCTGGAGCTCCGCGCGGCGGATTGCCTCGAGATTTGCCTTGCGATTGCGCTCGTTCACTTTCGCGAGCAGTGCGCTGGCGTCCCCGGTCAAATCAGTCGGCGCGGGGGGGTTCTCGACGGCCAGGTCCGCAAGCTGCGCGTCGAGGACGGTGACTTCTGCCTTGTCGTTGCGTCGCACAGCGAGCGTGCGCAGTTGTGTTAGCCGCCCACGTTCTAGTTTTGCCCAGTTGGCCGCCTGTGGCTTGCCGCTGTCGCCTTGCAATTGGCTTTTCGCCCGAAGCATGGCTGCGATGTCGCTCTGAAAGGTTTGCGGCTAAGTAGGGGGCAAGAGGGGATGACGGTTAAGAGACCCACTTCGGTCATCGGTTGGTTGACGAGTTTTGCCATTTGGTTGGTCTTCTTCTCCAAGTCACGCTTCATTGGTAACTTGATGCGAGAAGCTTCCCATGTGAGCTTAAAGCGACCAAGCTCCGCCTGTAGTGTACGTCGGCGCAGCTTCGAGGTCGCCCTTCTAATTTCGACTGACCTCAGTAAAGTCCACGTTTGAAACCTTGTCCATAGGGAACACATCTATCGACGACCCGTACTTGAGTTCGAGAGCCAAATTACAAGTGATGTTATCGTTGATTTTATAGTGTTTAGTGTGTATTTGAACTTCTAGAAGGAGTTCAGGGAAGGTCACAAGGGAGGGTGGAAAGAGCGACGCACGATGAATTTCATAGATGCGATATTTATCTAGTCCCACAAGATAACGCACATATGCTCCTGAGTGAATGGTCAGAAACAAAAACGGCTGAGCAGTGCATTAGGCGGCACCCTTGACGTAGTCCTCGAACCAAGGGGCCAAAAAGTGTTTTGCGAGGGAATCTCGCGTCAGCCGCGCCTTGTTCAGATCTTCCAGAGTCATAGGTTCGTCGTTAGGATGCGCCATGCCAAAAAGTTTACGTTCTTTTTCTTCCTCCTGCTCAAACTTGGTAATTTGCCCATCTTCTTCATCGTCAGAGGTTTCCATCTCCATGGGAGACGACGACCGGTCGCGCTTCGGGGAGCCTCGAGTCTTGAATAGGACTGAGGAAGAGTGACGGACCGTGAGGCTGAGGTACGTACTCGCTTTCTCTCATCCTTTGCTTTTCGCTTCGCCTTCAACTCGTCGAGTTTCCGTGACTTTTCCTTAGTCGCGCCACGAATGGTGTGCTGGCCTGGAAAGGCATGAGAATTATTTGAGAAGAAAATGCCATAATAAACGCACGTTTTGCTGCTTTGACGATACTATCACCGTCACCAGCTTTCTGAGCTTTCAGCATTTGGTCAAGGTTTCGCTTGTCTGTGATGCGTTGGAGCTCCTCCAGTCGCTGAGCAAGGACCTCCTCTCGCTCTATTTCGGGCATTTCCAAAAGCCTATAAAGCTCTTAGCTGTGTCCCGGACGCAGTGCGAGAGTGTGGCTATGTACCGCTGGCGGTCGTATTCGTCGATGTATTTGCCTTCGAGCGGGTAAGGGTTTTCTTCTTCGCTCTCAGGCCCATCAGCATCCGAGGTACTATCCATTTCTCTATTTGGAGAAGGTCTTAAGGCTAGAGGAATGCCATAGACCTATTCCAACTCACCCTGCAGCTTTCCGCCGCTTTGCTTCACTTTTCGATGAACCTTCGCGGCGCTTGCGCTTTTTCTCTGTTGCGCCGGCAAGTTCCAAGAGCTCGTCTGAAAAGTCGCCATCAGAGTCAGACATGGTGGGTCGGTGACAAAGGGGAAAGGGCGATGAATGTGGTGTTGTAATTCCTCGGATCCAGTGGGCGGTGCCAGTGGCGGAATAGACCGACCGATTAAGTAATCGTTTCCGGTCCGAGTAAGCAAGCGCTGTGGGGAAATTCCTCCCCACTGGCACCACCACCTCTCTCACCCTCTTCTTTGCCCCACCACCATCACGGGGAACTCATACGCACTTCGCTCTGAATTCCATGAGCCTCCTTCTCGACCTTCCAGATGAGGTCATCCTCTCCATAACGGTCAAATTGGCCCTGGCGGACCTCGCCTCTTGCTTGCTATCGTGCCGACGCTTGTCCGTGTTGATCTCTGAGTCCTCTCTCATGCAATATCTAATCCGCACCATGCTTCACGGCTTGCACGACCCTCTCGTCTCGGATATTTCCATCCCCGAACGGGTAAAGGCGCTGGACGCCTGGGAAAAAGCTTGGCTCGAGCTTAGCGTGTCTAACGAGCCGTTTCAAACGCCACCAGCTCTCAGCAGTTGGCTTAGATCCAAAGAAGTGCGTCGTGCAAAGCGGTGTCCTCGTCGGCACTCAGTTCAACGGTATCCGTCTCGCCGGAGGGTACTGTTACCTTGACGTCCTGCACCTACTCAACGGATCTAAAACTGTCGGCCGATTCAGTATCCCTAACCTAGGCGCCGACATTTATGTCCAATCTTACACATATGCTCCTGAAAATGACCTTATGGTGATAATGTATCAGTACGTATCTCTGCCATTTCCGTCACATTAGAGTGGCAGAGAGAGTACTGATGTAGTTCACAGCACTCACGGGCGAAGAGGAATCCCCTGGGCACAATTCCATCAATTCTCTACGTCCGATTGGCACCCAAGCGCCGCAAAACACTGCCTGGAATTTGACCAACTTTGGAATGTTCAAGGCACGTGCATGGAATGTTGTGGTGACAACATGGTTGTCATCCTTGACGCGCAAAAAACCGGAGACACTGTGCCCGGAGTTTACATATTCCTGGTCGAGTGGAAGATAGGCCGGATCACACAGGTACGTTTACTCACAGCTTGACATCGCTACGCTGAGCTTCCTTAAAACTCGCATTGATAGCTTCGAAGAGCACGACCTGGCACCTACGGCAGTGTGGTCACATTCTTATCACGTGACACACTCGCATTTGCCCTGCGCGACACCTTCGAGCTCGAACTTTGCAAGCTCGTCTTGCCGGTCGCAGGCGGTGACGCCGCGCCTTCCCTAAAAACTGTTTCTCTGCTCAAACTCCCGAGCCTAATCAATGGGCAACAAATATCCGACATCCGATTATCCCAACCCTCTCCACTTTCCGGTACCCACGAAGCGTCAGGAAGATCCTCCCTCGCGGCGCTCCCATTTAGGAGAAATCCCGAGGACGACATCCTCGCCTTTGACATCTTCTTCCACACTGATCAGGGGAGGCGGATCATCTTCGTCGCGCGGCGGCGCACGCTCCTCGCACTCGCGACTAAGCCACAGACATGGGTAAGCGCAACAGCATGGGAAGATTGGGGCCCGCGCGCGACGCACTGGCTAGAGCTCGACCCACTGAACGACTCGCTCAGCCTCGCGGGCTCGCGGTGCGTGCTCGTCAAGTACTCACACTTGCGCGACCATTCCGCGCTCGACTTGCGTGACTTCAATCCGCACCGTGTGCGCGCGCAGCGCCCCGCGCCGGCAGTTACGGTACTGTCCGCGCAGGAGTGCTTCGAGGAGGACGTCAGGTGCGAACTGCCGTTCGTGTCGCTCAAGAAAGCGAATGTCGGGAATCGCGTGTGGCTCGACGACGAGTGGATGGCAGAGGTACTGGTGTGTACTTTTTTTTTTTGTTTGCGTTGTGCGTGCCTGCTAACCACTATCACTATTACTACCATTGCCAGTGGGACCCGGACTTGCAGTCGCAGTTCGTCCACTTCCGTGCTATAGCGTCACCTGCGCAGGGGTTATCTTCTCCGGGATGATGCGCACCTTCATAATACCCGGATGTAGTGTGTACGTCACTGATTCCCCTGCTGGGGGGGGCGAGTCCTGTGAGATGGCCGAGCACTGGCGCAGTTAAAATTTGATGTCATGGTATACCAGGGTTTGTAGAGGTTGATATAAAGGTATGGCGTTACGCCCTTCCGTTTTGCGGTACTTTACGAAGGCCCTGGGCTTACGGTATCCCTTCGTTTGTGACTTCAACTCCGCCACGGCGATGCGAAATGACGGTCGAAAGGTGGAAAGAGGTAAGCCCAGTATCTCAAGCCAGTCTTGCGCCATCCTGGCGCATGGGAACACTACAGCTTCTGTCACAGTATCTTTTATACAATAAGGGGTGTAAGACTGAAGCGAAACGTAAGGAAAGTACAACCGGGTGGCAGAGTGGGGTCGCGTCACTCCCGCCGTATACATACGATACAGGAGAACCTCACGGACTCAATACATGTACCTGAAGTCCGGCGCGCGGTCTCCGAGCTCGCGCAGCTGCTTCGCGGAGAGCTTTACCGCGTCCGGCCGCGCGGCCGCTTCGTCGCGTGCGCGGTTGATGCGGTGGTACGTGAGCAGTATGATCGGGATGGTCACGAATCCGATGCCGACGAACATGAGCATGATGCCATCTGTGCGTCATAATGAGCGAACCAACGAGCGAGCGACAAAAAGGACGGGGGGGTACGCACGACCGAGTATGTAGCGGGGCGCGTCCTGCGTGCGGAATACGTTCGACGCGATCGCACCTGAAAAGTTGCCGATGCCGATATGGAACGCCATGCCCACGCCGCGCTTGTACTGCCCCGCGAGGTTGTTCCCGAGCCTGTGTTGGTGTATGTCAGCCCTATATCGGACCTGGAATTCGGAGCGAGCCGAAATCAAGGTCTCACCAGCTGACGACGCCGGGGAACGCGGCGTACGACCCGGTGACGCAGAAGAATGTACCGAAGTACTTGACACCAGGGGAGGCGTTCGAGATGTTGATCGAGAATCCGATGAGGAGCATGCAGAGCCCCGCGAGGATGAAGGGCGAGCGGCGCTGGATGCGGTCAGACCACAACGCAAAGACATAGACCACCACGGCTGGCGAGGATAGCGGCATTAGATGTATCACCTGTACATGGCGCAGAGGGAGGACGTACTAGCAACGATGTATGGCGGGACAGTGAGCAGTTGAGAGACGGCTGTGGAGAAGCCGAACGTATGGATGATGGAACTGTAGATTTCAAGAAGTGCCGATCAGGGCCTGCGAACGCCTGTCAGGCAGCAAGAAGCAGAAGTACGCACGGCAAGAAGAGAGAAATTCCGTAGACTGTCGAGGCACACGCGTCAGCCTATACGCCCCCGAAGACGAGATTTACCGAGTATTACGCACGCGGCCCGACGATGGACATGTACACGAGAATATGCAACCAGACCTGCCAATCCGTGAACGCAGCCGATATGTGGCGCATGCTAAAGTGCTCCTCCTCTCCGACGGAAGAATTGTCGTATTCTGTCACAGATCCCAGCTATTATGAGCATGTCCGCTGTGTAGTGTTTGTACGCACTCTTCTTCCAGATAACATAGGCCCTCTCCTCCGGCGTGAGAAACTTCGCAGTATTTGGGAAGTCGACCATGACGAAGAATGCAATGATGCCGACGACTACTGTCGCGGATACCCTCGAGAATCTGTGTGCAAGCGACCCGTCGTGCTCGTTATTCGACCGGATGGTAACAGACTTACGAAGATCCATGACCAGCCAAGGAGGCCGTCAGTTCCGCCCATAAAAGAGATGGCATAGGCAAGCAGGCCAGAGAAGGCACCTGCCAACGAGGCAGCGCCGAAAAAGAGGCCGACGCGGAACTGGTACATAGAGCGCGGGTACCATATTGACAGGCTGCGGAGCACATAAGTTTCACTCTATGTATGTCCCCCTTTTTGGAAAACGCACAAGTATACCACTCCGGGGAAAAGACCGGCCTCGGCGAATCCGAGGCAGACGCGTACGCCAACGAGCTGAGGGTACCTACCGCATGATTGGCATCGGGAATGCATTTCAGGAGAGGACCGACTGCGTACGTTTTGACAAGACCCATAAGCGTCACAATAGTTCCCCGAGGACTGTGATGAAAGGCAGGAAACGAGACGGGCGCAAGCGCTTCAAGACCAAACTACGTGAGTTGATCAGGACAAACGAAATAAAAATAAAAATAAAGGTTTGGGCTAACTTTGCAGGGCATTCGAACAGGGTGTATGACTGCGACGCATTTGTGAGTAATCGCACTCATGGACCTTGATAACGCAACTCACGATAAAATACATGGTCTGGTGTCATGCAACCAGATTAAGAAATACCTATAAGCGCCGTCAAACTTAGACACAAGTCGCGCGGCGTACCAGGGCGATGTTGTATTTGTTCCCAGTAAGATCTAACTGTGTCACAAGGCCTTGAAGCTTGGCGTTTCCAATGTTTCCTGTAAAGCGCAGGGGACGTTAGACAATTCGGTGGATGGCACATAGCAGGGCACAAACCTCGGTCCAGGAAACTAAGGAGGTACATGGATGCAAGAATGGGCATTAATCGGAGATCGATCTTTCTGTAGAGTGCCTTCTCCTGCTCAGGTGTGAGCGTGGGTGGTGGGGGAGCTGGGAGTCCCCGCCGAAATCGAGGATGGAAAGATGTTCTGAGTCTGAGTCCGACCCAACGGGGCGGTCACGGTTCTTGTCGTCAACCTTCTCGATGACAGTGACGTCCGTCTTTTCTTTGATGAGTTCCATTCCGCGGAAGGCGCCATGGTAAATAAGGAGGTGCCAAAGGGAAGGCAGAGTTGATGTGCGAACTGAGAAGGTTTTATAGGTTAGTACGCGAGGATGCCCCAACCACAGAAGGTGTCGCGGAAGAAACAGGGCCGATACATGTGCACAACACGATTGCGAGGGAGTATGTCCGTACCTCGTCGTATCGGTGCCTGCGTTAGAGATGGCGGCTGTCGAACAAGGTTTTTCCTGATCCGAGGTGTGGGGAAACAATCTCCGCGAGGGGACATGGGTAGTCTTCTTCGTGCGAACTTGAACTTCAAGTG
>JAKEYF010000293.1:0-68830 GCA_021527775.1 Lactarius sanguifluus
AGTCCGTTTTTAGTCAAAATATGCCATTTCAATGGTCATCGATGGTCATCCCAGGTCCTATCCAGTCAATATTTACCATTTCGTCGGTCATCTCAAGTCCGATCTAGTCACTTCAAGTCATTTGAGGACAATTCCATAGTCAAATTTCGTCATGCATCTGTCGGATCTTAGTCACCACGCGTCAAAATATGCCATTTCGATGGTCATCGATGGTCATCCCAGGTCCTATCCAGTCAATATTTACCATTTCGTCGGTCATCTCAAGTCCGATCTAGTCACTTCAAGTCATTTGGGGACAATTCCCTAGTCAAATTTTGTCATGCATCCGTCGGATCTTAGTCACCACGCGTCCTTTTTGTGCACTCTGCAGTCAAATATATTCATGCTGGGGTCAGGGTCGTAGTCGTCGTATGTACGTTAGACATTTCAGAAACCCCAGAACTGACAACCAAACCGGGTATTTTGATGAACATATCGAAGCGATCAGAGTCCCATGCGTGTACATACGCTAAGACAATGCAGCAGTGGGCTGCTTCTTTGACCCTTTCATCGTTTTGCGCTGATGACAAGGGGTCAGCATGGGGAAGTATGAAATATGAGAACTCACATTCTGGACGATTTCCTGGATGGCTGACTTGGAGACCTGTGCGAACTCCAAGGACTTGACAATGGCCGCGATGAGTTCTGTGCAATGGTCATTACTCTACAAGGCCAGAACTCGAGTGTATACGACGCACCGTCCTTGCGCTTCGACTTTGGCGCACTGAGCTTGTTGTCGCCGAGCCAGGTAAGCAGCTCCGAGACATAAAGGTCCTTCAATGATGCGGCATCTGCACGAGTACCCTACACGCTGTGGGCGAGCAGCTTGGGGGTCATAATTGAACCCGATGCACCTCATCTAATGCCACTGAAGGCTCTTGCGTGGGTCCTGTTCCAGCGGCGGGCTGCTGGGCGCTGGTAGAGTCGTCTTCCGTAGGGGCCGCTGGGGTGGTTGGGGTGATGTTATTTGCGACGGGCATTGGCCGCTTGATTTTGAGCAGGAGTCCACACTTTGGGGGCGACATCGCGGCATCGCGATAGGAAAGGGTAGGTGGTGTGGTGGGGAGGACCGGGACACGAGAAGAAGTAATCGCCTACAACAATGACAATGAAATGAACAATAAACTCGGAGTAGTCAAATACGTACCCCACCAGCGCCGACCCAACAGTTCTCCAGACATTCGAGAATTTTCTCGAGATAGATGTCGCTAATGAAGCCACTTGTCTTCGGCGTTCCGGCGTTCATGCACATCAGCCGCGCTTCCTGACACGTCTTGAGGGCGGCTGCCACTAACTTGAAGGCGGTGGCAACGCTGCCGACATCCTCCCAGGTGGTGAGTGAGGACGATGGGCTGATACCACCTGCCGTAAATAGATCATGGCCCCAACTTAAACACGTATTGTCCTCGTCAATGTCCGGCGAACCCAGGTCTGCAAATTGTACTCGCTCGAGCAGCGTCATGACATTGTTGGACGATTTGCCTTGCTTGAACAACATCTGCGCATTCATGGAGCGAATGAGGGTGACGGCGTTTGTGAGGGAGGGGAAGTCGGAAGTAAGGACCGCTGTGAGGACAGTCAGTGGCAGCATGTTCGCAGAGAATTTCGACTCACTGATAAGATTATCAGCTGCGAATTTGACCTTCAGTCAGAACGGTGTGGGTCGTAAAGGTGGTGTGGACGCACCAGATGGATCAACGAAGACAGGGCGGAGATTCGTTGATGGGGACTCTGCATTGACCACCTTGGTGCGACTGAGGAACGTAGGAACAAGCTTGCGTGCGCGTGGGGGCTCTGTGTGCAAGTACGAGTTAGTGTTTAAACTTCACTGAATAGAGTACTTACGATCTGAGGGCACTGAAGGGCCCGTAGTCTTCTGTCTGGAAAGTGCGATGCCATCCTTGCTGCGCTTTTGAGCCTGCGACGCCGAAGGAGATTTGGGACCAGGGCTCAACTCGAGGGCACGCTTCGCCGCATTCACGGGTGCCACGTCCCAAACTTGCGGGATTGGTGCAGTGGGTGGTTCCGAGGCATCGTCCAGAGGTATCAAAGAAGCGGCGCGGGCGCGGTTCGATGCTGCCTTTTTTTGGGCATCAATTCGCCGCTGCAACATTTGACCAATTAAGGTATCGGCCTTCCAATGAGCATAACACAGGCGGAGCAGCTTGTGTTCTGCTTCGAGCTCGAGGAGGGCTCGATCGTATTCAGTCTTGAACATATTCGTGATGAACGTCTTGGTCTGAGGCTTGCCAGCGTGCATGGGGTCCGACTCAACAAGATCGATGAGTTTTTGAACGGTGATGATGGTAGAACGTCGGATGTTTGAATACTCTTGAGTTGAGACTTTTGTGCCATCTGGGCGGCGGATAGCGAGGTTCATCTTCGGTCGATATTGATTTTGCTCCGTGATGATGTCGCCATACGTCTTGTCAGTTGCACAATCCTCGGAGTACCATAGGACCTCTTTCACAAGGAATTGTGGCCGTGCGGGCAGCGGCTCCACAGTATCGAGAAGACTTCCGATGGCCTTGTCGTACGCAGGATCGAACTTCAACTGTTGAGATGCCGAATCACTTGGCCCCAAGGATGACGCGCGAGACTCTTCAGCGTGCGGCACCAAAGATGATGCACAAGACTCTTTAGTGCGAGGAGGTGCTGTGGGGTCTAGTCATTTAGTGAATACCAGGACTCGAAAACGACGTACACACCTTGGTAACTGTCTGGGACGAGGGTATCGGCAGGGGTGAAGCCTCCTTCTATAGTTTTCATGGCAAGGGCCCTGCACACTTGGTCGAACTTTTCGCGTAATTTGAGGTAGTGGGGGTTGTAACAAAGTTCGGCGACAGTCAGTGAGGCAATAACATCCGGAGAGGGCCTTAGCGATGAAGACGTCTTGTGCGGGAACATGTATGGTGCCAAATGGCCAAGACCGGAGTGTAGCGTTGCATCAGACATGTGGGAAGGTGGACGGGTAGCGGCAGTGGATGCAGGGACACCGGTGTTGGCGGAGCACCGTCCAGCTCCAGCAAAGTTGATTGGTGGCCTTGACCTCAGTGGAGGTCTCGGCGTGTGCTGGGTGCCTACAAAATCGTCATGCTCATCTTCGTCCTCGTAGTCAAAGCGAGAGTCCAGATGTAGAGGGGACAGGTTGTTCCGATTGAAGACATCGTCCTCAAAGTCATCGTGCATGGTACAGTAAGTTAGGCATGTTGAACACGAAGTGCGAACATGACTACCAGAACACGTGCCATTCTCACGCTCCGCACTGGAGTCCGCGCTCGCTCTCATCCCTACCCTTGATCTACATATCCTCATCGATCCTGTGTAACTCATGCCTCCATCAGCTCAACAGTACATTTGCCCATGCTCAAAGTGTGATGGAGGGGCAAAGAGTGTCACAAAACGCACTATTGAGGCCCATCTCCGGCAAGATCAAGACTTTCTCTTGTCCCTATCATCAAATACAGATTTTGCCCCCTTCGTGCGATCGTGCATTCATCGGACAAGAGAACTTCTTTCCCAGGTCCATGGGGACTCTAGGCTTCTTGATACAGCACCAGTTGCTGGTGGATCTCGCCCGGAGGGCTCAGAAGGTACGTTTTACAGTTGTTCACCTGGAGACTTAGCAATTAATATTAATAATATTTTTTAACATCAAAGCGGCACACAATTATGATTACCTGGCTGACACTTGCTCAGAAATTCCTGATCACAGTCAAGGGGAAGCCATAGAGCCTGGTAAGTGTTATTTTAGTGTAAAGTAGAATCTGTGCTTACTGCTGCATGGTATTAGATGATCTTTTTAGTCCTGTTAATGTCAATACAGGCATTGATCTCAGCTCTACTGATGCTGCAGTTGGTGCTGAGCCTGATTACCCAGGGATGGACCCCAACCTCTCCGATTCAGAGCTAGATCAGCATGCTGTGCTGCCTGAGTCCCAACCTAGCTTCTTGGATCCAGACTCTGATGATGATGATGATGATGACTCTGGCTCACCTCAGCTTCATCCTGCTATGATGCTTCCCTCAATAGGGCATACGGACACTTTGGACCATGGCCTTTTGCTTAGGGGAGAGCCAGATGGTGCTGATCTTGAAGGAGATGAGGCCCTTGCTGCTGAAGCTGCTGACTTACCAGAAGTCATTCAAAAACTCCGGAAGCAACTTTTATCTGGCTACACACATCCTAATCACCCACCTATTACTGACGCCAGAGGTTGTACACTTACCCCAGATGAGGAGCTTTCATTGAAGCACTACATTGCATGGGCTGACTCTCGTGGTACTGTCAAGGCATACAGGCTCCATGCACAGGTCCTTCAGGAGGCTACAGGTGCTGACATCCTTAGCTTGTATATGGTGCGAAAGCTTGCCATGGAGCTTACAGGGTTATCCTCTCAGCTGGTTGAGTGACATGTGTCCCAGAAGCTGCATGGCCTTTACTGGAGAGTTCAAAGACCTTCAGTCATGCATCTATGTTCGCGACAAACGGCTTGGGCTATGCGGTCAGCCACGCTATGACAAGAATGGTCATCCAAGGGCTCAAATGCTCTATACCCCCATTGCCCCTGTTATTCAGTCACTTTATATGAACAAGACAATGGCAGCAGCCATGCGGTATCGGCATCACCATCTACAAGAGGCTTTGAACAAGCTGAAGCCATATTCCCCCCCCACTGAATACTCTGATTTTTCTGGCTCTATTAGCCATATCAATCATTTCCAAAACCATTTATTCCAATCTGAGACTGATACTGCAATAACCATCTCAGGTGATGGTGCCCAGCTTACTATGAAGAAGCAGTCTGATGTCTGGGTCCTCATTGTCACAATCTTAAACCTCCCTCCCAACATGCGATCTAAAGCTACTAACATCATCATTCCACTTGTCATCCCTGGGCCATCTTCACCTGGAAATGTGGAGTCATTCATTTATGTCCTCTATGAGGAGCTTGCAAAGCTTAGTGTTGGTGTATGGACCTTTGATGCACTTAAAGGAACACACTTCCTCTTGAAGGTCTTTCTTTGTGGTGTTCTTGGAGATATGCTTGGTTCTGCAAAACTCAGCAGAATGGCGGGACATATGGCTGTACATGGGTGCCGTTTTAGTATGGTGCGGGGTGCACGTGCTAGTAAAGACAGAGGTATGAGTATTCAACTTGAATATTATTTTATCATTTTATCTTATATATTATCTCATAGGTGCTAAATCCCAGTACTATCCCTTCTCCCCACCTCAAAAAGAAGAGATCAATGGTGATCGCCCTGACTATGACATTTTGTCCTTGCCACTTCGAACTCTAGAGGACTACTGGGAAATTACCAAGAAGCTTGAAGCTGTAAAGAGCAACAAGACACAATATGCGGCAATTGTGCGGGAAACTGGTGTCTCTGGTCTTCCTATTTGTGCTGCCAGCCCTGCCTTCTCACATCCATTCTTTTTCCCACTTGACCCCTTCCATCTCTTCTATGAAAACTGCATGCCACACATCTGGGATATATGGACTTCATTCAGCTCCAACTCAGAACAGGTCCACATGAGTCCAGATATTGCTTCAGCACTTGGAGCAGAGGTTGAAAGTGCTATGGCGACACTACCTTCATCCTTTTGCGGACCTATTCGGGACCCCCACAAAAAGCGCCAAAGTCAATACAAAATATATGAGTGGATGGCCCTTCTTCACTGGTATATTGTCCCTATGGCATGGGAGCTTGGATTTGACCATGAGGTGATCAAGAACTTTGCCATATTCTCCAATGTGGTGGAGTATGCCATGACAACTGTGACTAGAACAGAGGAAGATTTATCCAAGCTTTATAAGAAGATTGTCCTTTTTCTTCAAGGATTTGAAAGCCTCTATGTTGGCAATGATCCATCCAAAATTCCCCGCTGCCGACTATGCATCTTCCAGCTCATTCATGTTCCCTACCATATTTCATATAATGGCTCTATCAGATTTGGCTCTCAAGCTACATGTGAACGGGCCATAGGAGATATTGGACATGGCATCAGGTCCAAAAAATCCCCCTTCAAAAATATAGTCTCATACACAACAGACAAGCAGTCTGTTAGACTTCTACATCTTGCCTATCCAGCACTCTTTCCCACACCTGAAGAAAGGGTCCCAAGGACTTCCCTATTTAAAGAGTTTCCAATTAGCAAGAAGAAGAAAAGGGAAGATGTCAATTTGAAGGCACACTTACAGGCAATCAAGGAGTCTTACCCTGAAGTAGGGGAAGAAGTCATGTGTTGGGGGAAGTGCCCTCTTCCCAATCACACTACACTTACAAGCCAGCTCTTTGAGCTTTCAAAAAAGCACACTTCCCGTTCCTCAAGGTACTTTGAAGCTCAGCTAGAGATGTCACAGTCAAGAGATCAGCCCATAGATGAAACAGTACTAGAGGTGGAGAAGAACAAACCAATATTTGGAGAGGCCTTGGCATTCTATACTGTTGCTGGCCTCTCTCTTGTTGTCTATCATCCCCTGATAGAGCGCCACCAGCTGTTTGGGAGATGGTATGGGAGGTGGTCATCAAAGGTCTATGTGCTTGAAACATCAGCAATAGTAAGCCTCATCGGGATTTGGACTTACAGTAATCATGTTCATATACTGCGGAGACATCCTGGACTTACCTTACTAACACCGGATGAGTGTGGTATCGACGTCGAGGTCGAGGTGATTTGATCTTGCCTGTGTATAAGAACCAATGTATTTAGTTATGGAAATGGAACAGATTGGCGGAAATAACTTACAGTCAGCCAAGGGATTTGCACCGCGACGCCAGGCTGGCGTACGTGACCTCAACGGGGCCAGGGAATAGTCGCGCGACCCAACGCGCGACCGCCGACTCGTGCCAACGGGCACGGTCGGGCTCGCTGCGGCGGCAGCACTTGCGAGCTCGACCTGGCGCGGATAGAGCTCCGGCACGAACGCGTGGGCGCGTCCGAGTTTTCGCCGAGTCTTGGATATTGCTGGGACCTATGTTGCACACAATAAGTAGATTTGGAATGGACAGGCCATAGCGGGGGACTTACCGAGAAGCGTCGGGCTGGCACTTTGAGATCGTGGTCCACAAGCGTCCGATCTTCTGATCAAAGTTTGATCAGACGACCGGCAGCCGGGGCGGTTGTGCGGCGGTTGAGAACCTGGTTGGTAAAAGACGTCGGCACTGCTGGGATGGGGTGTCGTTGGGGCAGAGGCTGCACGCTGCGTGGTCGCGGAGGCAATGAACCCGTGCCCGTGTCGCAGGGTTGGAATGGGAATGGCAACGACGTGATAAAAAAAAAAGGATTGATGACGAATGTTTTGAGCGTGCTTTGAGACTTGCCACTAGCGTGGGTTAGCATAGCGACCGAAGGATCTGTATCAAGCACGACGTTGTAGACGTACTGGTCATTATGGCTGTCGTCGCTGTGTGTCGAATGTGAGGCTGTGGGACGTCTAATCGCGGTCACGGCGTCGGACCTGGGGGGCTTAGGAGACGGCGCTTCGCATGAGTCTGTGCGTCCAGTCAGAAGTTCGGAAGCCCCAGTCGATGGCAGCTGAATTTGCGCAGGGGCTGGAGGTCGAGGAGAGCGAAGGAACCCTGCTGTTGTCGTGTAAAAACATCGAGTCGGCGTCTTGCGTCGCATTCTGTCCCATTGTTCTCTGAGACGTCTAATCGCGGTCGAACTGTCAGACCCAGAATCAAATAGTGACTCTGGTGGAGATGGCGCTCTTGCACTCACCTGTGCATTCGCTAGTCTGTTGATCTAATCCTCAAGACGTTACGACCGTTTAACTAGCTCTGCGTTGTCTTGTGTTCGGGGAACGTGTTGGCGAAGCTCGTCTAAGTTGACAGTTGGCCGTCCCACAGAGCGTTCGTTTGCCCCTTGACGGTGTCTAAAACTTCATGGATGCGGTTGATGACTTCGCCTTCTATGCCCGGAGTCACGGTATGGCCCTCAGGCCGATGGTCGCACTAGATACAGTTGACGTGCTGGGTCATATCACTTGATGTCCGGGAGAGATACTCACCTGACAAGGGAGGCGAAGGCGTGATGAGCGTGAGTGGAAGCATCTCAGACGAAGGAGTGCTGGGTGGCGATGAGGGTAAGGGCGACGATCTGGGAGAATACGATATTGGAAAGGGCGAGATGGGGTGGAGGCGACTGGCTCGTCAGCAGATGGCCATCGATGGGCCCGCCAGCGAGCTGGGCAGGCCGGGGGGGTACATCCTCAGAAGAGGAATGTTCGCTGGTGAAGCCTGTGAAGTAGAGTGAGCCTCATCCGACACTGCACGGGGACGTACCAGTCTCGAGACGGTTGACCTGTGCGTCGACAAGAAGGACAGCTCAGTTAGCCAGGGAGCGTCCTCCTAAATGGCCTCGAGATCAGCTGTCCAAGATATCCAGCCTTGTGGGGATAAGAGACCGCTGAAACCGTAGGCAAAGCGACATGGGATAGGTGTTAACACTGTTGTGGAAGACAGTGCTCGAAGGAAGGAGAGGGAACGGTATGTGATAGAATAGCTGGGCGGGCTAGCAGTAGAGACAGGTAAAAACTCACATCTGCGTCTGGGCTGCCCAACGGTACACTTCCTACATGTCCCCACAACTTGAACATCCAACCATCGTTACTGTATCGTCCGTTGCCCTTGTCGCTTCCATCAATGTTGTTGATGTCGTCAAGACTGGTCAGCTAGGGACAGTGAGAACACCACGGAGATCCACAGAGGAGAGAACAGGTAGAGAAGATGAAATCATCACGGAGATCCGCACAGGAAAGAAAGACAACGACAGTCAAGGCAATCGAGGCGATCAAGGCCTCCGCTGGCAGCGACCGACGTTATGAAGATTATTGCCTTGGATAGAATGCAGCCAAATCGAGTATTCTCCACGCTTGAAAGTGCCCAAGAATCCCAGATTGCCGAGTCTTATCCAAGTTGAGAGACTTGATTACAGTACTGTACTTTGGCAGGGTTCGGACGTGCGTCTGACGCTCGGACTTGACTCAGACTACGCTACGGACAGACTCTACCCTCTCCGCCGAACCTCTCAACTTTTCTCGTCTCCATCTCGTCCTCAAAATCTTGTTGTCTCTTTCGTCGATCCTGTCGCCTTCGTCAAACACCCTCGGTCGTCCATACCCTCGGGGATCAGGTCAACTACATTCCTGGCTCGGTCGCTGCATCGTCGGTCTCAAGCTTTCCGCCCTAGCACCAGAATCTGCCATCAGTTCGTTCATCGGGCTGACCTGCTTGCGTCCTATTGACTTTGTCCACCTCCCTTCGTCTCTGGCCGATCAGTATCGCATCCCCGTTCCGCTCCGATCCCTTTGACCGATTTCCCTGGCTTCGCGCCCTTGGCCTCGGGCGAAGGTGCGCTCTCATTCTTCTTAACCTTTGGTTATTCTCTAACCACTCTTTAGTGCACGTCGTCGACGCCACCCGCGTTGCCACTTCGGTCACACATTCTTTCATTCTTCCGCACCTTCGACATCGGGATCCCTCGGACTAACCGAAGCAAAGGTAATCCGGAAACGATCGCATACGCCGAGCCTCTATTCAACATCATGCCTGCCTTGGCAGAACGCTTCTATCGGGTGTTGCACAATCTGTCCATCTACCGCCATACGCCTGACTTCGTGATGCGCTACCTTCATCTTCGTGAGAGTTTCTTCACCCGCCAGTTGGCTGCACTCCCTTTCATCATTCCCCACGTCGAGGTCCAGTACTCCGATGGTTCAAGAGTTGCCATTGGCGTGGCAGCGTCAAGTCCCTCACTTCCTTCCTTCAGCTGCGGTCCTACATCTTCGACCTTGTCGCATTGGACCTGTTGATAAGTGACCTGTGCGCACTTAGCGGCTCAATGGACATGCAGATAACGGACTGCTTTAGATTAGATATACAGGACATGTAGATTAGATTATTATGATCTTTACAATCTCGGACTTCTTGTATTCTCCTATCTATGACATCACATGTACATGACATCATGGACTAGACCGTCCTTGTACTATTGTCTTTGTACTTCCCTTTGTTTCCTTATCTTTATTGTAATGTCACTATGATATCATAGTCTGGACTCTTATTGTTCTTACGCCTTGTTCTCCCAGAACAGTACACTCCTTTGTCTCTATGAAGAACAATGCGTCTTGTATTTACTGTGACCAGTGTTACTAGTGTCACCCTCTGTAGCAGTATAAGTAGAGTACCATGTACGCTCTGGCACCACACCAGTTCTCATCTGTTGTGTGCCAGGTATGTCTTATCCTCTTGTATAAACACCAGTTCTCATCTGTTGTGTGCCAGACACTCTCATCTGCTTCACTGCAAGTTTACTCTGTTGCTGCTTCCAGTCACCCTCTATATCTCACCACAGTCTCCTCTTGTCACTGTGAGTATAGTCTCTTATGTGCACTGTTCGTCAGGACCTTCACTCGCTCACTATTCGCGACCATCTCAAGGGTGTCTCAAAGCTACTCGGATCTATGGAAACGAACGAGCAGAGACATTCCCCACGTCGAGGTCCAGTATTCCGATGGTTCAAGAGTCGCCGCCAGCGTGGCAGCGTCGAGTCCCTCACTTCCTTCCTTCGGCTGCGGTCCTACATCTTCGACCTTGTCGCATTGGACCTTCACTTGCGGCCACCTCAAGGGCCGTCTCAAAAGCTACTACTCGGATTGATCTATGGAAACGAGCAGAGACAGGCCTCCGGAAGAGGAGGAACGTCGGTGGTCGTCGATTTGGATGTTGGCAGGCTTTTTAAATTTTATTAGATGGAGTTGTAGTCTGCACTGGAATTGATTTGCTTTCCAAATGATATTACAGTAAATCGATACGACAAGTTGTCGAACATAGTCGGAGGATTACATTAGGGCGATCACAACTGAGCTCCATCACCTTGCTCTGCAAGGTCCTCTCCCATCTCTGAATTACTAAGCCATCTGCAACCGACGACCCCTATTTCCATGTTTTCCCTGTCGCACGTCGGTTTCTCTGTTAATTTTTTTTTGGTGGTTTCCTCTCGCTTGCGATGCTGCACTTGTGCAGTACTATCGGATTGGTTTTCTGCACACTGTTTACACGACACATAACAGCCTCTCCCATTGCTTCCCGGACAAATTCATTTTCGTTTCCCAATCGGGAATAGTAATCCCAACACGGTCATTTGTTTTTTCTTCACTTGCTTCGTGCGCTGGTGTTTTCCCTTTCTATTTCTTTTTTTCGCTTTTTCTCACACTTGCGTTGCCACATCTGTACATTACTGAAATGTTGCTGGTGACTGCTTTTATGCACATCACTTCAAACACGCTCAACATCCGTTTGGCACGGTTCGTAAACAATTTCATCTTTTGGTTTTGCTTCCCGTATAGGACTCCTTTGATCGGGTCTATGCCTTATAATATCACTCTTTTTTGGATGTGCGCACAGGAGTCAGCAGCCTCTCCTCTATGCCATACTGTGTCCATATTGTCTAGTAGCTGATGTCGTCGTCGCCAAACATGCAATCTCCATTACATGGTTTAACCATGAATGAGATGGAAGACACATTACGGCCTGCAATTTTTTCGCCTGCTCAAAAGCGGACTCGTGCGAACATGGAAGACGCGATCTTCCTCTTGCCTACAGAACAGCAACTTATTTTTGAACAGAGAGCACGTACAAAGAGGCAGAGATTGGAAACAAACCTGAATCCCTCCTCCCACATTACGCCTCCGTCGCACAGCACACTCGATCCCTTCTTCGAAACTGTGTCACCGGACTAGGGTTGCCGAAGTCCGGTTCCGTCCGGTTCTTCAAGTTTTCTGCTGAACCTTAAACCGGACTTCAGGTCCGGTTCGGGGAATCTGTTGAACGTCGAACTGGACCATCGGTTCAGGTTCACCTGGGTCCAGTTCAGGTTCAGCAGGGTCTGGACCTCGAACTGAACCACTTTATACTTTTCAGCGCAGCCTCATTTTTTCACCCAGGCTGCTTGAGTCCAGACTTGCACTCTCCCTCTCCCTCGCTCTCCCCTTGGGCGTTGCCTGTGTGACGCGTACGACAGTTAGCGGGTCCCTGATTCCCGGTGCATGCGAACAGGTATGAAGCTGTGGCACCCTGCCATTGGCCTTCTGAACATGGATGGCACATATGGCACATATTATGATTTACACCCGTTATTTCTATCCCTTGTGGCAGTCATCGCGAAGTTGACGACGCGAACCCACTCCATCTCATGATTGGTGTGCTACTGCCTCACGCCTGCTCGCGTTCATCGAAATTGGATTTGGAGGGCCCTCAGTACGGTAGCTGTCGTCGCACCCAATGCGTGAGTCCGGGCTCGAGCTGGTGAGTCCTTATCACATCCGCCATTCCCGCCCCTTGCAGCGATCATGGTTGCGAACTCACTCCATATCATGATTGCTGCAGATTACAGCTATCGGTGTCTCTGGTATTACTGCCTCACGTCCGCTAGCATTCAATAGAATTGGAGGGCCCTAGCCGTTGTCGCACTCACGCCCCAGCAAATTGTGAGTCCCGACTCAAGCGGTGAGTCACGATGTCATATTTCCACCCTCTGCAGCCATCATCGCGAACCCCGCTCCATGTTATGATTACTAAATCCCCCAGGCCATGCGCTTTTCCAACTTGCACGCCACGTCGCCATAGCAAATATGCAGAAGGCCACGCAGAGTACTACTGCCTCGCGCCCGCTATCTCGATTACTCCCAAGTTGCTTTGGTTTCAGCCTCGGTGCCCTTTGGACCCATTCACATGATTCACTACTACAACCTTTTGCCTCGATCTGCTCCCCATGACCCCGTTTCTACACCTCACGTTTGTTGACACGTCGGATACCTTGTGATTTCCGTACAGCTTGTATTTACGATTCTCAACGGGCTCTTAGTATAAAATGTGCCCCTTTTGACTCTGAATAAAGTATCCTACTCTTCTCAAAACCGTCCGCCCAACTTTCAGCACTGTGCTTGCTGTTTATTTGCCTCGAACTCGGCCCTCTACCATCTCCGACTTCTCGGCGCGAGCACCTCCGTGTGACCTGACGCTGTACGAAGCCGAGTCCGTGTGAGTCCGAAGGCGGAGAGCGATTCCGCTGGGAACGAGAGAAGGGCCAAGTCCCGAGCGGTCCATGCCAGCGAGTGCCAGTGCGAATGTGGGCGGACAAGAGCGAGAACGAGCGAAGACGAGACGAAAACGAGGAGCGGGATCAACCTTCGAGTGCCCGTGAATGGGCCAGACTTCCGGGGAAATCACGCAGAGAGAGGGGGGGAATGACAATGATCCATTCAGTAACAAGGGTGTAGATTTTAAGTATAAGCGAACCCGTAGCTACCACGGAAAAGGTAGTAAGAAGGTAGGGGAAACGGAGAGTGAGTGGCATAGCTGGGAGGGCCAACGAGACGCGGAAACGATGGGAGTCGGGACAGACGAGTGGCGAGACGAGAGAAAGGAGCCGAATTCGAGAGAGAGAGATATGGTGAATAGGGGCTAGCGTCCTACACAACAAGATTAGTAAGGTACAGAGAAGATAATAGACCCGCGCCCTTGCCTGAGACATTCGATGGCGATGGTGAAAGGGATTGGTGACGACAGGGGGGGTCACGAACAAAGGCGACCGATGACGCGCCGCCTGTTTGCGAGTGACCTAGGTGCGGGAAATTGGCGCCATTGTCCATTTGTGTGGTTTTACTGTAAGTTACTGTATGAGAGCGGGTGGGAGTGGTAGCCGTGAGAACGCAAAACTGATATGGCTAAGCCACGCGATGCCGGAACCGAGACCGAAAAGACTGACAATGAGCGATCGAATGTCTATTGCTACCCCAGCCACCAGCCAGCCCTAAAGTCATCACCAGCGATGCTGCTGCCTCAGGTGAGCCTCAAATCATGCCATTGCCACACCAACAGGTGACAGCCGCGACAACGACTCGGACCACACCACAACTTGGACTACAGCAAACTCAAAGCGACCAGCAACTCGGACGACAATGGTTGCAGTGGGCAAGTGGCAACTGAATGTCAGTAATAGTGATGAGCGACAGTGGGAAACAGGGTGGTTGGTGGAGGTGGTACCTGTAGATGTTTTGTCCTACATACTAGTATCCAATAGACGGGTTGTTTCTACAATTTCATGATTCATGATTCGTTCTAGCCTAACAGACCCGGTTCGGGTTCGGTTCGGGTTCAAACCAGGTTCAAAGTAGTTCTGCCATCCCTGAACCCCGAACTGAACTTATGGTCCGGTTCTGCGCAACTGCTGAACCTTGGACCGAACTTCAGTCCAGTTCGAAAAAGTTCAGGTTTGAACTTTGGTTCAGAACTGGACTGCAGCATCCCTACACCGGACACCCAGCGTGCACGCATTACTAAATTTATACACGCCACAGGACGGGACGCGACCACCATGTTGACCTGTGCCGTTTGCGCTGGCCTTTTTTTTTCCAATGAGGTGCAACCAGTCGAACTCTGTCACCTTCGAGAGAAAAAAAAACTGTCACCAACGAAATGTCACCCAGCCCACATCCTCACCGACGGCATGCTCCTTGAACGAAATAACAATTCGTTAGGTAGATATGAAAACGGAACGCCTTTCGCCAACGTTTGTGGTAGCTGCGTATGTGACCTCAGAAAAGACAAGACTCCCGCGTTGTCTTTGGCGAACGGATTGTGGATTGGAGACGTACCCCCCCTTTTGACCATCTTAACTCTACCCGAACGAATCCTCGTTGCACGATACTTTCCCGCTGCGTACATTGTCAAACTGTATCCTAAAAAAAAGGGTGCACGTAACTGGTCATCAGCAGGTATGCAAAGTGGACTACGAGGGAACATCTCTACGTATCGTTTGAATACGAACGATATCGCCCATTTGACTGACACGCAAACCATGCCGCCGTCCTCCGCCATCCTCGCTGCGACTATCGGTATCACGTTTGTTGGACCTAACAATCTACCGGAGAAAACCATGCCTGGGTTCTTACAGGTTAATCAAACTCACGTTCGTCTCGCGTTGGAATGGCTGAAGAGCAACAATCCTATCTATCGTGATATTATTATCTCATCGAAGAGATTATGCGAGCTACCTGTCGACGGCGTTCCTATAGAAATCATGTCCTTGGCTCGACATTCTGATGATACCGTTCTTCTCGCCGAAGAAACAGATGGTTATGTTCCGGACGATGACGATTTCGAAAACAGTACGCATATTTCCTCTCTTCATTCTCCCTTCATTTACATGTGACCTCTTCTCACTTCTTCCCGTGCACAGACAGCTTCCCTTTGGGAGAATTCGACCCAGAACACGATTCACATTCTTCTAGTGAAATCGAAGGTGAGATTCCTATGGTAGTCTACTCTTACACCACGCTAATATCTTCGTACTAGACGCCAGTGCGATACCGCTGCACTCCCTGGGAGTAGTCGACGTCGCCACCAATGAAGTTACTGAAAATGAAATGCTTGCTCACGCACTTGCCAACGTCGCTCGTGCGGAAAAATTTGACGGTTGGGCTATTAAACGAGGCAGTGCTTTCGTCAACGAATACGCACGAAAAGACGCAAGCGGCTCATTTTCCGATGGGTCTTCCGAAAATCCTAATCACCTCCTTGGAAGTTTCCCCTGCTTGTTTCCTTACGGCCTCGGAGGTTTTGAAGTCGACCGTCCACGAACAGTGTCTTATCAGGCGCATGCGCGCTGGGCTCTTCGTTATGCAGACAAACGATTTCGCAAAGATCTACACTTCATTTTTCAAGTGTTCGGCGTTCTCCAAAAACGTCAAGTATGCGCTGCGGCTTCATTGCAGATCTCGAAAAACACATTTTCACAGTACGAGCGCCAAATTGGAACTTTGAAACCATCCGACTTCGAAGCTGCCAGTGCTGAAGAAAAAGCACACCAACCGTTTTCAAACCCTGTGATGCGCTCACTCCGTCAAAATTTATCCACGATTCGAACCAAAGTCATGGGAACTGATGAATCACGTATCAAAATCCGTTCCCTCATCTGGGGAACATGTATTAAAAAAAACCCTCCCTCGATCTGGCTCACCATCAATCCGGCGGACACCCAAGACCCCATAGCACAAGTGTTGTGTGGAGAAGACATAAACCTCGATAACTTTTGCGCGACCGATCTACGTCCCTCTGACACAGCTATTGCAGCTGACCCCTATGCCGCCTGTCTTTTCTTCCATCTCATAATAAACGCCATCCTACAATCTTTACTCGGTATTAGAGGCTTTTCATCCACCATGCCGATAGAAAGAGAGACTGGAATCTTAGGCAAAATCGCCGCTTACGTCGGCACCGTCGAAGCACAGGGAAGAGGAACACTTCATCTCCACATGATACTCTGGCTGTGTGGATCTGTCACCATGGGAAAGATGAAGGAATTATTAGCAACAGAACAGTTTAGGAGCACGATCGCAAGTTTCATATCAGCTAACATACGTGCAGACATCCCCGACGTCCCAGGTGCCGCCATCTTATCCATTCCCCGCGAACGCGCAGTCGCTTTCTCACGACCCATCGATCCACAAACGCCCGAATATGACGCGTGTCGCGCAGACGCTGAGAAACGGATTGCGAGAACTGTACAAGTTCATCAGTGTAGTCACGCGTGTATGAAGATCTCCAACTCTCGTTTGGTCTGTAAAAGACGGGCTCCTTTCCTGCTTTGTGCAAACGACTGGGTTGATGAACACGGTAACTGGGGTCCCAAGCGAACATATGGTTATTTGAACAACTGGTGTCCAGCAATTCTTCAAACCGTTCGCGCTAATCATGATATCAAACTGATTACGAATGGAATAGAAACAAAAGACATCGCCTGGTACATCACTCATTACATTGCCAAGAAACAACGTGACTCGTCCAATACTTCCGCCTTGTTAGCGAAAACATTGGCGTATCACCAATCTGACGAACAGACAGTCTCACTTTTATCAACTATCAATAAGAAACTAATTCAGCAATGTGCCAACTCTTTGAGCCGACAACAGGAACTGAGCGCTCCTGAGGTCATCGGCTATCTAATGGGATGGGGAGACCGTTTCGTTTCACACCATTTCGAAACGATCCATTGGTATTCAGTGGTTAAATTGTTGATGAACACATTTCCGATATTACGGGAAGAGAGGTACAGATATGATCACCATCCAAACCAATACCTTATTCTTCTCTCTCTTCAGACCGTCTTCCCGTTTCGACGTCAATTCTTCCACGAATGCTGTGTCACATGACGAAGACCGGGCTCATCAGGTTTGCAAGTTTCCTTTTCATGTCGAACTGGAAAAAAAACATTAACGAAAATCATTGGCAGCAAGAAGACGTGGTGAACGTTGAGATAGTTGAAGGCCAGCTTCGTTTGAAAGACCAAATCCGAGAATATATTGATCGCGGAGACGCTTTAGAACGATGGTCGTACCTCGATTTCTTTCTTGGAACGTATGACGGTGTTATGTTGAAGCCCAGAAACAATTCAGTCGGCCGTAAACCGAATACCCGTTGAACGTGCTCGAAAGCGCGTGCGTGAGTAAACGTGGGCAGAGGGTGGTTAAAGAGGAAAGGGGGGTAAGAGGAAAAGCCCAAGTCCGAGATTAGACGAAACGCGAGAACGAGCGAGACGGAACGAGAATGCTTTCCCAGACCACGGGAGCGAGGTAAAACCGGAACGCGTACGAAACGATCGTTACACGCACGGATTCGGTCGGGAAAGGAGGGAAACGAGACGGGAAATGGGGGAGAGCGAGGGGTTGGAAAGGGTGAAGAGTCGCGATACGAGCGGAAAGGGGAAGCAAACGAAGTTGGCGAGAGTCGGGTTAAACGCGAAGTCGAGCGAGTCGGGGAGGTATAGAAGGAGGTGGCGACAAGTTGAGAGAGATGGAGGAAGGGCGATTTCGAGAACGCGCGAAGGCGACGGCGCGAAGTCGGTGGGTTCGGTAAGGCAAGGAAACGAGACGCAAGAGCTCTTCGCGAAAGTCACTGAGACGATCGCAAGGCAAATACCTAGGAAGAACTTAGAGAAGGTTAGCAGAATAGACTCGGAAAACAGAGAAGAGGGTCGATTTTGAGGTAGGGGAGGAGGAGCGCGATGAGAACGGCAAGTCGGGTGCCCTTATACTTAGGCCTGACCTCGAGGAGACGTTGAAATCACACAAGGAGAAAAGGGATCGAACGAGAAGGAGAGGGGGAATCGATTTGATGATCCATTCAAGCGCGAACACGATAGCCTTTATACATCCGGTCAGTACCTAAGGCGAAACGAAACGAAACGCGACTAAGTCGAAAAGTGTGAGAGAGAAACTGTAAGGTGGGGGAAAGGTAAACAAGGAGGCGTAGGTAGGGAGGGAGTCCAAGGGCGAAAACACGAGGTGAACGCGAGGCAGAAAACACGAGTCACGAGTAAAGTAGGGGAGTCGGTGAAGAAAGGCGCATGGCCGAACGACAGCGCCGGAGATCTCGACGACGCGCACTACGAGTACAAAGAACGGTCAGAAAATGGTAAGTAAAATCAAGAGAAATATGGGCGCGCCTGTGCCCGAGACAGAGAGCGCGAACTAGAAAGATCCAATGAAAGAACGAGGCTTGAGGCACGACGACGTGAAGTCGATCGGCCGAGGGTGAAGACGTGGGCGGTGGACTGGAAGAGACTGAAAGAAAGACAGAGGGGTGGATGATAGAACCATGGCAGACTTGAGGCCGTCGGCGTCGCAGTTCGAGATGAAGTTAACCATCGCTGGTAAGGTGCGAACGATCGAAGGGTGTCCGACGAGGGCGGGAGAGACGGCGATACGACGAGGCAAGGAACGACGAGATGGTGGTGAGAGAATGAAAGAGATGAAGCGAGGCGAGACGAAGAGAATAAGGACGAGTGGGTGAGTTGGTGGCGATCGCCGAGATAAGGCGTGACGAGTGACGAGTGAGCGGAAATTGTAATGTGAGGAAATGGCCGGTTTCGCGCTCAGAGGCCGAGCTACCGTTACACCTCCCGGGGGGTTAAAAATTTTGACCGTCCCCGGTCAATTCGTCTTCGGGTTCTACGATGGGGCTATTGAGGGCGGCAAGGTCTTCGGAGTCCAGCAAACGCGTGACGGAGATGACTGAACGTGAGCGAGCGTGGTAAGGAACGAGACGAAAGGCGGCGAAACGAAGCTTCGACACAGTGCCGTCGAGCTCAGCAAGGCGGTAGGCTCCGTTGCGAGTCTTCTTCACTACAACCATGGGAC
Source organism: Lactarius sanguifluus (assembly GCA_021527775.1). NCBI lineage: Eukaryota > Fungi > Basidiomycota > Agaricomycetes > Russulales > Russulaceae > Lactarius > Lactarius sanguifluus. The sequence goes on from JAKEYF010000293.1 coordinate 19,248, forward strand.
CGAAGTAACGAGGCTTCATCTTACGCAAATGAGTGTTCTCGGCTACAGAGTTTCGGATCAGGACCAGGTCCCCGAGGGTGAACGTGGGGGTGGTTCCGTCTGTCTGGGCGGTATGTCGCCCGAAACTATGAGCAGCCGAGAGTCGACTCTTTACGATGTCGTCTCGAATACGAGCGAGGTCGTCTTCACGCATCTGGAGCTGACGCGATCGGATAGCGATGAGGTCGGTGGTGGAAAGTGGAGTGGTGAGGTTGGGAACGAGGAAAGTCGCCTGAGTGAGATCGAAGGGGAGGATCGGTTCGACGCCGTGAACCATGAAGAAGGGGGAATGTCCGGTTGAACGACGGGTGGTGACTCTGTCTGCCCAGAAAACATATGGTGCCGCGTCTAGCCATTTCGAAGCCTCGCCTTCGCAAGCCTTAAGTAGAGAGTCCCGAATAGTCCTGTGTTGCCGTTCTACGATGCCGTTCGCCCGGGAGTTGTAGGGCGAAATACGAATGTGTTGAATGCCGAACTTGCTAGCCAACCAGTCTAGAGCCGCGATGTAAGCCGAGCCGTTATCGGTGACGATCTCCTCCACAGCACCCCAGCGACAGAGAATCTCTTCGAAAATGAACCTGCCTATAGTTTGACCAGTTTCCGTGCGAAGGGCGCGCCACTCGGGCCAGGCGGTGAGAGAACAGCGAGCTTGGACAATGTAGGAGCAGCCGCCAGACGAAGTCATGTGCATAGTGTCGATGTAGACTTTGCGGAAGAGGGGAGCGGGAATGGGGACGATGGGTGGAATGCGGACTTTAGTGGTTTGTCGGAGTTGGCACTGATGACAGGTCTTGATGTACCACTTGACGTCGCGATCGAGAGCAGGCCACCAGAAGCGATCGATAAGGGTGCGCCTCGTGGAATACACACCTTTATGGCCTAGATTGTCGTGAGCGTCGCGAATGAGGTAGTAACGCTGAGGGCGGGGAATGATCAGCTGGTCACGGCCGGTGGAGTTGCGTCGCCAGAGCTGTCCGTCTTGCAGAAAGTAACGCTTCGTCTTGTGGGATATCTTCGCCCAAGCGTCGTCTTTGAGGTGAGCAGGCTTCTTGAAGGTTTCCAGATAAAACCGGATGTCGTCTAGTTCAGCGTCCAAGCTGATGAATTTCGAGTTGCGGAGGGTGGGGAAGTCGACGGAATGATCAATGAAATCGTCTTCTTTTGAAGTGGTTGTAAAAACGTAGTCCGCAACTTTGTCGATGAGGGGGTCTGAGAGAGTCATAAGCGTAGAGGTCGCCCAGATACCAAGTCCAAGCGTGTGGTCGATCCATTCCTCGGGATCGTCTTCATCGTCATCCTCCCCCTCCACGGGCTCGCGTCTTGAGAGTCCATCCGGGCCTTGATGCTTTTCGGCGGGAACGTGAACGAGTTTGAAGTCGAAAAGGAGAATAGCGGCGATCCATCGGTTGAAGACGGCGTTGGGCTGGATGTCGGGGTTGTTGAGCATGCCGCGAATGAAAACTGCGTCCATTTCGACAATGAGGTTGGGGACGCCGACAAGATGAAGACGAAGGGCGCGAAGGGCTCGGAAAAGACCATAGAGTTCGATCTTCGGCTGGGAATAGTTAGACTCGCGCTCGTTCCAAGATATCGAGCCGAAGCGAGAAGGGCGTCGTTTTCCATCAGCACATTCTTGAGACAAGATCCAGCCTACTCCGCGCCAAGACGAGTCGACAGCCAAGATAACAGGCCGATCAGTAGTGTAGTCGATAGAGATGAGGGCCGAGGAGTTAATGATAGCGTCTTTGAGGCTTTGCATGGCGTCTTCGTGCTGTTCTTCCCAGGTGAAAAGGGCACCCTTGCGAGTGAGGTTGACAAGAGGACGAGCGATAGCGGAGTAGTTTCGGATCCAGATTCGCATGTAGCCAGCTAAGCCTAGAAAAGCTCGGACGTCGGTAATGTCCTTGCACGAGGGCCAGTCCCGGATCTTCGCGATCTTGGAGTCATCGGGCACGCGTCCGTCGTAATTGCACTTGTGCCCGAGGATGACGACTTCAGGCACAGCGACGAAAAGCTTCTTGGCCGAGACAGTGGCGCCGGCGCACTTGAGGCGGTGGAGAATGCGGTGGACGTCGTTGAGATGCTGCCAGATGAATTTGCGAATGCCGGGGTTTTCGGGAATGACTTCGTAGCCGCCGTCTTCCGTTTCGAAGCGCGAGGCCGGGCCCTTGATGCTGCAGTCGTCGACGAAGGGCCAGGCGACATGAGGGATTTCGGCTTCCAGAATAAAGGTGACATCTTCATGGAAGATGGCGACAGCATTAGTCCAGCCCTGAGGTAAACACGTGAGACGAAGAGCGCCGATAGGAGACTGGATGGTGGTGAGATCACGAGAGGCGACGTCGAGAGTGCGGTGATCGTAGCCGACGAATAGATCTAGCATGCTATAGCACGCGCGGCCAGCCATCGCCTCGATAAGTTGATCGGCAAGCGGGGGTACTCCAGAGTTCCGCACGGTTACGGCGTTCAGAGGTTGGAGGTCGTGGACGAGGCGTAACGCGCCGTTCTTCTTCTTCACACAGAACCAGCGAGATCGATATGAGGCGTCCGAGTGCTCATAGACTCCAGCGGCGTACTTGTCCCGAAAGATCTGAATAACTTGATCAAGAATACCGGTGGGAATGGGAATGTTCTTCTGCACCCAAGGAACGTGTTCGATCACCGGAATCTTGATGGGCGAGACATAGTCGTCGCGAAATCTTCCCTTCTCGGCCTCGGTCCAAGCTAGCCCGAGTTCGTTGACGCGCAGAATGTGGTGGAGCAGCTTCAGTTCTTCGGGCAAGAGAAAGCCGTACCGATTAAGGTCTAGCTCGTCGAGGCGTTCCTGAGTGAGTCGAGAGCCGGGCGTGAAGTCGGGAGGATGCGTCGGCAAAGCGGGGAGTGAGAGGAGAGGGTCGACCGGAATGCGGCGGATGATGCGGTAGTCCTCGGGGAGCGATGCAGGAACAGGCCGTATCTTCTTAGCGACTTTCTTGTAGGCTAGGACAGGCTCCGGTGTCGTCTCGGAGAAGAACTCGTAAGCTGTGAGGGGATGGGAAGGAAGGCCGTCGAAGCGAGGAGGTGCCGGACTAGAGACGAGGGAGAGCGTCTTGACAAAGCCAACGTGAGTCTTACGAGCGCGAGACGGGATGGAAACAGAGCGAGCGGGATCGGCGGGATCGCGGACGGATACGTCAACGCGTCCGTCGGGATGGTCTTCGAGTCGGCAGAGCAAGAGATGATGGAAAGGACGACCGAGGAGAAGGCGAAATGGGGCGCGGTCGACGACGTGAGCATGGACCTCGAACGAGACATCGCCGACTTGCATCAATAGATTCTCAGCGCAGCCTACAGTGTTACTGACCAGTCCGTTAGCACCTTCCATCTCGAGCCGATGCTCGTAGTTCACACTCGCGCCGGCTTCCATAGCTAAGTCGTTCCGGATGACAATGATCTGTGAGCCTTGGTCTAGGACTCCGGCTTCGGGAACGATGCCGTTGATCAGAACGTCGATTTCGCGGAGAGGAAGCGAGTACTCGGCGACGCGAGGGGTGGAAAGCTCGAGAACAGAGAACGGGGAAGTGGAGGGTGAAGGTTGTTCGAAGCTGGCAGTGTCGACTCTACGAGTCCGAAGGCGCTCGATCAGCTCCTTGCGAATGGAAGGGCTAGCAGCGAGGACGTGGGCGGGTGTGACGAGGGAGAGCTTGCCGTCGAGGAGCCACTGGTAGAGCTCGGATGTGAGTCGCTGGTCTTCCGCATTAGACTGGTATCGGTACTGTGGCGCAGCGCGAGGGGATGTGGATGAGGAAGGAATGGGTGCGGTGGAGGAAGAAGGTGCGGGAACATTAGACGAGGAGGGACGGAGCGCGCTGGCGGGAGTGGGAGTGGGAGTACTGGCGGTAGCTTTGCTAGTGGTAGTTGCGTCTTGAGAGGCCTTGGCTGCGGAGGCCTTGCTCGAGGAGGCGGTAGCTGGGGTGATAGACTCACTTGGCTGGGCGAGCTCCGGAAGCTTCGACGTTTTCGCGTCCCGTTTCTTCTTCTGAGCTGCGTAGATCTCGAATAGATCGGGGACGTCTTCTTCAACTCCATCGCTGTCGCTCTCTTCCTCGACAGTCGGGACTTCGACGATGTGGGCTTGCTCGACGGGTCGCCCGTAAGTACCTTCCGATATAATCTCAAAGCAGTTCGCGGCAACGTGAGGAGGAGGGTCGTGAATGAAGGGAGAGGGATCAGCGGTATCCGCCATATTGCCGGCAATCCAAGTGTTGATCTTAGTCTGCAAGTTGGCCCCGGGGACGTTGTTGGGGATTGGCTGGCCGTTGGGTAAGTGGATGCGATCGTTGATGGCGATGGCTCGCCCCAAGCGGACATACTCTTGCGCGATTGGACACTCCCGGATACGGTGGTTCGTCTGAGAACAAAAGGCGCAGCTCATAGGGCGAGTTCGGAAGAATGAGGGGTCGGAAGTGACGACAGGAGGTACAGGCACAGCGCGTTCAGTCCAGGGCTGACGAGGCACAGAGGTTGGGGCCGAAGCGACAGGATTTTGGAAGGTATAAGACGGCTGGCTCAAAGGCTGACTCATCTCGGGCTTAGGGAGGCTTCTGGCGACGTCGGGATAGCGATGCGCGAGCCGAGCGTAAAGGACAGCGTAGCTTCGCTCTCGCATGGAAAGGCCGTGCATCTTGTCCATAAGATCGTCTAGCTCGCGATCTTCTTCCTCCCGAGTAGGTTCTTTGAAACGAACAGTCTTAGTCTCGACGGTGGGTACAGGAGTGTGAACGCGGGCATGAAGATCGGGAGGGGCGTAAGCGTGAGAGGGCTCGGGAACGCGAGCGTAAGGATTAGGAGCGTGAGCAGGAGCTTCAGAACGAGCATAGGGATCGGGGGCGCGAGCAGGAGGGAGATCAGGGGCACGAGTATAAGGGTCAGGTGCACGGGTGTAGGGAGGCTCGGGAACGCGAGCATAAGCAGGATCAGGCACGCGCGCATGAGGCTGAGTAGCGGGAGCTCGTCCGAAGTCCCAGTCTGGACGAGCGTACTCTGGGCGAGCGTCACGGTATTCCGGGCGAGCGTAGGCATTTCTGGAGTTAAAGCTGAAGAAGGGTTCGCGGTCCCTTTCGCGTTCCTCATGTCCTAGCCCTCGGGGGTCGCGATCAGATATGCCGAAACCTCTGCCGAGTGATCTTTCGTAGTTGTTGAGCTGATCCCAGCGCTCTTGTAATTGAATGGGGAAGAAGGGGGAGCTAGAAAAGGCAGCGCGGGCGATTTTAAAGACCTCTTTGAAGTCGTACGGCTGACCAATGGGCTGATCTGGGAACTTGGCTAGGAGTCTCGGGGACAGTTTGTCCCGGTCTTCAGGATGGAATCCGTACCAGAACGCGTAATCGCTTTCGTCGGTAGTGATCCGGTGGTCTTCGATGAGCGGCTGACAGAATACTAAGAACTGTCGATAGTAGTGAATGACGTCTTCCTCGTCGCGCATACGAGTCCGACTGTTGTAATGAGCGAAGTCGTAGAGCTTCTGCTTAGAGTGCCTAGATTGCGCCGTAGTTCCCTCATAGATGCGTTCGAGCGATTGCCGGAAGAGTGCCCAGTCATGCGTAGCGTAGCCGTCAAGGATTTTCCACAAGTCTCGAAGATCTTGCGGGATGTAGCGAAGGACGGTCTCCACCTTCTGCTGGGGTGTGAGAGCGAATGTGGTAGCTAGTTCCTCATATTCCCGAAGGAATTCGTCAAGCGGATCTCCAACGCGTCCGGAAAAGAAGGGTGCTTTGCGCTCACGAGCGGAAGGCATAGCGGCGGGGCCGGTAGGTGGATTGGCGGCCATAGCGATTAGTGCGGGTGGTGCGGGTGGTGCGAGTAATACGGGTGGTGCGAGTAATACGGGTGGTGCGAGTAATACGGGTGGTGCGGGAAGTGCGGGAAGAACAGGAGGTGCGGGAGGTGCTGGCTGAACAGGAGGTAGAATGGGTGGAGCAGGCGGCGCGGGAGGTGCGAGCGGTGCGATAGGTGGGTTTACGGGTGGGGCTGAAGACGCCGACGCGATGGTTGTAGCGGTTGTGTCGGGAGGCTGGGACGTTGTTGGCGCGGCAGATAGCGAAGAGGAGGAAGGGGTTGATGTGGACGATGAAGACGCTTGGGACGATGTGGTTGGATCGAGGTTGATCTGGGATTGTGTGGGAGGAGGATCGGGACGAGACGAAAGGAATTGAGAGGCTCTGAAGTTTACAGGAAGAATGGCAGACGAGGACCGAGGCGCAAGAGTAACAGTTGAGGAAGAGGAAACCGAAGATGAAGACGAGTCGGAAGAGACACTGGACGATTCAGAAGGCGCACGAGACAAAGAAACAGGGGAGGGAGTTCTAGTGGACGGGATAGGGATCAAGGAAGGGGAAGCGAAACGTTTAGATACAAGAGTCGAGATTGGAGCCGAAGTTTCAGAAGGGGAATCCGCGAGGGGAGAAAAAGAACCGGGAATCGAGTGGCGAATAGGATTAGGAAAGGTGAGGGAAGGTCGAGGGGTGGAAGTAGTGTCGGAGGAGGTGCTTTCTGTAGGATCGGAAAGTGTCGAGGAACTGGGGGAAGGTTCGCGTTCGCGAATGGACGGGTCTAGCGGGGGGTCGGAGGAGGACGAGGCCGATGGTGTATTTTTGAGAAACTTCCCGGTTAACGGATCTCTGGGCGGAAGTTTGGACTGCTTGGGCATGCGTTTGGTCACCGAAGGCGACCGAAAGGTGAAAGAAGTCGGGATTGGAAAGAGGAGATAAAGCCACTAAACTCTGCCTCACTGGGGCAGCCAGGTGAACGTGCTCGAAAGCGCGTGCGTGAGTAAACGTGGGCAGAGGGTGGTTAAAGAGGAAAGGGGGTAAGAGGAAAAGCCCAAGTCCGAGATTAGACGAAACGCGAGAACGAGCGAGACGGAACGAGAATGCTTTCCCAGACCACGGGAGCGAGGTAAAACCGGAACGCGTACGAAACGATCGTTACACGCACGGATTCGGTCGGGAAAGGAGGGAAACGAGACGGGAAATGGGGGAGAGCGAGGGGTTGGAAAGGGTGAAGAGTCGCGATACGAGCGGAAAGGGGAAGCAAACGAAGTTGGCGAGAGTCGGGTTAAACGCGAAGTCGAGCGAGTCGGGGAGGTATAGAAGGAGGTGGCGACAAGTTGAGAGAGATGGAGGAAGGGCGATTTCGAGAACGCGCGAAGGCGACGGCGCGAAGTCGGTGGGTTCGGTAAGGCAAGGAAACGAGACGCAAGAGCTCTTCGCGAAAGTCACTGAGACGATCGCAAGGCAAATACCTAGGAAGAACTTAGAGAAGGTTAGCAGAATAGACTCGGAAAACAGAGAAGAGGGTCGATTTTGAGGTAGGGGAGGAGGAGCGCGATGAGAACGGCAAGTCGGGTGCCCTTATACTTAGGCCTGACCTCGAGGAGACGTTGAAATCACACAAGGAGAAAAGGGATCGAACGAGAAGGAGAGGGGGAATCGATTTGATGATCCATTCAAGCGCGAACACGATAGCCTTTATACATCCGGTCAGTACCTAAGGCGAAACGAAACGAAACGCGACTAAGTCGAAAAGTGTGAGAGAGAAACTGTAAGGTGGGGGAAAGGTAAACAAGGAGGCGTAGGTAGGGAGGGAGTCCAAGGGCGAAAACACGAGGTGAACGCGAGGCAGAAAACACGAGTCACGAGTAAAGTAGGGGAGTCGGTGAAGAAAGGCGCATGGCCGAACGACAGCGCCGGAGATCTCGACGACGCGCACTACGAGTACAAAGAACGGTCAGAAAATGGTAAGTAAAATCAAGAGAAATATGGGCGCGCCTGTGCCCGAGACAGAGAGCGCGAACTAGAAAGATCCAATGAAAGAACGAGGCTTGAGGCACGACGACGTGAAGTCGATCGGCCGAGGGTGAAGACGTGGGCGGTGGACTGGAAGAGACTGAAAGAAAGACAGAGGGGTGGATGATAGAACCATGGCAGACTTGAGGCCGTCGGCGTCGCAGTTCGAGATGAAGTTAACCATCGCTGGTAAGGTGCGAACGATCGAAGGGTGTCCGACGAGGGCGGGAGAGACGGCGATACGACGAGGCAAGGAACGACGAGATGGTGGTGAGAGAATGAAAGAGATGAAGCGAGGCGAGACGAAGAGAATAAGGACGAGTGGGTGAGTTGGTGGCGATCGCCGAGATAAGGCGTGACGAGTGACGAGTGAGCGGAAATTGTAATGTGAGGAAATGGCCGGTTTCGCGCTCAGAGGCCGAGCTACCGTTACACCGTGTCCCTTACCGAACGAGCAGCAACAGAGACGGTCGCTGTCGAATCGTGAGAAGTGCCGGTCATGAAACAATGCCGTACTTCCCCAGTTTATGGTTCTCTAAAAGAGACGACTCCACAGAGAACGGCTTATTTGAAGCCTCAATGCTTGCATTGCTAAAACCTTGGCGGTCTCTTTCCACTCTTAAAGGCGAAGAAGAAACGTTCCGACACGCATTCGACGAATTCATGTCCCACGCTTCCGCCGACGTCCACACCACTGTTTCTAACATCGAATTCTTCCATCAGTGTTCTGACAGCGCGCGAGCACACAGAGAAAGCGGCGAACAAGAAAACCATACGAACAACCGTAATAGCACCATGGCTGACACAGAAACGGGAACGGTACCCAACACAGAAAACGTTACGACTCACAACGCACAGCCATTTACCAACCTCCTCACTGAAGAAGAGGTACTCAATACCATCGACCGACCGTTTACTGGCAGTGTGAAACTATATGCGGACCGGGCAATCACTATTGGCGTCAATTCTGGAGTGCTTCGTGAAACGACGTACAGCGTCCCCTATCAAAAACCTGCGATCCCAGCAACTTCGGTTAACATTGACCAATTTGTTTCTTGGGAATCCGCTCTTACCGCTGCTAATCATGACGAGAATGTAACCAACTTGCCCATCGCTTCGAGCTCATTGGAACGCGTGTCAACGACAAACAACTCTGACATTCTTATGAATCGACTCACTAGCGAACCATCCGTTCTTCCATTGAACAAAGAAATCATCTATTCTCATACGAGCATGCAACGATTGAACGAAAAACAAACCATGGTTCATGACATCGTATCCAACCATCTACGAGCATTTTTGAACGGCGAAAACCCTCCTCAACGTTTGATGATCGTCCATGGGCAAGGAGGAACAGGCAAGTCAGCGCTGTTGAATGCGATCTCCCAAACCTTTGCAGACATCGGCGCCGCTTCATTGCTAGCAAAGACAGCCATGTCTGGCGTAGCAGCCAGTTTAATCGACGGCCAAACGCTACACACTTGGGGTGCCCTTCCCCTCAGAACGCCGAAATCGGACAGATGGCTCACTCAACCAAAAGAGGCTGTGAATCGAAGAAAGAAAAACATGACGAATACGTTGTGGTTGATGATTGACGAAAAAAGCATGCTTACTACTCCACTGCTTGCTCATCTGTCACGTGTGACAGGCATTGTTCGCGCCGGGCAACAAACCGTTGATGCGTCCACGCCTTTCGGCGGGCTGAATGTCATTTTACTCGGCGACTTTCACCAGTTCCCTCCCGTGGCAGCTCACGGGAAAGAGTTATATGCCACTCCACCACATGGCAACGAACTTTGTCTCCTGGGGAAAAATCTGTATGACCAATTCGACATCGTTATCAAACTGAAACAACAAATGCGTATCTCGGATCCTATATGGAATGCCATCCTAGATCGTTCACGAACAGGAGACTGCACAGCTGACGACCTAACAGAGATGCGTAAACTAATACTTGGGACGACAGAATGCGACCTTCCAGACTTTACTCAGTCACCTTGGAACGACGTGATACTGGTTACTCCACGAAACAGCGTGTGCACGCTGTGGAATGAGGCCATGGTCACTCGTCATTGTGGCAATACCGGACAAAGACATTACATTGTATATGCCTTGGACAGTTCCGAAAACCGACCGCTGACACGCGCAGAACGCGTAGTCATTGCTCACCTGAGACTGGAAGACACCAGTCGTTTACCAAACAAAATCGATTTAGCTGTCGGTATGAAAGCAATGGTTCTGGAAAACATAGCACCAAATGCCGATCTCGCCAACGGCTCCCGAGGGACCATCTCTGACATTATTCTCGATCCGAGAGAAGTTCTCGATGACGCAAACGCGACCACCATTCGTCTCCAGTTTCCCCCCGCCGCTGTTTTGTTCAAACCACAGTCAAACAAAAAAACTAAACTAAACGGCTTGCCAATGGGGATTGTTCCCATTTTCCCTTCGAATAGAAAATTTCATCTCGGTGGGGAAACTGGGTTCTCTGTTGACCGACACCAGTTACCATTGACACCCATGTACGCCTTCTCGGATTACAAATCACAGGGTCAAACGATCGAAAGTGTTCTGGTTGACCTCGCCAAACCGCCAACAGGATACTTAACACCATTTGACGCATACGTGTCCCTCTCTAGAAGTCGCGGAAGACAAACAATAAGATTATTACGCGACTTCGACGACAGTATTTTCACTACCAGTCCCAACGCTGACCTTCGATACGAAGACACACGACTCAAAGTGTTAGAACTTGCGACAGAAGAAAGATACAGACGCGGAGAATTTGGCGTACCTAGCAAACACGTCAAAACGCTCCATGCATCTTCGTAAACGTTTTCTCGATCAAAACGTTTGTTGTTCTCGCTGTCACACACACTCTCCATATTGACTAACACATTTCCCCCAGAATACAAAACACCAGTTTCGTTCACGCCTTTACTTGAACCATATTGTCGACTCCCCCTCTCCTGCTTCACTATACTCGTACATTAACACATTTCTCTTTCTTGGCGCGTCTTTCTTCACGTATTCTCTTCTTTTTCCTTGCCTGTCACCATGTTCTCCTGCTCCTTCCTCTGCTTTGCCGGCTCTTTCTCGCCTCCATGCTACATTGAGTCTCTGCGTTCGACCGTCAACGATTTCATCATAAGTGGCATTCCGCGATGTGCTAAACCATAATCTAACATGTTTTGCGTTATTTACTAACGAACATATGAATTCACTCCACACGCGTTTAGGAGGGACCCCTATCCGCTCTTCTTTCTATCATGTCTCACAACCTGAAAGAATGTTACGCTCATCTTAATTCTTCCACATTATACGCCGCCAATTCTAACTTTCTAAATGATGTCGATTGGCAAAATCATGCCGCGGGCCATGTCCTCGCATCCACCGTCACTAGGGTTCACACCGTCGGTTCTCTGGTGGGGCGCGTACTCGATTATCGTTTTGCTTGTGGTCCTTTGGGCACCTTTAGAGCAGAATACGGAAAACTTCAGAAAGCTAAATACCAATTATATTTGGCGAAACCCACGCACACTCTTTTCGCCGACGACTTCGACAAAGTCGTCGATACTTTCAAAACTGCTCAAAAAAATAAAGCGTCTACTGGTAACTGTCGTCATTTGATTTATGCAGACAGCCAAAATAAAAACATACGTTTTGCTGAGAACGTATTCGAAAAAAGGGTACGTTCCTTGCTTCTATGGCAACTTTCAATGGATCATATATACGTTTCCCTAGCCAAACAAAATCGAACCCCCTGTCGTTTATATGGAGGATTATGAGAAACGAGGACCGAAAGGTAAAGCCCCAATTTAGTGGACGTTCATGCGGTAAATCTGTGTGTACAGAAAAAGAAAAGGAAAAAGAAACCATCGATTTCGAAACCGAACATTGGCCCATCCCTGACAATTGTAAAAAGTATCTCGACGAAATCAAATACGAATACAAAGCGAGTCCTCTGAGAGTATATGGGAAGAACGGGTTCATTGAGCCCACCAAAGTCGAAGAAGAATTGAAGGGAGCTTTAGTCGAACTCCGTTTCAACCTCCATCACTACTTCATCGAAAAAGAAAACTTCCACTCTTTCAATGCAGGTATCCAACAGGTCATCATCTTGCAACCAGGCAACGCGTCCGTCCCATCGGATTACAAACGTAAGAACGTACGCGATGGACCCATCCCACTCGACGGTTCCAACATCGACGGTTCCAACATCGACGACTCCCCCCTCAAGAAAAACAGACGACTTTGTCTCGCAGTTGACTCAGTAGTCAGTGGTGAATGTATTGAGAACATGCCGCCTGTCGGTAAGTAACGCGGGCTATTTGCACATCCTTCCATTCATTATTCCACAGGACCTATTTCCGGAGGAACCCGCTCTACGATGGTGAAAGAAAAACAAACCCAAAACAATATATGATTTCAGGAAAACGTGGGAGATATATATGTACGAATACTCACTGGCATGGTAAAACCGGTCGTAGTTAAAACACGCCCCACCGTCTCGCTGTGATCGTATCCGATTACGTTTGTGGTTTCTTGCGTCATCTCTGCTGTGACTTCGGTGTCGTGGTATTTGCCGCACGCTGTAAGGACGTGAGGGTCCTAGGTGAGTTCGAAGGCGGAGAGTGTTCTACTCCAAGAGGTAGGGAAAGAGAGAGTGGGAATTGTCCTTCGAGTGCCCGCGTTTGGGCCTGACTTCCGGGATATTCGCACTATGAGAAGGGGAAAGTGTGGCGACTGAGCACTGCTATTTCATTCGATTGATTGGATTGGATGTCCTAGCACAAAGTAAAGATCCTGTTTAAATACAAGAGGGCTGTACTTAAAGAGGAAAAAGGAAAGGGAAGCTAATGAGATAAAGGAACACCGAGAAAGCAGGAGAAAGGCCGCGTGGCCGAAGAGATCGATAGTCCGAAAATGGATGGTTTCGGGCTCAGCCGGAATGCTGGCCTTACACCTCCTGGGGGGTCAAAATCTTGACCGTCCCCGGTCAAGCTACTTCTAAAGAAAAAAAATCGAGTTTCAGCGTCGAAAATAAAGAAAACGTGAGCTAAAACGATATTGGGAAAGGTATGCGTCGTGCACGAAGATAAAGTTATCAAAAACTAGGGCCTGCGCCTGCAAGCGTCGTCGAGTCGCAAAACCTACACCTCCGGGATCGAAAACGATGAGGTTGTTGGCTAGAATGGGAGCGAGAAGGGTGGCGCGGCGCGTGGTGATGAAGCCGATGTGTGTCTTCGACTTGCGCTGGCGAATGTCTTCGTGTGCCGAAACTGAACGCTTGAACTTGAAGACCGGCCTCCGGGGTCGAATACGAAGCGTAAGGCGCGGGGCGTGTACTGTCCGAGTCGAAGTCGATGCGCGAGGTCGTCGCCTGTCTTGTAACCTGGGGTGCTGTTCTGACTGTTGCCGGTGTCTTGATTCTTGCTCCAGAGCTTGCGCGCGAAGGTGGAAAGGGTCTTCGAAATGTTGAGGAGAGTCGAAACGAGGACTGCTGCCGTGACGAGAGTGAATGCGAAGCCAAAATGAATAGAAGTACCGGAGAGTCGAGGCGAGGGTGAGGAGTGGAAGAGACAGAGACGAGGCGCGAGCGCCGGCGGCTTGATCGACGAGACTTCGTAAACTTCAAGCGGGGCGGAAACTGAGCTGATCGTCTTGAGTTCGGGACGTCGTTGCGGTGGCGTCGAATGGGGCGAAATGGGCGCGTTTGGCGGTGTTTCGGATGACGCGGGAAGGAAGGGAACGGGTTCGCCTGGCGACGACAAGGGTAACTCGGGGTGACTCAGCGTGACGACGTCAGCAGCAGACACGAGGGTAGACGATTCCAGTTCGCAAGGCCTAGACAGCTGACTGAGAGATTCCAACGACGACGATGGCTGATCAGGCGACGGAGCAACAGGAAGGGAGTCGAGCAACGAAATCTCCCGCAGAGGCGAAGACGAAAGGGTCGGAGACGAAATGGAAGGCAAAAGCAAACAGTCAGGAGGGGGCGATAGAGCGCGAGAGGGTAGGTTAAGCTTCTGGTCAGTAGGGAACGGCAGCGCACGTGGGGATAGGCCGAACTTCGAGACTAGACTCTCAGACGTCGTCGCGGGTTCGGAATCGGGCTGACCATCTGCTGCCGATGTCACCGGGGAGGGTAGGAACGTGGATGAAGCCAAAGACGAGGGCATGGACGTAGAACTGTTGATAGCCGAATGAACGTGCAAGGGAGTGATTGGCAGTGTAGGAATGGAAGGGAGCAACGTGGGCGCGGGCTGATCGACAGTCGCCGAGGACAGGTACTCGACATCGGACGTGATCGGCATGGAAAAGGGTGCGAGCGTGGGCGAAGACAAAGGTGTAGACGAGATCTCGGGGACGTCAGCAGCCGAGTGTGCGAGCAAGGAATCATGGGCCGGGGTAGGAGAGACCGAGGGTAGCAACGTGGACCTGGTGATCGGAAACGTGGGCGCAGGAAAGGGCTCAAGCTGGGCTTCAGAAGCCGAGGGGAGGAACGTGGTCGAAAGGGTCGAAAACGTGGGCTCGGGCTGATCGAGCGTCACCGAATGCACTAGACCATGCTGGGATTCCAAAACCGAGGGCGAAGACGAAGAAGGGAGCTGTGGATCTGGCGTCGAGTGAGAAGATGGGAAGGGCTCGTTGGGGGTCGTCTCCAAGGTCGTCTCAGTGTACGTGGCGGCAACGTGCGTTACTTCTCGGAAACTGTAGGAGTCTCGAGGAATGGGCTCAACAACGGGCTGCTCGCGTCTAACGCTCGGGGGCTCGAACTGCTTCTTTTGCGACCAGGGCGACGAGAAGTAATCGTTGTATGCAAACGCTGCACGCGCGCAACCAAAAACATCTTCGAAATGAAAGGGGACGTCGGGCAGCTGGAAGGGGTTCTTGCCGAGAAGACGGGGCCGGAGGACTTCGCGATCCTCGGGGTGAAATCCGTACCAAAACGCTGCGTCGCGGTCTTCTTCTGTCAGGTGGCCAGCGTGGACTAGTGGAGCACTGTAGCACAAGAACTGTCTGTAATATTGTAGCACGTCGTCCTCGCAGTTCATTCGGCTTCTGGAAGAGTCCTGGACATAGCTGCGCAACTTCTGTCTCATAACCTGATGCCGTGGGGTGGAATTGCCGAAGACGTTGATGAGGGATTGTCGAAACCTGGGCCAGTCGCGTGAACGAAATCCGTCAAGGGTCCTGCACAGCTCGCGCAAGGAGAGGTCTACATAGCGAATGATAACGTCGACTCGCTGCGGGTCCGTCAGTTCGCAGTCATACGCTCGGCCTTCAAACTCCTCCAGGAAATCTTCGAACGTATTGGCATATCCCGAGTAATAAGGTGCGAACCTTGAGCGAGGCGATGGCATTGCCGCCGGTCCGATCCGTGGTGCGTACGGGTCATCGTCCTCATCCTCATCGTCGTAATACATCCTGGTAGAGCGTGTGATGGTGCGCAAATGAAGACAAGAGATGGTGAGGAGCGGAAGGGTTACTGTGATGTTTGTCGAGGGAAAGCGAAGACGAGGGGACGAGAACTAGAGGGCAAATGTGTGAGCTCGGAGATCGGGATTGGGGGGGAATCGGAAACAAAAAGAACGAAATCGAAAGGGATCGAAGGGAATCGAAGAGAATAAACGGGACGACGAAGTGGAGAGGTGTGATCTAATGGTGAATGGGAGAGATCCGATATCGATGGAGGACGGACGATAGAAGGCCAAGGGACTCTGTAACGTCGACGACACCGAGCAAAGAGCGATAACTGCTAGCACAAGAAATGGGATGAAGCTGAAATCGAAAGGGATGGGAGAAAGGGTAAGACTGGCGATCGAAAGAAGACGACTTGGAGGGGAAGGACAAGGTGGATGGGAGGTGATCGGAATAACTAGATCTTGACGACGATAACGTGGGATACGAGCTGGAGTCGGATGAGCTTCGTAGACTGAGGGAGACTGTTTGACATTGCGTGGGTCACCAGAGGCGACCGAAAAGAAAGCGAAGAGGTTGAAGGTGAAGAGGTAAAAGGTTAAGGGAGAGATGGAGGGGGAATCAACTGACTCCGCCTCACTGGGGCAGCCAATGTGTAAGGACGTGAGGGTCCTAGGTGAGTTCGAAGGCGGAGAGTGTTCTACTCCAAGAGGTAGGGAAAGAGAGAGTGGGAATTGTCCTTCGAGTGCCCGCGTTTGGGCCTGACTTCCGGGATATTCGCACTATGAGAAGGGGAAAGTGTGGCGACTGAGCACTGCTATTTCATTCGATTGATTGGATTGGATGTCCTAGCACAAAGTAAAGATCCTGTTTAAATACAAGAGGGCTGTACTTAAAGAGGAAAAAGGAAAGGGAAGCTAATGAGATAAAGGAACACCGAGAAAGCAGGAGAAAGGCCGCGTGGCCGAAGAGATCGATAGTCCGAAAATGGATGGTTTCGGGCTCAGCCGGAATGCTGGCCTTACAACGCGCAAAACAATGGAACTTACCACGAAGAAATCGCGATCGTCTGCACAATATCATCCTGGTGATCGATGACACCGTCCTCGTCGTCGCACTAACATGTACCGGAATGACTTTGCCTATGTGTACGGACGAGATTGCCGACTGACGGATGAATGCGTGTTCGAATACAAAGCAGAAGTCGTTCAACAACAAGAAATGGAGAGGAAAAGGTGGAGAAAAAAAAACCATATATATGTACGAATATTCATTGTGAAAATCATCTTCGAGCAAGGTTTGAGCCGACAACGTCGACCCCTAGTTATGTAAAAAAAAAGGTGACAATCTCGAATCCTAACATCGGACTAGACCTGACTAGGCCTGACTACCAAATGACTCCCGTCCGGCCTTTGCAAAATTTCTGACTGCCGGCGGACTCGGCTTGACCTGAATTGACCGCAGACTGACCGAATCCGGACCGCTGCTGACTCATTCCGACTTTTTCGTTTTTACTGAGCGTGACTGTCCACGAAGTTCGGCTGCTTAGTGAAATCGTAGTCGATGTCAGGGGTCCCGCGGAATTTTTCGAGGAACAGACTCCTTTCCCATGGGACTCCGTGGCTCGTGGCCGCTTCGTTGACGACGGAGCAGAATATGAACATTTTTCAGATTATGACTACGAAACCGATTCATTCACAAGTGATGATGACTCAGAGGAAGACTACTCGCAGGAGGACGATATGCCAAGTCTGATTTCTACATTGACGCACTTTTGAGAAACACATTCAAATCGCACCTCAGTTGTACCATCTTGTATGATGCATTCTAGATACGGTTCGCGTTCGTTCCGGGCTAGTAATCATCGGCGCAGCTGACTATTAGACTCGAAGTTGGTGCTCCAAGCCCAACCACCCATGTTCGGCGTAAGCAGAGGTGCCCGCCGCGCACGCGTGGCTTCGGGAGCCCAAAAGGCTGTCGAAATCGCACACCATACCACTAGCGAGGGAGCCTCTTAAAGCGGGAACAGCCACGGTGACGGCAGCGTGTACGGCCCTTATACCACTTAACTGCGAGATGGACTTTGGGGTGTGCAACGCGCTCCGAGTCTTTACGGACCTCGTCCCGGATGTCGCACAAACTTCCGCGTTTCTTGACGAGCATGCTGAGCCCGAGAACAGAAGTAGAAGAAGTATCCACCCCCCGTCCTGCCTGAACAACTCCTTGACGCGTCACCGCTTTCCACTGATGGTTACACCGTGACTCCTCGGCCGCTGCATCGCACAGCAGAGTCCCCTTTCCCGATTGTCCTCCAAACGGGCATGGCCTAATGGACTAGTAGAGTACAAATACAACGATCGCGATGTAAGTTTTCGTCGGTTTCCTTCTTCATGAATAGTAGACTACAGTTCTTGCTACAGTTCCAATCAAATTAAGCGAGCAGGTTGCAATAGCGTCTGTAAGCAACACAGTCGAGGTTGGAGGTATTTCGGCGCTTACTTAATGAACGTTGATTGAACGTTGACCCGGCCCGGAGTAGTTCAACTACTGTACAACCGTTGATGCTTGCGTTGATGGACTCAAACCACCTAAGGCAAGCTATTGATGCAGAAATCAAGTCATTGGAAGCATCCATCCTAGCGTTGAAGTATCGCCGTAACGCACTTTCACCCATCACGTCTCTACCTACCGAAGTCATCACCACCATATTCTCTTTTTTGCATATACCTGTCACATTGTCAGCCTTTGCGCCGGGCGGACAACCAAAGCGTCAAGAACGTCTAGCATGGCTACGTGTGGCCCACGTCTGTCGCCAATGGCGCGAGACTATACTCAATCAGCCACTCCTTTGGAGTCACGTTGATTTCACTATCTTCAGTTCGGCTGGTGCAGCCGAGATACTCTCTAGGGCGAAGAGAGTACCCTTACATTTGCAAGCAAGGGTTCCCTGCCGTCTCTGGGATGATACCCGGTATAGCACACTCCGAAAAGAACTCCAGGATTGCGTCTCCCACATATCCCGCCTTGCCATTAGCGCCGAACCCATCCATCTTCACAGAATACTCAAAGGACTCATATTGCCTGCTCCCACTCTCGAATTCCTTTCACTGTCCGGTGACTCGGAGGAATATAATAACAGTGGGGTAGGGCGGGCAGTTGTCCCTGACACTCTTTTCGATGGCTCCACTCCTAGGCTCTCTTGCCTCGAGATCTATAACTGCGACATCAATTGGAATTCGCCGCTCTTAGGACTCGGAGGCCTCAAACACCTCGATATACGCTCACCGTTTGAAAGCCCGAGCCTCGCAGTTTGGTTGGATGCTCTGGACCAAATGTCGCAACTCAAGACGCTTACCCTTCACTGGGCTTCCCCGATTGCACCTCTTGGTGCTTCAATCCCGTCTGATATTGAGCGCAACGTCACACTCCCCTTCCTTACACTCTTCGATATGTCGTCTACTGTGAGAGATTGTGGACTCGCTCTCGCTCATCTCATCCTACCAGCTCTCACCTCCCTGTGCCTCACCGCAGAATCTTGTCGCCAGGATGGCAGCGACGTGCAAGAAATCCTCCCGTATGTTTCTCGACACGCCCATGGACCCCAGGATACCCAACCGCTACAGAGCATGTGGATCAGCAAAAGTGTAGTGTGCGCCGAGATCCTTGCGTGGACCTTGCCTGATATCGACGTCGAGTTTCCCAATCAGACCGCCATTTTTGGCGCCATGCGCTCTGCACGCGTGGCGTTCTCATTTGTGCGCGGGGACTTGTCTTCTAGGATCGACATGGCGACCTTCGATGCGGTGATGGGGGCCCTCCCTCTGGACGGCCTCGTGACACTCACAACACAAAACCATACAACTCCCCTCAACGGGCAGTTCTGGCACCCCCGCGCGCAGAAGTGGCCCCTGCTCCGGCGCGTGCGTCTGATGCAGCCAGAAGAGCGTGGATTTAGGGAGATGCTAATGGAAGACAATGGAGGACGCGAGAGCCCGCTGCTTCCGATGCTGACGACTCTAGTCTTGGTCAAAACCGCACTATTCGAGAGCAGGACTCTCCGTCTATGCGACGCACTCATGAAGCGTGTGGAGCAGGGGGTCCCTTTGGAGACTCTCGACTTGCGCAGGTGCCTTGTGACTAGCCACGCAATTGAACTGCTCAGTGAGATCGTGGTCGACGTCCTGGGTCCCGAGAAAATTTACAAGACGAGGTCACGAATGGTTTCTGAGTGTAGACTTCGTGGCTTCTCCACCCGAGACGAGTCAGATGACAATTCCGCAGTAGAAGACTATGATGAGGACAGTGGAGATTCAGGGAGCGATGACGAAGTATGGGGCACTTGAAGCATTGGCGGAGACTATTACGTATACGGCGAGGGGGAGGCTGTCACCTGGTAGATGAGGGAAGACTAGCCAAATCGTTTACTACAGTATCCTTACTTCTTCGGATAACACCCATCGCACGGACAGTCTTGGTAATTATCTTGCTCCTTACAGTGTACTGGTGTGGGAACAAAACACTAAATTTGGAACCGACCATGCTGGGACCTTCGGCTCTTTGGCTCTATTTCCCAACCGCAAAAAGTCGTCTAATTATCGAGTCGTCCCTCAAGCTCATGCGCTCATGGCCGAGCCGTTCGTGCCCACGGGGGTGTCGATCATACTCAATCTCTCGTCGTGCCCATCAGCAAGTCCAACAGCGTGTCCGCCGCTGCCCGAGAGGTCGTCAAAATCGCCAACCGCCCATCGGCCCTAGGATGCGGGGCCGGCCATGGCACGGTGGAGTGCGCGGCGCGATCGTGGAGCTCAATAGGCTACAATTGCGGTGCGTTCTTTTTCTTTATGTTGAACTGCTGTTTGTGGACAACAGAAGCGACTTCGTCCGGCAAAGCCATCGACGCGACCAGTCCCATCGACGACGGGCCAAGGAACGTGCTCCCGTGGATGTGCATGGCAATAGGCACGGGTACGAACCGCAACGTGCCATTCCCGTTCGTCGCCGCCATGATGGTCTTCTAGGGCCGATGGAGTCGGATGAACCACATCTATTAGCGCCGATTCAGAACCGCCCTTCGAGGAAGAGCTCAGCAGTCTTTCGACGTAGAATCTACCCGATACCAGCGCGGTACCGGTGTGTCGACACTCTATCGTACCTCCGCCTGATACAGCGATCTCGCTCCCCGTGTGCATTGACCGCGCTGCCGAATCGCCGGCTCCCGCTGCTAGGTACCCGGAGGCACGCCGTGGGTTCATGCTCATCCCGACGCGGCCATGCTGGAAGGTCCGCCGCCCCCACACCCGCTGAGTGCACTCTCCCCTCCCGCTCGTCTGCTTTGCAACCGCAAGCTAGTAAGTCTACTTCGTAATCATCGCTGCCTATTAATCCACTTTGAACATGTATGCTTAGGTTTCGGCAGTCGTGTCCATCCCCCCACTTAAGCGATGAACAGTATGTGCCCTCTATCCACCACATCAATTGCACTTGCAACTCGCTGCCGATTTTACGGGCATAGGTACGGGGACCCAGAGGTGTTTGCTTGCCCCGTGAGGTGTTCAAGATTGATATCCACATGCCGCCTCCTATCGGTGGAGGGGTTCCGTGTAGCACCGGAAACGATTACTATGAAGCGCTTAGTCCTTGTGCATTAATAGCCCGTACCAAATAAATCGGGTGCGAAAGCAGGGAGTGCTTTTTGACCGAAGATGAGGGGTCTACGGAAGCGAGGTCGTGACGGGCGGCCCTCCCGGATCAAATCGGTGAGGGTCGGAAGACGCGGGCTTCATCATCGATCCCTTGGAAAGATTATTGGGTGCGGCAGGTGGGAAAAAACGTTTCTGGTTCTTCGAACCAGCCTCAGACCTTGGATGGATGGCAGCACGGCAAAACTACGGAAAAAGAGACGAGCACGTACGCGTGCCGCCTCACCCGTTCGCTCAAATTTCTACTTATGCCTCTGCTTGTGCCTCGCTCGGTCTTAGAGTCTTAGACCGCCAATTGTGCAGTAGAGGCATTTGGGTCGCGGTTATCGAGGAAGGTGTGCGTGCGAAAAGCGAGTTGGTGACCAAGTTGGTGACGCCGTGACAACCGGCGCTGGAGGTTAAACAAACTGTGACATCGTTCGGACGATGGACCTATGCAAGGCGAATCCCAAGGCGAATCCTCCGAGTCGGGAACACCAGCGGCAAGTCATCGATGCTGAAATCAAATCATTGGAGGAGTCCATCCGAGTGCTGAGAGTTCGCCGCAATACACTTGCTCCTGTCTCGTCTCTACCTACGGAGGTCACGGCCGCCATATTCTCCTTTTTATGTTTACCCGGTACATCACAACAAGGGGGAAAGCCAGACCATCATCTACGATCGCTTCGTGTGGCCCATGTCTGTCGTCAATGGCGCAACATTGCACTCGATCTACCCCTTCTCTGGAATCACGTCGATTTCACCACCGTCAGTCTGGCCGGCGCGACTGAGATGCTTTCTCGAGCCAGGACGTCACCCTTATATTTGGCAGCAAGGGTCCCCATATATCTCTGGGATGGTCCTCGGTTTATCGCATTCCAAAAAGAACTCCACTCCCACCTCTCCCACATATGTCACCTTAGCATTAGCGCAGATCCGTCTCATCTTTTCAGGACTCTTGAAGGACTCATATCACCTGCTCCCACTCTTGAATACCTTTCACTGTCCATTGATAAATACCGGCCCAGAACACCGTCTCGAGTTTCCGTCCCTGACAATCTTTTCGATGGCGCCACCCCTCGGCTCTCTTGCCTCAAGCTCCGCAACTGTAACATCAGTTGGAAATCGCCGCTCCTAAAAAGCCTCGAAAATCTCGAGATACTCATGCTGTCCACGAATGCAAAGCCAAGCCTCGCGGTTTGGTTAGACGCTCTAGACGAAATGCCACAACTGAAGACGCTTGTCCTTCACTCGGCTTCCCCTTCTGGCCTCTTTCGATTTAACATCGAGCGCACCGTTACACTCCCCTTTCTCACACATTTCGATTTCTCCAACTCTGCGGAGGCGTGTGCACTCGCACTCGCTCATCTCATCCTACCAGCTCTCACCTCACTGTGCCTCACTGCACAGTCCGAGCTTCCGAACGGAGGCGACGTGCGAAGACTCCTTCCGTATGTCAACCAACACTCACATGGACCCCAGGACACCCGGCCTCTACAGAGCGTTCTCATCCGCGGCGACAGGTCACGCGTAGATGTCTTTGCGTGGCCCGTCGATATAGACGTTGAAGTGCACAACTCTTTCACCTCCTGCGCCTCGAAGCCCTCTGCACGCGTCGCATTCTCCGTCACAAGCGAGGACTGGTTTATCCCCAATACCCATATCGAGGTCCTCGACGCGACGATAGCGGCTCTTCCCCTGGACAACCTCTCAACACTCACAGCACAGCATCACACACGGCTCTGCGAACAGATGTGGCGCCGTCATGCACCGCGGTGGTCCCTACTCAAGCGTGTGCGGCTGGCGCCCCCTGCAGCGCGTGGCTTTAGGGAGATGGTGCTGCAAGACAATGGTGAAGGCGGAGGCGGGTTCCCGCTACTCCCGTCGCTGACGAAACTCGACCTGATTGGCGCTGCCTTAAGTGCGCGTAGGACGCTCCGCCTATGCGACGCACTTATGAAGCGCGTGGAGCAAGGGGTTCCACTGGAGGCGCTCGACTTGACCACGTGCTTTGCAACTAGCCGCGCCGTTCGGCTACTCGGTGAAATTGTGGTCGATGTTTGGGGTTTCGCGGAAGACTTCGACACAGAGGAATCGATTCTTTTTGCATCAGACTCTGCAGCCGGTAGCCCCTTCGTCACCGACAACGATTCTGGAACAGAAGACTCTCCAGATGATGATGAAGAAGAGGATTCCTATACAAGTGATGATGACGAAGGAGGGGACGAGGAAATAGACGAGGACGAAGAGGACTCGGAGATGGGAGAAGATTAGCCAAGTCCTTTATGCAGTGAGACTGATAAGGTCCGGTATGAGGCTGGTGATGACTTCTACAGCGATCCTCAGGCAATTTGAACAACCCAACCAGACTACATTCGAACCGCATTTTAGTGATTATATCTCATATGATGTAGTCTAGATGCGGTACACGAATAAGTTACCAGGCTAGTATTCAACGACATGTATATCCAAACCAAGACCCAACTGGAAGCTGGACGGAATTCAGGGCCAAGTCTGGAGCCGGCTGCAAGAGCCTGTGGCGAACGCATTGGAATTACCAGGCGCGGACCATCCACCCCCTTCGCCTCTGTTCTCAAGTCCCAGAAAGGTCATCCCTCAAGCTCATGGCAGAGCTGCGCAAGCTCACAGACGTGCCGACCACCTAAGCTCGCGTACCGTTGCGTCTAACGTGTCCGCCGTGGCCCGTGCATACGTGACCTCGGATGCTCCGAAGGCCGCAAGATGCCTTCAGCTCCGCTAGCGATGGCCTGGCGTGTACACCATGCTCGTCCTGCTTAACTGCGAGACAGATGTTGGGGTGTGCAATGCGCTCTACTGTATTCGCAACCTGTTGCGGACGTCCGCGTGTTGTCCGCAGATTGCGGACAGCCTCAGGGCCGCCGCGTCGCATAGCAGGGTTCCCCTTCCTTCCCCCGTAAACCAGAGACGAGGTAGCTGGTTGTATGTATTGATTATTCTCCAACTTCAGGCGTGGACCAGTAGAGAGGAAAAATAGAACATTTGAATTTTCGTCAGTTCATGACTAACCAATGAACCACATGGCCATCAAATTCAGTCACAGGCACGTTGACAACCGCATCAGTTAACTTACTGAAACAGGGCGGAAAGGTCGGATCCGAAGGTTGCGGAGGTATGTGGGCGCTCGAGGAATAAATAAACGGCGTCAAGAGTGAGTGCAAAAACCAATTTGGCTAGCTACAGCGCTTAATACGAGGAAGTGGACCACTCCGTTGTTTAACAGTAACTTTAACTCGAACTTTGACACCGTTTGGATTTTTGATGGACCCAAGCCACCTACGACAAGCCATCGATGCTGAAATCAAATCATTGGAAGAATCCATTCAGACCTTGAGGCGTCGCCGTAATACCCTTGTACCCGTCTCGTCTCTACCTTCCGAGGTCATCACCACCATATTCTCTTTTTTGCGCGTACGTGTCACATTGTTAGACTTTAAGCTAGACGAAAAGCCAGACGATCTAGCATGGTTGCGTGTAGCCCATGTCTGTCACCAATGGCGCGATATTGCACTCAATCACCCGATCTTCTGGAGTCACGTCGATTTCACCGCCGTCAGTTCGGCCGGCGCAGCTGAGATACTCGCTCGGGCGAAGATGGTGCCCTTACATTTAGAAGCGAGGGTCCCCGTCGCTCACTGGGACGACGCTCGGTTTAGCGCATTCAAAAAAGAACTCCAGAACCACGTCTCCCACATATCCCACCTTGGCATTAGCGCAGTGCCCTTCCATCTTCACAGAATTCTCAAGGGACTCACATCGTCTGCTCCCACTCTTGAATCCCTTTCACTGTCCGGTGAGGGCCAGAACAGCACGTTAGGGGGGCGAACATTCATCCCTGGCACTCTTTTCAATGGCTCCGCCCCTAAACTATCTTGCCTCGAGCTCTGGAACTGCGACATCAGTTGGAAGTCACCACTCTTAGGAGGCCTCAGGCACCTCGAGATACGCGCACCATCTGAAAGGCCGAGCCTCTCAGTTTGGTTGGATGTTCTGGACCAAATGCCACAACTCAAGACGCTTGTCCTTCACTGGGCTTCCCCGACTGCACCTCCTAGTGTCTCAATCCCACCTAACGTTGAGCGCACCGTCATACTCCCCTCCCTTACATTCTTCGATATATCATCCCCTGCGAGAGATTGTGGGCTCGCACTCGCTCATCTCATCCTCCCGGCTCTCACCTCGCTGTGCCTCATCGCGACGTCTTGTTGCCGGGATGGCAGCGACTTGCAAGAAATACTCCCGTATTTTGCTCGACACGCCCATGGACCCCAGGATGCCCAACCGCTACAGAGCGTGGTAGTCCACAGCGATACAATGTGCATCGACATCCTTGCGTGGACCTCGCTCGATATTGACGTCGAGTCGCACAAACAATTCGACGCCTTCCTCGGCACCACACACTCTGCCCACGTGGCGTTCTCTGTCACGAGCGACAACTGGCCTCTTGGGACTGAGGTGGAGGTCCTCAACGCGGAGATGGCGGCCCTGCCTCTGGGCGGCCTCGTGACGCTCACCACACAAACCGCACGATGTCCTTCAACGAGCGGTTCTGGCTCCGCCACGCGCCGAGGTGGCCCCTGCTTCGGCGCGTGTGTCTGATGCCCTCCACATGGCGCGGATTTGCGGGGATGCTATTGGAGGACAATGGGGAACGCGAGAGCCCGCTGCTCCCGTCGTTTACGGAACTCGTCCTGGCCGACTCTGCATTAAGTTCGCGCAAGGCACTCCGTCTATGCGACGCACTTATGAAGCGCGTGGAGCAGGGGGTTCCATTGGAGACGCTCGACTTGCGCCAGTGCCCCGCGACTAGCAGTGCAATTGCGCTGCTCAGTGAAATTGTGGTCGACGTACTGAGACCCGAGAGATGCCCCGAGATAGAGGCACAAATACTTTCTGATGCAGCTCTTTCCAAGGTCCTTGGCCTCTGCGCCGAAGGCAGTTCTGGAGTAGGTTTCAACGAGTCAGATACAGGCAGTGACCACGAGGTACGGGACATTTGGGAAATCGGATACAAATACGGTGAGGACGAAGCAGACTACTGGTAGATGGACCAATTGTTTACTATCCCTTCACTTCACCATCCTCATGATTTGAACCCGGCTCATCCGTGTGGCAAGGTTCGGGTTTAAGGACTCGGAGGCCGACAATGATAATTTCTACGCCCTTACAGGAAACTGCCAGTGCATTCGTTCGTTCAAATACTTTAGTAGTTACACCTTATATGATGCTGTCTAGGTACGGTACATGTTTAGTAACGTGCTAGGCTAGTACTTAACAGAGTGGGTACTAGCTAATGTGGGAACTTACTGTAGAGCCAAGTTTGGAGTCGACCCCCAGGGCGCATTCGGAGTTTCTGTTGTGCAGACCTGGGCTCGCGATAACGGGCATGCTCTGAGCGCACACCCATCCTCGGCTCTTTTCGGCCCTATTCTCAAATTGCAAAAAAGCCTCGAGCTCGTAGCTGGGCTGTGCGCGCTCACAGACAAGAGCTATCCGCCGCGCTCACGTGACTTAGTAGGGTCAAAGTAACTTGTCGGCGCATCAGTTGCGTCAGTCCTAAGGCGCGGGACTGGTCGCAGTCACGGTGGTGTCATATGCATACCGAGTTCGTCGAGCTCAATGGTTTGCTATTGAGTTTTTACTTCGTGTAGAACCGCTGTTCGTAGCCAATTGGTACAATCTCCTCACAGGCTGTCACAGCTCGGCAAAGTCATCGACGCGACTGGTCCCATCGATGCGATGAGGGTGATGATCGGCCAACGAACGTGCCTCCGTGGGTGAACATAGGGGTGGGCATGTGTGCAACCCGCAACATGTCTTTCCACCCTTCACGACCAGCTCGGCAGCTTCTCGATGCAGAATCTATTCGGTGTGAGCGCGAGTGCAGTTGTGGGCCCAGATGGCGGAATGGACATTGCCCCCGGTACGAACACGAGCACAAGCATAGACGTCGTCCCCGCGGGTGATTTTCGCGAGGCAGATGTATCAGCTCGTAGTCGCACAGCAAGCGATGCGCGACGTGGCGGACGAGTGGGAGTGCGATCAACAGGTAGAGCGGCAGCGGATGATGGAGCATTGCGGCACCGGTATGAGCGTGTGCATGAGCGGGACCGGGAACTTGGGCCGTGGACCCGTTTGGCATGCCTCCCGATTCCTGGCCTGCGGGAGGCGATGTCAATGCACAACTGGAGCGTATATCGCCGCGGGCGAGACCGACGTGCCGAGCGGAGGCCGAAGATGAACGGCGTGTATGGCGAGTCCGTTGGGCGAGCCGCGAGACTGTTCGTCGCGTGATTTCTGGCGAGTACTAGCGCCGCAGCGGGCGGGCCGGGTGTGTATGGCAGCGAAGGGGGATGATAGGCAGCGTTGCTATTTTTCTTCAATTTTATGTCCAAGTCGATTTTTTTTCACCGTTTTTTTTTTCAGAAGAAGACCGACTCCTGGCCCAGTGATATCATTGGATCGCATTGCATTGGGTGGTCGAGGAACTGAATGGCGAGCGTGCGAAATCCGCTTACAGCGCTTAGAACGGGGAACTCCCTCGTGGCCAGACAACAACCGTGACATCGTTCGCTTTTTCGATGATCCCAAGCCGGGTAAATTCTCGGGAATACCAACGGCAAACCATCGATACCGAAATTCGATCATTGGAAGGATTTATTCGAGCGTTGAAGCTTCGCCGCAATGCACTCGCACCCATCTCGTCTCTACCTCCAGAAGTCCTCGCTGCCATATTCTCCTTTGTGCGTTTACCAAACAAATTGATACTGGCTGAAGAACCGGACAAACTAGCATGTCTACGCGTATCCCATGTCTGTCATCAATGGCGCGAGATTGCACTCAATCAACCCCTCTTGTGGAGTCACATCGATTTCACCCTCCTAACTTCGGCAGGTGCAGCTGAGATGCTTGTTCGGGCGAAGACGGTGCCCCTTCATTTAGAGGCGAATGTCCCCATCGACCACTGGGACAATTCTCGGTTTGGTGCATTCCAAAAAGAACTCCGGGCGCGCGCCTCCCATATATATCACCTCAGCGTTAGTGCAGAATACCACCACCTCAGCAAGATACTTGAGGGACTCGTCTCTCCTGCTCCCACTCTCGAAGATCTTTCACTATCCACCGAATTCTACGAGGGTAATAGAACAATACAGTCACGAGTATTCGTCCCCGACAACATTTTCGATGGCACCACCCCCAGGCTCTTTGACCTCGTGCTCAAGAATTGCGACATTAGTTGGAACTCACCGCTTTTGAAAGGCCTCAGATACCTTGAGATACGTACACTGTCCGCAAGTCGGAGGCCGAGTCTCTCAGTCTGGTCGGACGCGCTGGACCAAATACCACAACTCAAGACGCTTACCCTTCACTCGGCTTCTCCGATTGCTCCTCCCTTTTCATTTGACGTCGAGCGCACCGTCACACTCCCCTCCCTTGTATATCTGGATATTGCCGCCTCTGCGAGAGACTGTGGGTTCGCACTCGCACATCTCGTCCTACCAGCTCTCACCTGGCTAGGCGTCGTGGCAAACTCTTCACATTGGGATGGTGGCGACGTGCAAGAAATCCTCCCATATGTTTCTCGACACGCCCATGGACCTCGGGATGACCAACCGCTCCAGAGCGTGTTCGTCAACAGCAAGAGAAAACGCACCCACATCCTTGCGTGGACCGAGCCCGATATGGACCGTGAAGTGCGCAATTGGACCGACTTATTTCTCTCTACACACACTGCACGCGTGTCGTTCGCTGTCACAAACGAAAACTGGTTTCCCGGTGTTGACGCAGGGGTCTTCGACGCGGCGATGGCGGCCCTTCCCCTGGACAACCTCGTGACGCTCACCGCACAAAACCGTACAAGACTCTTCGAGAAGCAGGTCTGGCTCCACCATGCGCCGAGGTGGCCCTTGCTTCAGAGCGTGCGTCTAGCGCCACAGGCAGCACGTGGGCTCAGAGAGATGTTTCTGGAAGACAGTGGAAACGCCAACCTGCTGCTCCCGTCGCTGAGAAAACTCGTCCTGATCAACACCGCACTGAGTGCGTGGAGGACACTCCGTCTGCGCGACGCGTTTATGAAGCGCGTGGAGCAGGGAGTTCCTCTGGTGATGCTCAACTTGCACACGTGCCCTGCGACTAGCCGCGCAGTTGAGCTGCTCCGGGAAATTGTGGGTGACGTCTGGGGTCCTGTGCAAATACTCGATACAAGGGAACAAATGCTTTTGATATGGGACTCTGACGCTTGTGGCCTCTTCGTCCCCAACGACGATTCTGGAGTAGAAGACAATGGTGATGATTCGGACTATTCAAATACAGATGATGACGATGATCGGGTCATAAATTACGATGAGGATGAAGACGAGGAGGAGGAGGAGGAGGAGGAGGAGGAGGACACAGGACGTGGGAGAGGATTAACCAAGTTTTCGACGCACGGGAGTGGGTACGACTCGGAGACCGATGACGGTGATTTCCATGGCTTTACGAGTAACCTAAACATACATATTCAAGCTTGAAGTTGGAAGGTGTGGAAACTGAGAGCCAAGTTTGCGGCCAACCTGTGTGCTTCTAGGTAGGCTTCGGAAGTGCGAATGGCGAGACCTTGGGCGAGAAGCTTAGAGTACGACTACCAATCTGCAGCTCCCCTCGGCCCTATTCTCGGGTCGCAGAAAAGCCATTCCTCAAGCCCAGGCTGAAATGCAGTGGTGTTGATAAGCAAAGCCCGCTCATGTTCCAGATTCAAAAAGCGGCCAAAGCCGCCTACTGTATCACCACCGAGGGCCTCGTAGACGCCTCGGTCCTGCGGCGCGGGATCATCGATCATCGGCCACGGTCACGGCGGGCGTGCACGCCGCAGGCGGCAACTCGCCGGACTTTGTCGTGCACCTCGTTCCAGACGTCGCATTCACCACCGCGTTGCTCACCGATCCGGACCCCAAGCCTGAAGTACCCGGGTACTGTCGTTATTTTTAGTGCAGGTTGTGTGCTACCAAACACCGGCGTGGAAGATCATGTGCGCTTATAATTGGTGCCAGGTAAAAACAACCGTGAGTGACAGTGACTCCGTTCGGTCTGACGACGCATGCCAGTGACCTCAAGCCAAGCAAACTCTCGAAAATACCAACAACGAGTCATCGATGCTCAAATTAGAGCATTGGTGGAGTCCGTCCGAACGCTGAAACTTCGTCGTAACGCACTTGCACCTATCTCCTCTCTACCTACCGAGGTCGTCACTACCATATTCTCTTTTTTGCGTGTACCTCGTGCATCGTCATCCTTTGCAGGCAACTGTCTAGCATGGTTACGCGTAGCCCACGTTTGTCACCGATGGCGTGAAATCGCACTTAATCAACCCCTCTTGTGGAGCCACGTCGATTTCACCACCCTAACTTTAACCGGCGCGGCGGAGATGCTCTCTCGGGCGAAGATGGTACCCTTACATCTGGAGGCAAGGGTTCCCGTTGGTTGCTGGGACGATTCTCGATTTAGTGCGTTCCAAAACGAGCTCTACGCGCGAATCTCCCACATATGCCACCTTGTCATTAGCGCAGAACCCTCCCATCTTCACAGGACACTCGAAAGACTCACATCACCTGCTCCTACTCTCGAATACCTTTCGCTATCCGTTGAGTTGACGCGGTACGAGAGCGGAACGATAGGGGGGCGAGGATTCGTCCCCCTCCCTGACACTCTTTTCGACGGCACCGCCCCAAAGCTCTCTTCCCTCGAGCTCAGGAACTGCAACATCAACTGGAAGTCACCGCTCTTAAGAGGCCTCAAACACCTCGACATACGTATACCATCCGAATTGCCGAGCCTCTCGGTTTGTTTGGACGCTCTAGACGGAATGCTACAGCTCAAGACGCTTGTCCTTCACTCGGCTTCGATTGCTCCTCTCATTCCATTGAACGTCGAGCGCACCGTCACACTCCCCTTCCTTACATACTTGGATATCGCCGCCTCTGTGGAGAGTTGTGGGCTCGCACTTGTTCATCTCGTCCTACCTGCCCTCACCTGTTTGTGCGTCGCAGCCAGTTCTCGTTATCCGCAAGGAAGCGACTTGCAAAAACTCCTTCCGTATGTTGCGCGACACGCCCACGGACCCCAGGACACCCAACCCTTACAGAGTATGCGCATTTGCGGCGAAAGAAACAGTGTAGATATCGTGGCGTGGCTCGCGCCCGATATCGACGCCAAGGTGGACGTTCCTCTCGCCTTGCTCGCCGCAACGCGCTCTCCACGCCTCGTGCTCATCATCGACGACTGGTCTATTCCTCCCCGCACCCACAACGAGGTTCTCGATGCAGCGATGGCGGCCCTTCCCCTGGACGGCCTCATGACGCTCACAGCACGATATCGCACACAGTTCTACGAGGAGTTCTGGCTCCGTCATGCGCCCCGGTGGCCCTTGCTCCAGCGCATGCGACTGGGGCCCCGTGCAGCGCATGGATTCCGGGAGATGGTGCTGCAAGACAACTGCGAATGGGAGCGCCCGCTGCTCCCTTCGCTGACAAAGCTCGACCTGATTGATAACAGTGCGTTAAGTGGACGCAGGACGCTCCGTCTATGCGGCGCACTTATGAAGCGCGTGGAGCAAGGGATCCCATTGGAAGTGCTCAACTTGCGCGAGTACATTGCGACTGACCACGCTGTTCGGCTACTTGGTGAAATTGTGGTCGACGTCTCAGTGTTGTGCCGGTCAGCGACTAGTCGCGACAGTCAGGATGACCGTCGGACCATGGGGGTCAGTGACCACAAACGACCATGACTACTCCCACGCCTACCTAAGTCACTACGGCTGACATAATTGGCAATGCTGCACGCCGCACGCGCAGTAAGTAGATACAAGACTTCGTAAATAGTAAGAAAGTGAGCTAAATATGAAGCACGCTGTCAAGGGTATGATCAATCTCGATGTCCATGTCTTCCTCTCCTTGTGCATCCAAGTCAAGCAGCTCATAGAGCTCTAGCTCTTCATCCAGACTCCGAGACGCGCTACGTTCGTTAGCAGGAATCCAGTCTCGATTCTGGAAATTGAAAAGTTGGGCGATTTTGATCGAGATGCCCTCTGAGCCATACATCTGTTCACCCCCATCGTCATCGTCGTCTCTGCTTGCTTGTCTACCAAATGAATCAGTCATGTCATTGAACGCGTTGCCCACCCCACTGGCAGACAACGCTGGGTCGATATTTGTCGTGTCGTCCATTTCCATTTCCTCAGTCGGTGGAGGTGGAGGTGGAGCGGTGGACTCGGGGGGAGCACTTGATTTTCCAAAGAAGCGCTTCATGCGTTCTTTGGTCTCTTTATTGCACAAGTGCTCATCCCGTATGTGCATCTTCAGTTCAGCAAGGGAGGTGAGCGTTTTGATCCCTAGACGATTTCTGAGCTTCGTGAGGGTATTGCCAAACACGCTGAATAACCGCTCGCATGAGGCAGAGTTTGGGCAAATAGATAGGAGGTGTTGTGCAAGTTTGATGAGCGGTTGCGGGGAAATTTGAACTCCAATCGGCATAATAGGGGACAATCCTTTGTAAACCCTGTTGGGATCGGGGGACACACGGTTAATCTGCGCCTCATCTTCAATGGTGACAATTGTGGACGCCATGTGTGCAAATGAGCCCGAGGTCGCAAAATAGTCTTCTATGTTGACCAATAAGTTCCTGAGGTTTTGTTCCAGCACTGCTGTGGTCTCTGTGACAGAGAAGAAACGTCGGTATAAGCGTTTCATAAGCGCATAAACACCGGCATGAGTTAGGAAGGGAATACTGGGGTCAAATGCGGATGACTTGATGAACGGGTTCAAAAGGACGGTGGCAATAAATACATCTTGATCAGCTTTAGCCCACCGCTTCTCGATGCTGTCGAGAATAGCTGTACACCCAGGAACATTCGCGGGGTCCCGAGCCCTGTTGTCTTCGTAATATATTGAAAGTGACCCAAATGTAAGCAAGATTTGATCCAGACGACAGAACGCCGCTTGGGCAACGTTTGCAGCTCTTGCGAGAGGTTCGAGATGTGTCTTAAGGCTGTATCAAAATATATTAGACGGTGCTGTTCTTGAGTTAAATAAGTTACGCACCAAGCTAACGAGTGCCAGAAACTGCCATCCTCGATGATCGCCACCATTTCCTGCGCCCTTCTTTTGTTTGACGCCGACAAGCCTGGGGAAACGAGAATGCGTTGATGGGGTAGGGCCATTGCGTCGCTATTTACAAGAACTGTGAGAGGACGGTGGAGCTGAAGTAGACGCCTGAAAGCGAGGTAGTGTGCCGTCCACCTTGTTAAGATGGCGCGGATTACTGAGAGAGGTTGCATCCCACTTTGTACCTGGACCTCCCGAAGGTGGGCGAGGACCTGAGTCTTGCTGCGCAGCCAACTGATGAGCTCACAGGCCATTTTGCTATGCTTTGTATATACCGTCTCAACCTTAAAATAATCCCCAACGATGAGGTTCACCTTCAAAACATTAGTATAACTGAAATGACAATAAAAGAACGTATCATACCTGGTGCGCGAAGCAGTCGGGGCACACAATATGTGGATAACGAGTAAGAAGCATCTTCCTTGCCTTTCGCGATTCACCAGATGCATCCGTTGTGAATGCGACGACGACAATATTCCATTCTGACTGAAGATGTTCGATTACGTCTACCATCAATGTAAAGAGGTTGTCGGCGGTCTTTCGTTCATCTGATGCGTCATGAACCTTCACCGTGTGGACCTAAGCCTAGTAGTCAGATACAGGAGAACGGTTGTCATACTAATGTCATACCTGTTCATCGGCCATGACCATGAACGCGATATAATGGTGGAAATTCTCACCTGTCCAGCCATCACAGGAGGCAGTTGCGTTCTTGCCATTCAACTGAACCTTCGCCTTTGATTGGAACTCAGAAAGTGCCTGAGGCAGAAGGCACCGCGTGAGGACCTTGCGACTCGGTGACTTGGCCTGCGGGAGAAATTCGACACAGAAGTCTAGCCACTCTGGGTTTTCTACCCATGAGAGCGATAGCCCTGCTGATGCGGTGAGGCGTATTATCCGTTCCTCAAAGCGGGCCTGACGTCCTTCTGACCATGAAAGTTCAGGGGGTACAAAAGGGGTGCCCCGCTGGGCATGACTTGAGCTGCGTCGAGATGATCGAGACGGGAATGAGCGCATAGATACAGAGTCGAAAGGAAGAAGGCTGTGAGCACCGCTGGCACCAGAGGACGAAGAGGATACAACAGAAGACTCTCGCTCGTAACTTGGCCCAGCTGTGAGGCGGTCTGTGGGCTCCCAGTGAAAGGAATCGGATGGTGTTTGGAGATGTAACGAAGGTAGTTGGGGGCTTGGATAGGGCAATACAGAGTCACGGAGCCGTTGATGTGTCAATGGTAAGATGGGCCCAATGCCAGTGCCTTCCTGACGGGATCTCCTGGGTGACAGTAATTTACTCTCTTTCCAGGCCAGTGCTCTTGCGCGCACATCGTCAATCTGATTGGAACAGTTTACAACATGATTGACTAGCCCATCTGTACGTGCTGGCAACCATGGACGACCATCTGCATTCTGATCGATCGAAAATACTAGTTGAAAGCCAGTAATTAGGTGACAATTATGGAGATGTGATGTACTGACGCACATTCTGCTTCGATCATTTCCGATGTCCGAGCGGACACCCGAGTACCTGCCTCAACTTCTCTTTGATCTTGTTCAAGGGCCCCACGGACGAGTTTAGCTAAACAACCTATACAGAACACCTTAGCCTTGTCATGGGTTTTTTGGGTGCCAGAATATGCTTCAGGTGCCCTTTGTGCAAGCTTTGGGTGGTCTTTGAAGAAGTCACGAATCCAATGGCGATTAGATGGAGGTGGGCGGGTAGCACTCATATTGGTGAAGTGATGACGTGTAATCTACAGTACAGTTACTCAGGTAATAATGGCTACTTCACGTGATGAGGAAAGTCACGGTTGTTTCACAGTCAGTGACTAGTCAATGACTAGTCACTGACTGTATGACCCGACCTCCGACTTCCAGTCGGCGACTGTCCAACACTGCAAGTTGTACCTACAATAATCGGCAATTTCGGCGCTTACTATAATACCTGCTCGCTTGAACGGTTGATCCTTCCGTCTGGTACCCCCGTCATGCGAGATAACAAGCTTCAGTCTCGAGTACATCCTACCGCGTGTTACACTTCCGGTGACTCATAAAGCAAACCAGACGTGGCTCCAGTAGGCACACCCACCCTCGATATGGCCTCACCTACCTACCCACACTCGCCCCGTCAATAAAGGATCTGTTCCATCCTCTCCGCGCAAGTTATTTCACCTAATCATCCTTCCAACGTGCTTTAAGCTACTCGTTGAGGTAACTTACTGCTTGATAGCTGATTTCTTGTCTGGGTGCTGCGGGAAGGTCGTCGTTGCGTAAAGCGTTCCCCTCCGATGTGCATTTTGCTTCTTTTTCGGCCATTTCGTTGCTTTGAACGCCGACTTTCCTAGCCGTCCAGCGAACTTACAAGACGTATTTGGCTGTCGTCTCTCTTCCCATACCCTTTCCTGTATATCTGTTTGCTAGCGTGCGAGAAGTTCGCATACAACGTGCTCTTCATGCGCCTTGTTGGAAACGTCGCACGCACCCCGCACAGTGCTTCTTGATGCGCCTCTGATGTCCGCCGCAGATGGGCCCCATGCCCTCCCCTGCCGCATCGTCGCACGGCGTAAACTTCCCTTTGTCGAAGCAAAAACAGAGGAACGAGACGACTGGGTGAATGTTCTTCGACTGCAGGCGCAGCAGATCCTACCGATTGTCACACTGGATAGTAAGACTGGCGTCGAAAGGTCGAATCTGAAGGTTCCAGAGGTATTTTAGATGCTCAAATAAATGCCGTGCGGAAAGCTGGTCGTCGTCCTCGGAATCGGAAATAAACATGATCCAAAAAAAAACCGGTCGTCGACTCGTCGTATTATATAAGCGCCGTAAGCCAACCTCATAAAACTGCCAGTGAAACCGCGCCCTGGCACTGGCATTTGTGCTTCGCTTTGATGGACCCCAGCCAGGCAAGTTCACGGGAATACCAACAGCAAGCCATCGATGCTGAAGTCAAATCATTGGAAGAATCCATTCGGGCGTTGAGGCTTCGTCGTAACGCGCTTGCACCCATCTCGGCTCTACCGACCGAGGTCATCACCGTCATATTCTCCTTTTTGCGTGTACCGGTTAGATCACTACTCATCGCACCGTTGGAAGTGACAGACCTCCTAGCATGGCTGCGTGTGGCCCACGTCTGTCACCACTGGCGCGAGATTGCACTCAATCAACCGCTCTTCTGGAGTCACGTTAATTTCATCACCTTCACCTCCGTCGGCGCGGCCGAGATACTTGCTCGGGCGAATAAGGTACCCTTATATTTGGAGGCAAGGGTTCCCATCGGTCACTGGGACGAAGCTCGATTTAGTGCATTCCAAAAAGAACTCCAGGCGTGCGTCTCCCACATATGCCACCTTGCCATTAGTGCAGAATACTTCCATCTTCGCAAGACACTGGAAGCGCTTGTATCATCTGCACCCACTCTCGAATACCTTGCATTGTCCTGTAAGGAATACCGGCACGGAGCAATATCCTCACGAGTATCCGTCCCTGACATTCTTTTCAATGGCACCACCCCTAGGCTCTCTTGCCTCGAGCTCCGCAATTGCGCCATCAGTTGGAAGTCACCGCTTCTGAAAGGCCTCAGAAACCTCGAGATACACAAGCCGCCTGCGGACGCGAGGCCGGGCCTCTCAGTTTGGTTGGATGCTCTGGACGAAATGCCACAGCTCAAGACGCTTACCCTTCACAAGGCTTCCCCGGTTGCTCCTCCTGGGTCGTCACTCCCATCCAGCGTCGAGCGCACTGTCACACTCCCCTCTCTTACACGTCTGAATATCACCTCCCCCGTGAGCGATTGTGGGCTCGCGCTCGCTCATCTAGACCTACCGGTTCTCACCCAGCTGGATTTCAAGGCAAATTCTTGTCGCATGGACGGCAGCGACGTGCAAGAAATCCTTCCATATATTGCTCGACATGCCCACGGACCCCAAGATACCTATCCGCTACAGAGCGTGGTTATTCGCAGCAACAGAACTTGCGCCGATATGCTTGTATGGACCGTGCCCGATATCGATGTCAAGTTGTATGACCCGACTGCCTTTCTTGATGTCATGTTCTCTGTACGCGTGGCGTTCTCTGTAGAGGGCGAAGATTGGTTTCCTACAACCCATGCGGGGGTCTTTGATGCGGCGATGGCGGCCCTCCCCATGCACGGCCTCGTGACGCTTACCTCACAAAACCGCACAAGTCCCCTCAACAAGCAGTCCTGGCTCCGCCACGCACCGAGATGGCCCTTGCTCCAGCGCGTGCGACTGGCGACCTCCGCAGCGCATGGATTCAGGGAGATGTTGCTGGAAGACAACGGGGGACGCGAGTGCCCGCTGCTCCCGTTGCTGACAAAGCTCGTCCTGGTCAACACTGCACTAAGTGCACGTAGGACACTCCGTCTATGCGACGCACTTATGAAGCGCGTGGAGCAGGGGGTTCCATTGGAGACCCTCGAGTTGCACACGCGCCTTGCGACTAGTCGTGCAATTGAGTTGCTCAGTGAAATTGTGGTTGACGTCGTTAGTCCCGAGATAACCTTCCAAACAAAGGAACAACCGATTTCCACGTGGGACTCTGGGGCTCGTGGCCTCTTCGTTGAAGACGACAGTTCTGGGGTAGAAGATTATGACGAAGAATTTTCAAATTCAGGCAGTGATGATGAGGTACAGGACGATTGGGAAGCAGATGGTGGCGGTGAGGGATATGGTGAGGATGAAATGGACTACTGGTAGATTTAGCAAAATCCTTTACACGGCAAGACTGACGAGGTCGGACCAGTGATAAGGACATCTACGCTCTCGCGGGCAACCTACATTCGTTCAGATCGTGCTTTTGTAGTTTCACCTTTTACGATACAGCTAAACTTAGGTACGGTTTGTGCCGGGCTCGTTCAATGCGTTGTGCTTGCGTGGCTTCGAAATGACCTCGCCGTCTCTGGTGCTCAAAATGCTGCCAAACTCGCCCACCGCAACGCTGGCGAGGGCCTCGTCGCCGGCGCGTCTGTCCTCGCGCGTGGACGGGCTCAGGAACAGGCCACGGCGTGGTGCGTGCCGCTCTTCGAGCTCAACTGCGAGACGGACTTTGTCTCACGCAACGCGCTCTTTGCGCGCCTCGTCCCGGACAGTCGCCCATACCGCCCGGGTTACTCACCGAGCCCGAGCTTGAATAGCGCTAACAGCAGCATCTATCACGTACCAAGCGTGCGACGCCTCGAAGTGTCTCTGCTGTCTGCAGAATGCCCAACGCGCTCCCCCGCACCGTGTATCACATGGCAGGGTTTCCTTCCCTTCAAGTTCCCTCCCGAGGGACGGGACTACAGGGACTGGCGGGCTTGGTCAGAGGTCCGAGTCCTACCGATTGTCGCACTGGCTAACGGTTGTCTGTCTCGCGCTTGGACCGGTGGAGAGTAAAAAATAAAACGTTTACGACGAGATTCAGGATTTTCATCAGTTGCTTCCTTCATGGATTCGCTAACAGTGATTAGATCTGATATTTATCTGAAAGCCGGCGGCTGCTAATATTATAAATAAGCGTAAGTGTTGCATATGGTGCTTATATAATACGACAAAAAAAAACAAAAATACAACCCCGGCCACCGTTTGGTTTTTCGATGGACTCAAGCCAGGCAGACCCTCGAGAATACCAACGGCAAGTCATCGATGTTGAAATCAAATCATTGGAGGAGTCTATCCGAGCGTTGAGGCATCGTCATAACGCACTTGCACCCGTTTCGTCTCTACCTAGCAAGGTCATTGCCACCATATTCTCCTTTTTGCGTTTACCCGGTGAACCACCACTAGGTGGTAAGTCAGACCACCATCTAACGTGGTTGAGTATAGCCCATGTCTGTCATCAATGGCGCGAGATTGTACTCGATCTACCCCACTTCTGGAGTCACATTGATTTCACCACCGTTAATATGGCCGGCGCGACTGAGATGCTTACTCGAGCCGGGATGGTACCCTTATATTTGGAGGCCAAGGTTCCCGCAACGTCTCGCTGGACAGAAGTTCAGTTTAGCACCTTCCTAAAAGAACTCCAGGCCCACGTTTCCCATATATGTCACCTTGGCTTTGGCGTAAACTCTTACTCCCCCTTCCATCTTCAGGAGGTACTCGAAGGACTGGTATCACCTGCTCCCGCTCTCGAATACCTTTCGCTTTCCGGTGAGAAATATCTGTGCGCAATAACAAGTGGGAAACCATCTCTCCTTGACACACTTTTTGATGGTTTCACCCCCCGGCTTTCCCGCCTTGATCTCCGGGACTGCGACATCAGTTGGAGGTCACCGCTCTTACGAGGCCTCAAACACCTCAACGTACGCACACCGTCCGAGGATGCGAGGCTAAGCCTCTCGGCCTGGTTGGATGCTCTCGACGAAATGCCACAACTCGAAACGCTTGGTCTTCACTCGGCTTCCCCGATCAATTCTGCCTTTCCATTTGAAGTGAGGCGCACCGCCACACTTTCCTCCCTCACGCACTTCAATATCTCTGCCTTCCCAGAGGAATGTGGACTTGCACTTGCTCATCTCATCCTACCGGCTCTCATCTCGTTGTGCATCAAAGCCAGATCTCGTCGAGAGGACGGAAGCGATGTGGAAAAACTTCTTCCATATGTCGCGCGACATGCCCATGGACCCCAGGATACCCAACCGCTTCAGAGCATGGTCGTCTGCAACAATATAGTGAGCGCCGAGATCCTTGCGTGGCCTGTGCCCAATGTCAACGTCGAGGTGCACGATCCGCCCACCTTGCTCGCCGCGACACTTCCCCCACGTGTGACGCTCTGCATCGCGAGCAAGGTGTGGCCTAAAATCCACCTTGAGATCCTCAGTGCAGTGATGGCGGCCCTTCCCCTGGACAGCCTCGTGATGCTCAGTGCACAACACCTCCATGAAAGTTACACAAGGCACCTCGATGAGTGGTTCTGGTACCGCCACTTGCGGAAGTGGCCCCTACTCCGGCGCGCACGATTGGCACCCCCTGCGATATGGGGGTTCATAGAGATCTTGCTTGAGGCCCACTGGCTACGTAAAAGCCCGCTACTCCCTTCACTTACAGAGCTCGTTATTGTCGACACCCCATTATATAACGGGTCTGGCCTATGCGACGCACTTATGATGCGCGTGGAAGAGGGGGTTCCATTGGAGACGCTCGATTTGCGCGCATGCCAGGACGATAATCCCACTGAGGTTCAGCTCCTCAATGAAATTGTGGTCAACGTCCTGGGTCCCGTGAAAACCTTCGAGGAAAGGCACAGAAGAAGACTAATCAGATACAAACGACGGCGACTAAGACAAAAACGATTAAGATACAGGTGGTGATGACGACAACGAAAATGACAAGGAGGACGATGACAAGGACTGCTGGGAGATAGTGGAAGATTAGCCAACTTGAAGAACTCGGAGGTCGGATGAGGAGGCCGATTACGATTAGTATATCAGTGACGGATCTTCACGTTACTCCCTGGCGAGCAGACTTACGTTCGAATCGCACTTTGTCGTTACATCTCATATGGTACATCATACATGCTAGGGGTACGCGTTTGTAGCCTAGTCTATACTATACACGCGACGCACCAACCACATCCACTGCGCTCCAATTCGCCATAAATCACGCCTTCACAAGCTTAAGCACTTATGTTGCCCGGTTCATGCCCAGGGACCCTGAAGAAGGTAAGAAAGAAGCACCCGCCTGTCCATGCGGGGGACAGAACTCACATACTATACGAATGCCCTCATCCAACTCACACCGTGACGCAACCCGCCGCGAGACATCTTCTCCGAATGATCTACAATGGCACCAAACAGCATATCCTTCAGTTACCGTTCCAAAAACGCCCACCATATTTTGCAGACAAGCGGAACGCTGTTTCGGCCCGAACCTGACTAGGCCTGACTGAGGAAGAGGGACCACGCGGCGGACACGCTGTGCAGACGGGTCCCCACCAAAGTAGGAAACTCTCGGTATCTGATGTCGCCGTCGATTACAATGCCAAAAACCACCTAGTACAAAACTATTATATCTTCCCCGCAAATATACGAAATTCATCCTAATAGCTATGGGGAGCGCAAGCAGAGGCCCTTTATTGGGGACTCTACCCGGGTTGGTCATTGGTTGAGTGGCTCATCGCCCCTACTCGCGGTAGCGTTCGGGAAGGAAGCGCGCTGAGGATTGGCGGCATCGTTCTGAAATGGTGACGAACGTAGTGCGTCGTACACAGTGAGAAAGAGTCGGACTACTTAATGTCTGACAGTCGTTATGTATGGCGGGGAGGTCGCATGCAGGGGGTGTAAAATGCGGAATTATATGCGTGGTTGAGGTACATCGGCAACAACTAGCAAAAAGCGTGGCAAATAGCACATAGCACTCAGCAAGTGGCAAAATAGTAAGGAAGCGGCAAAAGACTGATAGCAAGACGCGTGCGGTGAACAAGCGGAAACGGATAGCGATCGGCATTTGATAAAGTAGCGAATGGTATTTGGTGCGAAATAACAAAAAGGCGGCGGAAGACCGATACCAGGATATGCAATGAATGGTCGGCAATGTATAGCAAATAGCAAAGGGGTAGTAAACGGGATGCACGTGAGTGGCAAAAGTGAACAGCATTGGGCAGTCAAGAGCGTGTGGTGAATAGTAGATGGCGGATGGGGGACGAGGACGAAGGTCGGAAGCACAACAAAGGAAGGTTGGGGGTGATTTGGCGCGGGCAGGGTGAGGGTAGGGCGAGGTCAGCACTAGCTTGTGGTGCAGGGTCGGTTGACATCGTACTTACTGTACTTGGACATGGTTCACTCCCTTTTCCGTATCCTGTCACTGAGCCCGCATCCCTATCCGAACGTGATTTTGAATCTAGGGGAGTGCCACCTTTCCGTTTCGTCGCCTTCTACTTTCTTTGGTGTAATTCGAACGCGACTCTGAAAACCGTAAGGGAGTCTGCGTGGGTGGTTGGCTGGACTCCAGGTTCATCGTTCATCAGGTGGCCTGTTCCGCTGTTTAGGTAGACTGCCCGAGGGGCTCCATGGGATGTTTCCGGTGAAGGTGTTTGTAGCAGAGGATGTGTAAGGTGGATTGTTTGCTCGTTCCGATTCGAAGATGCGGCAGGATGAGCACGTGAGCACGTGCCACCAACGTTCCTTGCACCCGGGCCGTAGAACGGCTAATCGCCTTGTCACTGTTCAGTTTTTTGATGAACATGAACCCAGCCAGGAAAATTCACGGGAAAACCAACGGCAAGCCATTGATGTGGAAATTAGATTGTTGCAGGAGTCCCTCCGAGCGTTGAGACTTCGCCGTAATGCACTCGCACCCATCTCGTCTCTACCTCCTGAGCTCTTCGCTGCAATATTCTCCTTTTTGCGCTTACCTCCCAGTGGTACAATACTACTAGGTATGGAGCCAGACCGCCAACTATCGTGGTTACATATGGCCCATGTCTGTCGTCAATGGCGCGAGGTTGCACTCAACCAACCGTTCTTCTGGAGTCATGTCGATTTCACCACCCTCACTCCGGCTGGTGCGACCGAGATGCTCGTTCGGGCCAAGTCTTTACCCTTATATTTGGAGGCATGGGTCCCCAAATATCACTGGGATGGTGCCCGATTCCGCACATTCCAAAGAAAACTCCAGCCGCGCGTCTCTCACATATGTCAACTTGCCATTAGCGCAGAACCCTTTGGTCTTGATATGGTACTCAAGGGACTCGTATCACCCGCTCCGATTCTCCAATACCTTTCGCTGTCAGGGAATACAAAGCATCACAGGAAGCGAGCAACTGTCGCTGACACTCTTTTCAATGGTTCCACCCCTAGGCTCTCACGCCTCGATCTCCAGGACTGTGACGTCAGTTGGAAGTCACCGCTCTTCAGGGGCCTCAAACACCTCAAGATATATACACTATCCACGGATGCGAGACCGAGACTCTCAGTTTGGTTGGACGCTCTCGAGGAGATACCACAACTAAAGACGCTTGTCCTTCACTCGGCTTCCCCGGTCACTTCTTCCTTTCCATTTGACGTCGAACGCACGGTCACACTTCCCTCCCTTACATACTTCGATATCTCCGCCTCTCCGGAGGATTGTGGGCTCGCACTTGCTCATCTCGTCCTACCGGCTCTCACCTCGCTGTGCGTCACAGCATTTTCTGTTCTTGAGGATGGAGGCGACGTGCAAAGAGTGCTTCCATATATCGCGCGACATGCCCACGGACCCCAGGACACGCGGGCGCTGCAGAGCGTGCTCATCCACGGCCACAGCATGCGCATAAACATCCTTGCGTGGACCGTGCCCGATATCGACGTGGAATTGCACGATCCTCCCACCTTGCTCGCTGCGACGCTCTCTCCACGCGTGACGCTTTCCATTAGGAGCAATATGTGGTATAGGCCCGGAATCCACGTCGAGATCCTCGATGCGGCGATGGCGGCCCTTCCCCTGGACGGCCTCGTGATGCTCACTGCAGAACACCTTGATCCCATTTCATGTGCCAGTGGAGGCCCAAGAATGAATCATTTTTGGCTTCGGTGCGCGCTGAGGTGGCCCCTGCTCCGGCGCGTGCGACTGGGGCACTCGGAACAGATATTCATAAATATGTTGCTAGAGAAAAATGGGGGAGGGGGGAACCCCCTGCTCCCTTCGTTGACAGAACTCGTCATAACCCACGCCCACGTAAATTATGATTGGACACTTCGTCCATGCGACGCACTTATGAGGCGTGTGGAGCAGGGTGTCCCACTGGAGGTGCTCGACCTACGCATGTCTATCCTGAGATTCCCTCCTGCAGTTCAGCTACTCAATGAAATTGTGGTCGACGTCCTGGGTCCCAGTCCCTTGAATGGAATCACAACGGAATGGGAAA
The DNA here is from genome assembly GCA_021527775.1 of Lactarius sanguifluus. Lineage (NCBI taxonomy): Eukaryota > Fungi > Basidiomycota > Agaricomycetes > Russulales > Russulaceae > Lactarius > Lactarius sanguifluus. The sequence continues at coordinate 63,231 of JAKEYF010000293.1, forward strand.
AAAATAGAAATATGTGGAGCCCTATAATTCGCGGCCTCGAAGACGACAATTCTGGAGCAGAAGACGACTCAGATACAGATACAGATGGTTACGAATAGGATGAATACTATGACGGATCGGCACATTCTCTTGACACATCCTAGCAGACTTACATGGCTACGTCTCATACTACGCGCTCTAGGCGCGAGTTGCGTGTTTGTAGAGTTCGGGGCTTGTAATTATCGAAACATTTAAACGAGGGCCCTCCGAATTTCTAATACGAAACTACGAGAACTACGAGAATGGCTGAGTCATACAAGCGTCGAGTCAACATGTCACGCGAACGTTCGAGAAGGGGGAAGAGACGAAAACCGAGTCATACGTATTGGAGCGTGACAACTCCACTTCCTCAGGGGGATACGGTACCCACCAGTAGTATACGTCGCCTTGGGCGTAAATGTCGACGCGAGGGGCGTGCCGGTGGGCAAGCCTGACGAGATGCCCGACGAGATGCCTGACGAGATGCCTGACGAGATCATGCTCGGTGCACGCCATTCAAGCTCAGTCTGGCCGGGACGGACGCGATCGAAGAGATAATGGTAGGCGTGCTCGCGGAGCCACTGACGTTGTTGTCGCACCCTGCGGGGGACATTATACTCAGCGTGTGTACGCCTGTGGAGTGCGACTCGCGTTGCTTACCGGGAGTGCTAGAGGCGCAGCTCGCACTAAAAGAGACAGACACAGTGCCCGAGGGGTTCTGCACGGAGCCTGTCACTCTGCCAGTGGACTGGACCTTGACCACACTACCGTGTGCGGCGGCGGTGAGAAGAGAGATCGCGGTGAGGATGAGAGTAGATTTCATGGCGGATATCTTTGTCGTTGTCCTCTTCTTCCTCAACTCTCTCGCCTACTACGCTCGACCAGAGCAATTCTGGTGGCTGTGCGTCGAATCGTGGCAACATAGCGACGGTACCATTATTAGTTCATGCTGGCATAGCTCGGTTCAATATGTCTGAGACAGCTGAGCTGAGCTACCTGAGATAGCAAACTGGCTTGGCGGTGCAGTCCATGAATACACGACAAGTGAGGTTGGGCCAGTCGGCACAGGAGTTGGTACCCTGGGCCACTCAGCGGGCATACAATAAACCCACCTAATACTCCTCTTCACACGCTGAGGCATCCGGCGGCGGGGCTGAGAAAAAGGGTCTTAGCCCGACCCATACAGACAACAAAGAGGGAACGAAAACGAGTAGTTGCGGCTATGGCGCCAAGGAATGGCGGAACAGCTGACTAGGAACACAGGCTAAAAATCTACGGACGAGGCGGAGGCGGTGAAGGACCCCATCGGGAATGAGCCAGTAACACCCAAGGGCAGAAGTCACACAAACCCCATACGGATAGTAGTCCCAAGAAGCAACGACAGTACCAAGCCCCAGTACCCCATCCGTGAGTGCTGGCATCTACTATAACACCTAAGTGCCCGCATGCGTAATTAGGCAACGCATACCCTCGAAACCAACGATTCGGATGATATCTTACTTGTGGAGGAACCGTGGTTCGGGCGAGTCGGCCCAAGGAACGATAGAGTGAGACACTTGCAAGATATGCGAGGGTGCGGCACACCCTAATGGGAGTTGCCGTACCCCCTACTGTGCGCAAACCACCGCCGGCATCAGAATATTTGGCAACACGCCTAGCATATAATCTAAAATTTCTAAATTTACAGTATAAGCTTTTACCGCATGCACGAAAATGTCGAGATCAAATAATGATAAAACCAAATTGGCGAGTTTCCTACGCCACTTGGAATTGCAAACTACAACGACAAGCATATTCCAAGCGCTTCGCCTCTATTCCCAATTCACAGGAAAGCCATCCGTCAAGCTCGTGGCTCAGCTGCGCAAGCTCACAGAGGTCTCTATCACCAAGGCTCGCGAAGCCATCGCTGTGTCCAACAACGACGTGTCAGCCGCCGTCGCGTGGCTCCAAAACGACCTCGCCGTCTCGGGTGCTCAAAAGGCTGCCAAGCCTACACAACGCGCCGCTGGCGAGGGCCTCGTCGGGGCGTCTGTCCTCACGCGGGGGACTGGCTCGAACTGAACTGTAAGACAGACTTTGTCGCGCGCAACGCGCTCTTTGCGTGCCTCGTCCCGGACGTCACCCATACCGCCCGTTATTCACTGAGCCAGAACCTGAGCTCAATTGTAACAATGCTAACAGCAGCACCTATCACGTACCGAGCGAGCAACTCATCGACCGCCTCTGCGGTCCGCAGAAAACCCCACGCCCTCCCTCACACGCCGCGTTGCATGGTAGGATTCCCATTCCCTTCCCTGAAGGTAAGCCCAAGGGATGGGACTACAGGCGCGGAACCGGGCCAAGTCAGAGGTCTTACTGATTGTCATACGATAATGGTTGTCTGTTTCGCACTTGGACCGGTGGAAACTACAAATATAAACGTTTGCGACAAGATTCAGGACTCGCCAGTTGTTATGACTACGACTCCTGGGTGAACAGTGCGACCGTGTCTGGGTCTACGGCATACCAGCCGGGTTTTAAAGCGAAAAAAAGAGCAGAGCCCTCACCATGATATTCGGGGTCATGTCTGTCGGAACTGAACTTGAGAGCGCGTTGCGGTAAATTGAACGAATGTGGAAGATCAAAGGGGGCTCTCTCGAGGCTCCTTCCCATCACCTGAATACCCGTGGGGTATACGAAATCTACCCTAATAGCTATGAGGAGCGCGAGCAGAGGCCCTTTCTTGAGGACTCTAGGTTGGTGATAGGGAATGGGCATGAACGGCTCATCGCCCTTACTCGCGGTGGCGTTCGGGGAAGGAAGCACGCCGAAGATTGGCGGCTTGGGCCGTTCTGAAATCAGAGGTTGATGAACTTGGTGCGTCGTACGCACAGTGAGTAAGAGTCGGACTGCTTAATGTCTGACGGTCCTTATGCATGGCGGGGCAGTCACACAGCCAGGGGTGTAAGGTGCAGAATTATAGCGTGGTTAAGGCAACATTGGCAACAACTAGAAAAGGGCATATAGCATGAAACGAGTGGCAAAATAGTAAGGAAGCGGATAGCGAGACGCGTACGGTGTCAATGAATAGCCAGAAGCGAATGGCGATCGGCATTTAATGAAGTAGCGAATGGTATTCGGTACGAAATGATAAAAAAGGCGGTGGAAACCAATAGCAGGACATGCGATGAATGGTCGTACCAAATGGTGTTCGATAAGTCGCAAGACAACAAGGGGTACTAAATGGCCGATAGCGGGATGCACATGTGAACGGCCAGTGGCAAAAAGTGAAGAACATTGGGCATTTAAGAGCGTGCGGTGAGTAGTCGGCGGATGGTGAAGAAGGTCGAAACACAACAAAGGACGGTTGGGGTGATTGGGCACGGGAAAGGCGAGGTCAGCACTAGTGTGAGGTGCAGGGGCGTTTGACACCGTACCTGCACCTGGTTCACTCCCATTTCCGTATCTTGTCGTTGAGTCCAAGCGAGGGCTATCCCTATCTAACGTGATTTTGATCTAGTGGGAGTACCTCTTTTCCGTTCAACTGTCACTTTCTTGGGTGCAACTCGAACGCGATGAAGTAAACCGTAAAGGACTCTGCGTGGGTGCCAGTGGTTGGCCAGATTCCGGGTTGCATCGAGTGATCTGTTCCGCTGTTTAGGCAGACTGCACGAGCTGGGCTTTCCAACGATACGTGGGATGTTTCCAATGGATGTACCTGTAGCAGAGTTGTTTGATAGGATGGATTTGTAAGGTGAATTGTCTCTCGAAAGAAAAGCGTTCTGGCTCTTTGAACCGGTCAGAGTCGAAGGAGGCCGCACGATGAGCGCTGAGCACGTGTCTCATTTGTCTAACTACTGTATGGAACGGCTATTATAATCGCTCCATCGTTCGATTCTTCGACGAACCCAACCACGCCGCTGGTCAGGCCGGTCAGGGCCTCGTCGATGCGTCTGTTTTTGCGCGGAAGGCGGGCTTGGGAACGGTCACGTGCACGCGGCGCTCGTCGAGTTGAACTGCGATACGGACTTCTTTGCGTGCCTCGTCCCGGACGTCACCTATACCGCCTGCGGTAATCACTGAGCTCGATCGAATTCGAGCCCGATTCGAACAGCATAACAGTAGTATCTACCACGTACCAAGCGCACGACTCCTCGACGTGCCTATACTGTCTGCTGAAGGCCCCATGCCCTCCCCCGCACGCTGCATCGCGTGATAGGATTCCCCTCCCTTTCCTTGAAGGTATGGAACGGGACTACAGGCACGGAGCCAGGCCAGGTCACAGGTCCTGCCGATTGTCGTTTCGCGCTTGAGCCGGTGGAGAGTAACTTACAAATCGCGACAAGATTCAGGACTTTCGCCAGTTGCCGCCTTCATGATTACCTATGTGGACGCTGTGATCGATCTGGGTATACAGCCTATCATCCGGGATTCAAAGCGAACAAAAAGCAGAGCTCTAACCGTTATCTTCGGTATCATGTCTGTCGGAACTGAACTCGAGAGCTGCGAAGTTGCGGCAGCCCGAACGAATGTGGAAGAACAAGAGGGGCCCTCTTGAGGCTCATTTCACATCAGTACCTGCACCTAACCTGTGCGGGTATGTTGCACCTATCCCGATGGCTACGGGGAGCAAGTAGAGGCCCTCTCTTGGCGACCCGGATTGGTGGTAGGGAGTAGGCAGAATAGTATTTGGTGCGAAATGAAAGAAGGACAGCGGAAGACCGATAGCACATGCGGGGAATGGTCGGTAGTGTGTAGCAAATAGTCGTTTATGAGTTGCAAACAGCATTTGATGGGCAGCCAGTGGCTGTGGTGAGTAGTGGACGGTGGATGATGGATTGCAAAGAAGGTTGGTACAGCAAAAGATGATTGGGAAAGATTAGGTGCGGACAAGGCCAGGGAGGGGCGAAGTCAGTTACGGTACTAGTTCGCGGTGCGGGGTTGTGCGGGGTCGTACCTGCACCTGGTTCACTCCCCTTTCCATACAGTATCCTGCCGTTGAGCCCCCAGCTAGAGCCATCCTATCTGACGCGATTTTCATCTGGGAGTGCCTCCTTTATGTTCAACTGCCACTTGGGTGCAATTCGAGCGCGGACGAAGAAAACCGTAAGGATGTCTGCGTCGGTGGCTGGACTCCGGGTTGTATCGGGTGGCCTGTTCCGCTGTTTAGGCAGACTGCCCGAGTTGGGCTTTCGATGATGCGCGGGATGTTTCCGGTGGATATATTTGCAGCAGAATTATTGATAGGACGCAAGGTGGATTGTTTCGGGTTGAGGTCGACGTGGCACGACGAGCACGTGCCGCCTCGTTTGTCTACTCTCACAAACTACTAGTCCGCTTGCACCATAGAACGCTAATCGCACCACCGCTCAGTTTTTTGATGAACCCAAGCCAGGAAAATCCACAGGAATACCAACGTCAAGCCATCGATGCTCAAATTAGATCCTTGGAGGAATCACTCCGAGCCCTGAAACGACGCCGTAATGCACTTGCACCCATCTCGTCTCTACATCCCGAGCTCTTCGCTGCAATATTCTCTATTTTGCGCTTACCTCCCAGTGACACAGTTCTACTAGGTGGAGAGCCAGACCGCCATATCGTGG
>JAKEYF010000294.1:0-68769 GCA_021527775.1 Lactarius sanguifluus
GCCTGGTTACGGCGGATTTGTCTAGAGTTGAACGCTTCGTCAAAGAAACGGTCAAGGGAAGCGAAATCGCTGAGGATATCGTTGAAATTGTAGCTGGTGAGCGACATTTGGGTTATGGGTTGGAGTCCGGTGCTTGCTTGTGTTCGATGAGCGAGATGATGTTCTGTCTATGTCGCATTAGCACAGAGCTTTTATACCTCTACGTGTGCTTTTTTGGCGAGAGGTCAGAAGATTCTACTACCTTCAGCCTCGTTCTCGTAGTTTCGCGACGCCGCTAGATGACTTCCTTTTTGGAATGAGGAATGTGCCCGAACATTCTAAGGCAGAAGAAATCAGGAACCCACACCCCTTATATAAGAGATCTGACCCCCCTCCACCGCAGAGCCTACTCCTCCTACACAACACCAAATCCATCAATTCTGTTCTAATGGGACCTTAGGGGACCATGCTAGCTCCAATCTGGTGAAAGGATTTTTTTATTTTTTCAATATTGAGGGTACAGTAGGGTAAAAGAACTTTGATTTTGAAAAATCATTTTTTCGTGTTTCTGAGTTGAAAGAAACAAAGTTCAAATTCCGACTGTTGAATTTGTCAAATCACGTGATCAGATATGTAATCAAAAGTATGACATAATCCTAGAACTTCACTGTGACCACACGTTGAAGGGCTTGTGCGACATGTTGCCTGCATTCCTATCTCCTTGCACAACTTTTATTCCCTCTCTTTCATGTTGGTTGTAGTTTTAGTGTGGCCCAAATGTGAGGGTACTTGCAATATTAGCTGTACCTGTGTTTTTTCAGCACCTTCCTAAGACCCTCACCCGGAATTCGTCAAACCCTAACCCTAAGTCATGCTTACATAAGGGGTGTGGGTTCCTGATTTCTTCTGCCTTATTAGTGTGGCGCCCTTACGAATCACGGCCAAGGACATACTGTAGTGTCTGAAGCGTCCAGAAAGGACTCGAACATCTTGTTCCCAAATTTGAATCTGAAACTAGTTAGCGTTGCACGCATTGCTTCGAAGCGCACACTACTATATATCTTCGTGGGCGTTGCTGACGATCTGGCGACGCCTCTCCCACACAAATTAGATTTATCAGAGGCAGCATTTGGTCGATTCGATTCTCCACAATGTATTTTACACTTTAGCTTTCGGCAAGGACCAATACACTCGTCTTGGGTCAAGTTGCACCCCTTCATTGCATATGGTTGATAAACCATTCGACAATAGCCTTGAATGCGCCTTCTTTGGCAGCGGTCACAACCGGATTTTTCTATGCGCAGAGGAGTAGAATGAGTTGTTTATGTCACCAGAAACGAGCGCACGAAAACAAACTAGGTCGCCGCGAGTAGCGAATCCATGGTGAACCCCCTCCCAGTACGTGCGCTTGTACCCAGGCTCAAAGTTCGAAAACTTCTCGTCCGTAGTAAGGGCCAGTGCCGGTGGGAACAATTCGTCGTGCTCGCAGGAGTTGAGGAGCAGAGGTGCTTTGCTCTTCTCGACGTAGATCTGCAGGCACATTGGTCACTGGGCACACAAAAGCATCTCCGAACGGCGCACATCGAGATCCTCGGTCGTGAGTAGGGACGGGTGAGTAATGACGGCCACGCGAATAATGTTCTCGAAAGCAAGGTCGAACACGAGGCGGGCTAGAGAAAAAAAGGGCTGGAGCTCCACACCACACAGCTACATGGGATCAACATCATACCGCCGTAGCAGTAACCGGTAGCACCGAAGACGGTTATTCCCTTAGACTTGAGTTCTTCAATGACGGTGCGCACGCGTTTCCCGGTATGCTTGGCTGTGTGGTTTGGGAGCCATTTGAAGAGATCGAAGTCGGATCCCTACGCGGTTGGCAATTCGTCAGTCAAAAATGCATCTACGTGCGGAGAAGAGGGGATGAGGACGAGTAGCGGTGAGTCCCGCGACGTACAGGATCAAAAGCAGTTTCGTTCACCGCATCGCCCTCGAACAGGTCTGGCGCATAGACTTTGAAGCCATTGCGAGCAAAGTCGTCGATAACAAGCTGACAAGTGTCAACCACAGGAATGAGCGAGCTCAAACAGGGCGCTAGGCCAGGCGGCTCACGCGGTTATTGTTGAGTTCGAGACCAAAAACGTCCGTGAGGTAGAGAATGGCCTTATCCTTCGGGTAATCGGTCTTGGGTGTTGCGACGTAGGTCTTGATGCCGTTAATTTCCTCATATGTCCCTAGTGATGTCGGTGGCTGTGAGTCGAGGCATCTGAGATAAGATTACAGATGAACTCACCCTCGGGTGTGCCCTCATGGCGAACGCCTATAAAGGGCGACGTCGTAAGGGCTCATATACACATCCGAGGATATTCCATACCGCTGGTACAATTTTTGCAGAAACTCATGCTTGCAGACGTGCGTGTACGGGGAAAGGTAGTAATTCGGACGACACTACACGTTTGATAATGTCTACCCGCAGGTTAAATACTCCCATGCGTACCCAATGATTATCAATCTATTTTCCTCTCTTCCCCGTACATCACCGGCATTCTTTACGTAGAGAAGGCTGATATGGGACGTCAACGCAACTCAATACTCCCTTTAGTAATCAATCCGTGTTTGTTCCTCCTCCCCGTATATCACCGTATAGTCACACGCCCATCGCGCTCATTGCTTCCGTGGTGATGTGTGCCCAAGTTCTTACCGTTCTTACCAATGCCATGCCCGAGTGCCCGAATGTCTTACCAATGCTCAATGGTATTTGCAAATGGCAAATGGCTTCTTCCTTTTGGGCCCACTTGGAATGCGCCATACTCTTGTACTTGTACTTATAAACAGGGGCTCCAGCTCAGCCCTCACCTCAAGCGACAGTATCTGTTTCCGTGAACATCCTCCTGTGTCAAGATGAATTGATATCTCTCATGCTTTGTCCCTCGCATTGCGTCCACCACACGTGATTATACCCGCGCTTTGGTGCGAATTTCCGTTCCTATGATAGGTGCTGGCCCCGGGCCGCACTCCCCTGGCCAGGCAAACCTGCAGCCATTATATTTTGTGCAGTTTGTTACTTTTCTACACCACTCAGGGGGCTCGCTTTCCGCTGTATTTCACTTTGGACAACTTTGGCCTTTCCCGCACTATATTTTCTTGTGACTCGCTCACTGGCAGTTGCCATCTCGTACCCACTCCTCTAACAGGTGCACCCTAGACCAGCATTTCTGCCTGTCGTGGTGTCGCTGTATTCACGACTGCCAATTTTGACGGGATTGGCATCAATCACTAAACTGTCTAATGCACTGCCTATGAACCATTTAAACCGTTTACTATCTACTCAGTGCTCTTCGAGTAGACACAGACTAAATGGTTTGGGCCTTACGAGTCCTGAGACGAGCCATGCTTCACTGCGTATAATCGATAACCATTCGACAGTAGCCTCGAATGAGCCTCCTTAGCAGCGGCCACAGCCGGATTTGTCTATGCGCAAAGATGTAGAATCAGATCAATGTGACCAGACACGAGCACAAGAAAATAAACCAGGTCGCCGCGAACTGCAAATCCATGGCTAACGCCCTCCCAGTACGTGCGCTTGTACCCAAGCTGAAATTTCGCAAACTTCACGTCCGTAGTTTCGGCCAACTCCTTTGGGAACGGAGGGTCGACCTCGCAGGAATTGATGAGCAGAGGTGCTTTGCTCTCCTCGATGTAGATCTGCCGGTACATTGGTCAGTGGGCACACAAAAACGTCATCAAAGGTCGGCGCACATCGAGGTCCTTGGCCGTAAGAAAGGACAGGTGAGTAATGACGGACACGTGGATAATGTTCTCAAAAGCAAGGTCGAACACAAGGGGGGCTAGAGAGAAAAAAAAGTTAGCGCCTCGCACAAGCCACACGAAATCGTATCATACACGCCATAGCAGTAACAGGTAGCACCGAAGATGGTTATTCCCTTAGACTTGAGCTCCTCGATGATGGTGCGTACGCGTTCCCCGGTATGCTCGGTTGTATGATTCGGGAGCCATTTATTGAGATCGAAGTTGGGTTCCTACAGTTGGCACTTCATCAGTGTCTATGCAAACGAGTGTGTATGTATGTAGGAAGAGAGGGCCGAGGACGAGTAGCGATTGTGTCCTGCGACATACAGGTTCGAACGCATTTTGGTCCACCGGATCGCCCTCAAGCACGTGGACCTTGAAACCGCTGCGCGCAAAGTCGTCGATGAGAAGCTGACAGGGTCGAACAGAAAAATGAGCGAGCTCGAACAGGGCACCAAGCCAGGACTGGCTCACGAGGTTATTGTTGAGTTCGAGACCGAAGACGTCCGTGAGGAAGAGAATGGCCTTGTCCTTCTAAACAGTGGGAGTTGTGACGTAGTTTTTGATGCCGTTGATTTCCTCATATCCTCATATATCCCTTAGAGCGAGATTGGTGGATGTGCATCCCGGCCGAGATAAGATTACATTGTAATGATGAACTCACCGTGCCCTCGTGGCGAACACCTATACAGGGCGACGTCCTAAGCGCTCATATCCATATCCGGGAATAACTCGTACCACTGGTGCAATATTTGCAGAAACTCATGTTCGCAGACGTGCGTGTATGTAGAAAGGGCAGAGTGATTTATACGAGATGTCTACAAGGACGTCTACGAGCACCGGCATGCTCGTAGACGTCCTTGTAGAGGCATGCAAGTTAAATACCCTGGTACTCGATGATCATCAATCTGTTTTCCCCCCTTCCGCGTATATGACCACCGCTCAGGAGTTATTCCTTACGTAGAAAGGTCGGAACAAGGTGGATGAGATGTCTCTCCCCCTTTTTTAAAAATTAGATGAGATGAGTAGGTCAATACTTCCAATCCATCTGTGTCAAGATCTGTGTTGAACTCATACATACGAAATTCTTGGAGTTTGGCGCACCAACCGCGCACCGCTGATTCGTTAGGGACGTAGCCCATAAAGCACGAACCCTTATCCTATGTCCCTAGATTTGCTTACTTATCATCAGGGTTCCCTGCCAGTGTACGTACCAATGTAGTGCCCGAGTGCCCGAATGTCTTACCAATCCTCGAATGTACAGTCGAAATTGTCATAATGCATAATGAGTTAGAGCCATTTTCATACGTCAAGGAGCCCGTCAAATATGAAAATGGCCCTAACTCATTATGCGTTATGACAATTTTGACTGTATTTCCAAATTCCAAATGGTCCTAAAGTGTAGTCCCCAGTCCCTGCTTGTCTAAGAACCCACAATGCCTAGGAAGACCTCACTAATGACTTGACGTTCTCCTGATGCAAAAACAATTTCATGTCGGGACTACACCTATTTCCAACAGCGTCACATATTTTTACACGTCAGCTTTCGGAGAGAATCAGCACACTCGCTCTCAGTCCTGAGGCCCAAGGCCCGAGAAGCCACGCCGCCTCTTCACTGCAAATGATTGATAAACCATTCGACTGTAGCCTTGAATGCGCCTTCCTTAGCAGCGGCCACAGCCGGATTTGTCTATGCGCAAAGATGTAGAATCAGTATCAATGTGACCAGACACGAGCACAAGAAAACAAACCAGGTCGCCGCGAACTGCGAATCCATGGCTAACGCCCTCCCAGTACGTGCGCTTGTACCCAGGCTCGAATTTCGCAAACTTCTCGTCCGTAGTTTCAGCCAACTCCTTTGGGAACTGTTGGTCAATCTCGCAGGAGTTGATGAGCAGAGGTGCTTTGCTCTTCGCAAGGTAAGTCTGCATCGTAATGGTCAGTAGTAGGCATACAACAGCATCTCCGACCGCCGGCGCACATCGAGGTCCTCGGGCTTGAGTGCAGACGGGTGGCTAACGACAGACACGCGGAAAATGTTCTCGAAAGCGAGGTCGAACACGAGGCGTCCTAGAGAAAAAGGACTGGAGCTTCACACAACACAGCCACATGAGATCAATATACCACCGTAGCAATAACCGGTAGCACCGAAGATGGTTATTCCCTTGGACTTGAGCCCTTGAATGACGGTGCGCACGCGTCCCCCGGTATGCTCGGTTTTGTGTTTCGAAAGCCATTTAGCGACATCGAAATTGAATCCCTACAGTTGGCACTTCATCAGTGTCTACGCAAACGGGTGTGTGTGGGAGGCGAGGGGCCGAGGACGGGCCTGAGTGGCGATGAGCTCTGCGACGTACAGGTTCGAGAGCTTTTTGGTCCGCCGGATCGCCCTCAAAGAGATCCGGGGCATAAACCTTGAAACCGTTGCGAGCAAAGTCGTCGATGAGAAGCTGACAAGTGTCGAACAGCAAAATGAGCGAGCTCGAAAATGACACCAAGCCAGGACTAGCTCACGGGGTTATTGTCGAGTTCGAGACCGAAGGCATCCGTGAGGAAGAGAATGGCCTTATCCTTCGGGTAATCGGTCTTGGGAGTTGCGACGTACGTTTTGATGCCGTTGATTTCCTCGTATATCCCTTGGAGAGATTAACAAAGATTGGTGGCTGTGAGTCGAGGGATTTGAGATAACATTACTGATGAACCTCACCCTCGGCTGTGCCCTCATGGCGGACACCTATACAGGTCGTCAACGCTCATATCCACATCTGGGAAGTGTTCGTACCGCTAGTGCAATGTTTGCAGAAACTCATGTTCGCGGACGTGTGTGTACAGTACCTGGAGAGGGAAGAGTGATTTGAACGAGCCTGAGATGTCTAGTAAATGATGTTTACTACGCGGCACGGGCCTAATAAATACCCTCTTGATGCGATGATTATCGATCTGTTTTCCCTCTTCGCGTACATGATCGCCGTTATTCGGGGGTTGAACGTTCTCAGCACTCAGCGCTCAGGAGTTATTTCTTTACGTAGAAAGGTCGGAACAAGGTGGATGAGGTGTCTGCCCTTTTTTTTTTTAATTAGACGAGATGACTATGCGGGTCAATACTCCCAGTCCATCTGTGTTGAACTCATACATACGAAATTCTTGGAGTTTAGCGCACCAACCGCGCACCGCTGATTGGTTAGGAACGTAGGCCATAAAGCACGAACCCGTAACATGCGTCCCTAGATTTGCTTCAGAGGTTCCCTGCCAGTGTAACTTACGTACCAATGTAGTGCCCGAGTGCCCGGATCACCTGGTCCTCAAACTCGAAATTACTAAGCAATCTGACAGCTGACAAATATAGGACGACCCCTTTGTGACGTCGGTTTTGACCACCTTAATTATCTTTCTTTGTTTCTCTGTCGCTTGTGATGCAGCACCTGTGCAGTACATATCGTATCTGGCGACTGGTTTTGTGCACACTACTTTCACGACGCACAACAGCCTCCCCTTGCTTCTCAGACAAATTCGTTTTCGTTTCTGATTCGTACAACAGTCCGAATACGGTGACTCATTTTCCTTCACTTGCTTTGTGCACGTTGGTTTTCCCACCTTCTTTTCTTTCTTTGTTTTTCTCTGGCTTGCGTTGACACATATGTGCAGTACTGTATCGTTGCCGGAGACTGGTATTATGCACACTACTTCCACGACGCTCAACACCCCCCCTGGTCGGTTCCCAAACAATTTATTTTTTGTTTCGCATACTGGCAGGAGTCGGTTGATCGGGTCTATGCCAATGTTTTCTGATTCAGGCACGGGAGTCGGTTGATCAGGACCAGCCGTTGATCAACGCCTCTCTTTCCTCGCTTGTTATTTTCTTTGCCATTGCCCGCCTCACGTCGCCATGAACGCCAACGTCGACTGCCTCGGAAATGGCCTGTAAACACTCAAAAACAGGCTGCGCGTTGTAAGGTTGGCTCAGGCTCTGGGCCCGAAATCATGCATCTTCGGTGTTTTCGGTCTCGCGGCATCGCGTGGCTCAGCTGCCATATCGAACTCGTGTTCGCACGACGCTGCACCTCGCTATCGTTTCCCATCGATCAACGCCTTCACTCACACACTCTCCCCGCCCGCTGTCTCTTTCGCCCTCACTCACCCTCACCTCTCGTCGCCATGGACCACCATCAATACCAACCCCTTCGCGAGATCGCGTGGATTGTCGCGCTTGTCATAAGGATTTGGGACTCGGAAATATGACCATTGTGTTTCTCCCCTCTTCCGCTCGCTGCGCATTCGTCCCGGAAGTCAGGCCCTATTGCGGGCACTCGAAGGTTGTCGTCGTCGTCTCGCCTCGTCTCGCCGCCACGGACAGCATCGTCTCATTAGGTTTCATCTTCCCCACTCCTGGTATCGCTTCATCTCGTCCTCGCTCGCTCTCGTCCTCATCTGTTCGCATTCGGACTGGCTCTCGCCATCACGAATGCCTCGGACTCGGCCCCTCTCCCTTACCTCTGTAACCCCTGCGGGATCCCCTCTGCCTTCGAACCCCGCGCCTAATATCGTCTTTGTCTCTCAAGACCCCCATCACTACTTTATTGAAAAAGAAAATCTCGACTCTTTCAATGGAGGTATCCAACAGATCATAATCTTGCAACCAGGGTAAGAACGTGCGAGATGGGCCCATCCCACTCGACGACACCCCTGTGAGGTAAGAAACGCGACACTCTCCCCGTTGACTCGGTCGTCACTGGTGAGTGTATTGAGAACATGTCGCCTGTCGGTGAGTAATCCGGGCTGTTTGCGCATCGTTCCATTCACTGTTCCACGGTATCTATTTCAGGGGGAAATTGTTCAATGACGGTGAAAGGGAAAGAAAAAGAAAATAAAGTGTAATTTTTGGAAAATGTATGGGATACTGAAAATCTGTTATTTGTAGCTTAAGTGTGCTAATCTGTGCTGTTCTGTGACTGTACAACGCTCCAAGTGGAGTTACCTTATTTAGATATGCTTAGTCAGGTTGGTATATCCTGCAGAGGACGGAAAATATGCCTTTAGTCTTATATCCTCCTCTGCAGGTGAGTACTTAGTTTTAGTTTAATCAATATAGTCTTATATCCTCCTCTGCAGTCCCCTTGTGTCCTCTGTGACTCAAGGGCCCTCTATAGGTCGCACTTTCACAAAATCATCATCGAGCAAGGTTGAGACGACAATGTCGGCCCCTGGTGTCTTACCAATCCTCGAAAATTCCAAATGGCTTCCTAAAGTGTAGTAGTTCCTGCTTGCCTAAGAGCGAATTAATATCGCCCACGCTCTTCCATTCCCTGCATTGACTTTTGCTCTTGTCGTTGGATGGGTGATGTCCACTTACTACCCAAAACATCAGGCTCAACGATTGTACTTGCACATTTGATTCCGAAGATCCATTTCCCCGAGGTACAGGTAGTAACCAGACTCCGTGCCCCCGCGCGCTGTAATGTGCGAGAGACACTCAGAGACTTAGCAAGAGACCAGAGAAGCACACGCAATCTTCACTATAACGGTCACCAAGTTTTCTGTACCAGGTGTGACTGCTGGAGCCCACAATGCATAGGAAGACCTCCCTAATGATTTGTGCAGGAACACGTTCTCCTGATGCAAAAACAATTTCATGTCAAGACCTATTTTCAACAGCGTCACATTTTTACACGTCAGCTTTCGGCGAGAATCAGCACACTCGCTATCAGTCCTGAGGCCCGAGAAGCCACGCCGCCTCTTCACTGCAAATGATTGATAAACCATTCGACTGTAGCCTTGAATGCGCCTTCCTTAGCAGCGGCCACAGCTGGATCTGTCTATGCGCAAAGATGTAGAATCAGTATCGATGTGTGACCAGACACGAGCACAAGAAAACAAACCAGGTCTCCGCGAACTGCGAACCCATGGCTAACGCCCTCCCAGTACGTGCGCTTGTACCCAGGCTCGAATTTCGCAAACATCTCGTCTGTAGTTTCAGCCAACTCCTTTGGGAACTGTTGGTCAATCTCGCAGGAGTTGATGAGCAGAGGTGCTTTGCTCTTCGCAAGGTAAGTCTGCATCGTAATGGTCAGTAGTAGGCATACAACAGCATCTCCGACCGCCGGCGCACATCGAGGTCCTCGGGCTTGAGTAAAGTCGGGTGGCTAACGACGGACACGCGAATAATGTTCTCGAAAGCGAGGTCGAACACGAGGCGTCCTAGAGAAAAAGGACTGGAACTTTACATAACACAGTTACATGATATCAATATCGTACCACCGTAGCAATAACCGGTAGCACCGAAGATGGTTATTCCCTTAGACTTGAGCCCTTGAATGACGGTGCGCACGCGTTCCCCGGTATGCTCGGGTTTGTGTTTCGAAAGCCATTTAGCGACATCGAAATTGAATCCCTACAATTGGCACTTCATCAGTGTCTATGCAAACGAGTGTGTGTGTATGTACAGGTTCGAACGCATTTTGGTCCACCGGATCGCCCTCAAAGAGATCCGGGGCATAAACCTTGAAACCGTTGCGAGCAAAGTCGTCGATGAGAAGCTGACAAGTGTCGAACAAAATAAAATGAGCGAGCTCGAAAATGACACCAAGCCAGGACTAGCTCACGGGGTTATTGTCGAGTTCGAGACCGAAGGCATCCGTGAGGAAGAGAATGGCCTTATCCTTCGGGTAATCGGTCTTGGGTGTTGCGACGTACGTTTTGATGCCGTTGATTTCCTCGTATATCCCTTGGAGAGATTGACAAAGATTGGTGGCTGTGAGTCGAGGGATTTGAGATAACATTACTGATGAACCTCACCCTCGGCTGTGCCCTCATGGCGGACACCTATACAGGTCGTCAACGCTCATATCCACATCTGGGAAGTGTTCGTACCGCTAGTGCAATGTTTGCAGAAACTCATGTTCTCGGACGTGTGTGTACAGTACCTTGAGAGGGAAGAGTGATTTGGACGAGCCTGAGATGTCTAGTAAAGGACGCAGCACACGGGCCTAGTAAATACCCTCTTGATGCGATGATTATCGATCTGTTTCCTCTCTCCGCGTACACGATCACCGTCATTCGGGGGTTGAACGTTGTGACTGCTGACTCGGATGCCCACAATGCCTAAGAAGACGCTTTCCTGATGTAAGAACAAGTGCATGCCGAGACTACACCTATTTTCAACAGTGTCGCGTATTTACACGTCGAGAATCAGCACACTCGTTATCGCTCCTGAGACACCACGCTGCCTCTTCACTTCAAATAATTGATAAACCATTCAACAGAAGCCTTGAATGCGCCTTCCTTGGCAGCGGCCACGACCGGATTTTTCTGTGTGAAAAGACATAGAATAAGTCTCGGTGTGATCGAGCACGGCACGCAAAAACAAACCGGGTCACCGCGAACAACGAATCCATGACTACACCCTTCCCAGTACGTGCGCTTGTACCCAGGCTCGAATTTCGCGAATTTCTCGTCCGTGGTCGCGGCAAACTCCTTTGGGAACTGTTGGTCAATCTCGCAGGAGTTGATGAGCAGAGGTGCTTTGCTCTTCGCGAGGTAAGTCTGCATCGTAATGGTCAGTAGGTACACAACAGCATCTCCGACCGCCGGCGCACATCGAGGTCCTCGGGTTTGAGTAAAGACGGGTGGCTAACGACGGACACGCGGAAAATGTTCTCGAATGCGAGGTCGAACACGAGGCGGGCTAGAGAAAAAAGGGCTGGAACTTTACATAACACAGCTACATGAGATCAACACCATACCGCCGTAGCAATAACCGGTAGCACCGAAGACGGTTATTCCCTTGGACTTGAGCTCTTCGATGACGGTGCGCACGCGTTTCCCGGTATGACCGGCTGTGTGATTCGGGAACCATTTATTGAGATCGAAGTTGGATCCCTACAGTTGGCACTTCATCAGTCGAAATGTCTATGAAAACGGATGTGTGTGTATGGGTGGCCCGGGGTGGGTATGGGCGAGTGGCGACGAGTCGTGCTATGCGGACGTACGGGGTCGAAGGCATCTTGGGTCACTGGATCGCCCTCGAAGAGGTCTGGCGCGTAGACCTTGAAGCCGTTGCGAGCAAAATCGTCGACAAGAAGCTGACAGGGATCGAACAGAAGAATGAACGGGCTCGAAAAGGACGCCGGGACAGGACACACTCACGAGGTTATTATTGAGCTCGAGACCGAAGACGTCCGCGAGGTAGATAATGGCCTTGTCCTTTGGGTAATCGGTCTTGGGTGTTGCTACGTAGGTCTTGATGCCGTTGATTTCCTCATACGTTCCTTAGAGTTATGTGATGTCGGTGGCTGTGACAGATAAGATTACTCGGGCTGAACTCACCTTCGGCTGTGCCCTCATGGCGGACACCTGGAGAAGGCGACGTCATGGGTGCTCATATCTCTATCCAAGATTAATTCATACCGCTGATGCAATTTTTACAGAAGCTCATGCTTGTAGAAGTACGTAGAAAGGGAGGTGTGATGCGGAATGAGGCGAGTCTCATGCTTTATCTCGCTTAAATACTCCCAAGCCAGGATTATCGATATACGTGTTATTTTCCTTCCGTTTTTGTGCACCCTTGGAGTGCACCCGAACTTCGTCCACAGTATCCGGAGCCTGAGAGTCTTGAGTGGAGCACCTACCCTTCTGGGTAAGGGTGGGTACCACGAACAATGGTAGACGACGACGCCCAGTCTCGCTAAGTTACTAGAGGGTGGTCTTCTGGTGTGCCATCGAAACCAACATGGGCGCTCTCGGTGCACTACTTCGAACACCATTGTGCCACGCAGATGACTCTGAGTGTTTGGCATCAGTTGATGAGCCTGCTGCGTGTTGCCTTGCGTGTTGCCGCCAGCTTGTCGTCTCGCACGTGTGTGATGCTGCTCCACACGCTGGGAATATCTCGTTCGCAGGGACTGGTGTTCGGAGTCTCAGCGCAGTAGATTTGAGAGAAATTTTCGGATGATGAGCGGCTTTGGCAACCCATAGCTATTCAACGCCAATGTGAAACCCGTAATCACTTCGCTTAGCCACTCGAAAGTTGAGGCCTTTGAGGATCAAAAAACTAAAGCCTGAAGGTAATCGACGATTTGACAAGCACAACATTGTGTTAATTTATTCAAAGGTTTTGTAACTCGTTTTGTAACTCACTTTCTCAGTTGTACATACAATGTCACCCTCTTACCCTGACTACCTTCCGTTTTCCCTTTCCACCCGGAATACCTCCAACGGCGCCTTGTCCTTCCGTAGCGTTCATGCCAGCCCGGACGGTGTCAATCAGCACACCCGATGGTACTGCTGGGGAGTACGTTGATACACGTGACTTGAGCGCCGGTTGGGGTGATGGGGGTGATGGCAATAGGCGTCCAGTGGAGAGCTTAGGTTTTGCTTTTGCTTTAGACACCTGCGCCCCTGCCGCTGACTTCCCAGCACCCGCCTTGGACTTCGCGGGCTTTGCGGCGGGAGGAGTTACCGGTGCAGGATACGTAAATGGCTCACGAGGGACGTTGTCCACCTTGACCCGCTGTATTTGAATCGAGATGGTCTCAAGAAGCTGCTTCTCTGTACAGAGTATGTCACCGTCGGTAGGGGACAGCTCAGTCACCAGACATACTGGTCCCGATATTAGAGTTGACGGGGCGGCCATCCTTCTTCCACTGTACGCGTACGCGACCCGGGTTATCCCAGTCGGATGGATGCATCTTGTTCACTTCATGTAGCGTGCCTAGACCCAAGCGGGAGCATGCATCCGCGATGTCTTTGCTTAGAGGCCACCACACACTCTTGGACCGTGATATCCGCCGAGCACCGGTTCCGTACGGTCGCTTTGCATCAATATAGATTGGATAAATGCATGTCCACCTAACGACGTGGTCATGTCAGACGGGGGCAATGCGGAGGGCGTATCATGTCGGTGAATAGACAATTGCGCACTTCTTATACGGTGTGATGTCTGTCACCATACCTTCCCGCGTGCCGGGTTTCAGCGCAGGACCGCCGGAAGCGGAGCGATCGAGTAGTTCTGGAGCATCGTCGCTGTCACCGCCACCGTCGTCCGAATCCGCTATCTCTTCGATAATTGCGCCGCGCGACCCGGTGTCAGGTAGAGAATGCGAGGGCAACGGCAAATCGGTGTCGTCATCGAATTCCTCGATTATTGCAGCGCGACGAGACATGTTGAGAGTGGCGTGTGTGTACGAGTGTGCGGTCGCGAACGCTTTCAGCAGTGCTGACGGACTTCACCAATTCGGTGGGTTGCGATAGTCCTCGGGTTCCCACGCTCTTCGTGATCACCACGCCCACTGGCAATGTGGCGACCCTCGGCTCTCTGCACAACGACGACCGCATCCCTTCTATTGTGAGTCAGCGTTGCATTGTTCGGTCGTCCGTCCCTTATTTCTCCCAGTCTTGCCACCCTATGTCTTTCTTCCGTTTCGGCACGACATCATGCTTTCCCTCGCTTCGCCAATGATACGGAGTCGATCTGCCGTCCGTTCGGGGAATGTGAGCCGTGTCCACACGAATATGTGCGTGGTCGTCGTTCTTATCGGAAAAGTGGACTTGATCGCACTTTCTTCTAGATGAGGGAGCCCTTCTGCCAACCGTTTGGTAACCGCCGTCGTTTACACTGCTTACCTCCCCCACCTGCACCCGGTTCTGACCTGGAGCACCCACTCGCCAACTCGAATCCAGACAACCGTCCCGCTGCAGTAACTCACCCACCTGGATCCTATGCTGTGGATCCGAACGAGCCACATCGTCACGCAGACCGTGATCTTCTGGAGGGCGAGACGGTTGCATGGGAGTCTTGCGGTCGCATAGTCGTAAAAGAGCGTGCGGACTTTTGGGAATTTGTCGCATGCAATCTACTCTTTGTCTGCATTGCTCTGGTTCTCGTTATATTACGCTCAAAGCGGATGAGCGCAGTGCACGCCCGGCAATTGGCAACAAGGATCGGACTTGCTCGAGGGTACGGCTAATTCCTGTGTTTATATTTTCCGAGTCCAGACTCATATACCATACCCCGACAAATCTTGTGCTTGTAAGTGTTCGGATTTACACCATTCCACACACCGGTGACTAACATACCCCAGTTTGCTTCCCGCAAGTACTGTATTATGTTGCCATAATTCGATTAGCTCCCGATGCATCGACAAATAGAATCGTAATTTGCGATACAAGGCCCAACCCTTTCTCACTGGTTAAGCTAATACGCTCAATACGAGGACCCCTGTCTGGGACATACTTAGAAGTGATTCATTCTTCTAGGTTTGGCTACAGGTATGTACGCCACTGAACTTCCTGTCTTAGTTTTCTGGAGTACCTCCTCCGACGTGCATGTGGTCGTCCTGGGCGGACTGCGGGTGTGCGCTGCGGTTTTGATTGCGTTATCGGCTCCACGGCATATTTCACCCTCAAACACAAGTAGCTCACTAGGCACGGTGCTTATTGCATGATGCCACGACTGATATTTGCTACTGGGCGGTAACTGACCATCTACGCGCAGCGGCACGTGATCGGAACACGTCGCGCTGGACGTAGGTCTGATCGTCTTATCGACTGCGCAATCAAGGACAGTCGTGGCCTGGAAGAAAAAGGTGTAGCTGTATTCCTCGTGTTCGCTCGAGTGTCGCGAGCTTGGTGGTGTGGCGTGACAAATGGCGTTGTCCCCAGATCCTTGGACTCTGACTGTCAGCCCGGGTTCTCTTTATTTGTCCGAGACCAAACACACCCCGACGTAGGGATATATAAGACGCTCACTTTGTTTCTGTCTTTCTCACTCCCTTTTGACCACCACCCACCACCATCCCGCCTTTTCTCCCCTCAGGTCTTTACCTGACCCCATCTTTGCATGCCGGCGCCAACCACACACCGCACCCAATCAACCTCTGTACTATGTTCCCTGCGCTCAGTACGTGTCCTATCACCGTCCCTCTTCGACTTTGTCGCCATCATGGACCTTCATTGCTAATATTACTATTACTAATCCACTCTAGCTCACCCTAGGAACTGTCAGTGGTACGTCCTTCTCAATTGTTCCCCACCAGGATGGGGTACACTTTGTCCTTCTATGGACTCCGTTTGTGTTCCTTCTCTATCTTTTCGGTTTTCCGCCTGAAGGGCCACACTTTGCGCTTTTCTTTTTCCTGCTCTCCGGTTTTGCGACAGTGGTTATTGCACACGAGTTCGATAAAGTGACTCATAAGATTGCTATCGATATGCTGATCTCGTGGTTGCTTACTTTATTTGTTACCTGGTTAAACCCTGAAGGGGTTGGTTAGAACTGGGTAACCGAGCTTCCCGGTGGGTGTGTCCTGATGTTTTCTGTCGTCCCTCGAGGGGATATCTCAGCATGGCCACCTGCTGAAGGCAGGTTGCCGAGTGTGTGTTGTGGCGGGTTGACACTTCTGCTAGTCATCCTTCACCACAGGAGGATCGGCTTGGCTGTTTTGTGCTAGTAGATGCTTCTACTTTCGCCTGACTCTCGGACTTGTCGTGCGACATTGCGAGGAGCGATCACCCAAGATGGCACGTCCACCCCAGGTGGAGTGCGTGACTCCGAAGGAGTTTTTTCTTTATCGGGGCGGTACTCTTTAGCGGTCTGGGGTTGATAGCCACCTTAGCTGTACATTGAAGCCATTAGGGCGGTTGAGTGACGGGAGGGTGTTCGTTGAGTTGTAGTTGTCGGTGTTGGAGTCTTGTGAGAGATTCCCAAATTAGTGTTGTCGAACCCTGAAGGGGTCATTCATGGTGTGATGAAAGTATATTCGCAAGTGCTGAGCACGTATATGTCCCGTATCGCCCAGGTAAAGCCTACTAGACGACATTGGAATTGCGGCATCAGTTTTTACTGAAGAACGAGAAAAAACCCTTATCACAAGCCTTATAACCCTTATCCTTGCCTTTATCAGACATAACAACTGAGAACCCGATGGAAGGCAATGGTAAAGGACAATGGGCTCTAAGCTTTATGCAGCTTTATGTCCCATTAAGTACTAGTATTTTTATAAGACTGGCGGTTCCCTAGCACGAGTGGGTGTGTATGCGACTTAGAGTGCTCGGACGAATCAACGAGCGACGGAATGTCGGCCCGTGTCGGCCCGTCTTGGAGAGAAAAAGGAAAAAAAGCGAGCGAATACAACCATAGTGGTCTTCATTAGCCACGACGATGGCCACCACTATTCTTGCTCTCTCAAGGACCTCGAGAGCCACACATGGCCTATTGCTGACCTTTCCGCGTCGTGGCCTCAATGTTTTATCTGCCGTGCGTAGCGGTGAGTACCAATACGTCTGCCAGCGGACATCATTTGTTCATTTGTTCCCCAAGGACCAGTCGTCCCTTTGGCGTTAGCATCATCCCGAAGATTTGGCCATGTTCTTGCCTCTCAAAAAGCTGACCTTCAGTCTCATGATACCGACCCCTCTGAGAATGACAAAACTTCGGAGTCATCCAATGCTGTTTCTCAACTACCATTTACCACTCTACGAACAAAACTCACCCCTGACACGCTGCGAGCCATCACGGAGAAGCCATTCACACATGTGCATATGTCTTCTGTGCAGGAAGCTGTCCTTCCTCTTCTTCCCGAGCTGGCACGGCCTTTCAATGAGGACGAGCAACATGGTCCACCTCGTGACCTTCTGGTCAAAGCAAAGACTGGCACCGGAAAGACACTGGCATTTCTAGTCCCTGCTATTGAAGCCCGAATAAAAGCTATCGAGAAGGCGGGAGTCGACGCTCTTGAAAAAAATGGTGGCCAACCGGATTCTCGTGTCGTTGAGAACGCTAGGCGCACATATGCACGAAACACAGTCGGCACGGTCATCATCAGCCCGACCCGCGAGCTCGCGACGCAGATTGCCCACGAAGCGACCAAGCTCACGTACTGGCATAAAGGATTCGAGGTCAAGTTGTTCACCGGCGGTTCGAGCAAAGGACTCCAGCTTCGTGAATTCATGCGTGGTCGCAATGACATCGTCGTCGCGACACCTGGTCGGATACGTGACGTTCTGGAGAATGTAGACAACGCTGCCCAAGTGCTCAAGACTGCGTCACAGGTGTGTGCTTGTTATGTCGACGGTCTCCTGAATGAACCTGAAGGTCATTCCTCTCTCAGCTTGTTCTAGATGAGGCCGATACCCTTCTCGATATGGGTTTTCGCCCTGACGTCGACGCTATCTCCGACTTCTTCCCCAAGGCACCACTTCGTCAGACCTTCCTCTTCTCGGCTACTGTCTCCCCACAAGTCAGACAGATTGCGCGCGAAGTACTGGACAAGGAACACACCTTTATCGATGTGGTTTCGAAGGATTCTTCTCCGGTTCACGCACACATACCACAACACTACACCTTCCTACCAAGCGCAAAGGAACAACTTCCGCAGCTCATTCGTCTGATTGCGCATGACCAGCTCGTGAACCCTCACAACTCCAAGATCATAGTCTTCCTGAATACAACCAAGCAGACCCAGCTCTTTGCGACTCTCCTCCGTGACTTATCCAGAACGACACTCCCGGCGCGGTCTCAGATCTATGAGATACATTCGAAGCGCACTCAGTCGTCACGCTCGAACGCATCCAATGCGTTCCGTCGCGACCGTTCCGGGGCTGCGATTCTCGTCACATCAGATGTCTCGGCCCGTGGAGTCGATTACCCTGATGTGACGCGTGTCATTCAGGTCGGCATTCCCGCGTCGTCGGAACAATATGTCCATCGTGTTGGCCGCACGGGTCGCGCTGGCAAGAGTGGGCGTGCTGACCTTCTTCTCCTCCCTCACGAGCAGAATTTCGTTCGTTACCAACTCACCGACGTGCCTATCAAGGATCACTCCCACGACGAACTACTAAAAGAAACCAGCATGCTTGCAGAGAAGTTTGAGAGTGACTCAGCAGAGTCCTCGAATGGCGTTGCGGCGGGCAAACAACATACCGGCAGATTCGCCCCCAAGGACCGTCACTTCCGTAGCAACCCAAGTGCTGCACTGGCCAACCTGAACACCGAAATCACCGGCCTGCTCGACCAAGTCGATAGAGAGGCAATCGAAGAGGTCTTCGTGTCGCTTCTCGGCTTCTATTTTGGCAAGTCGGGCGACTTGCGCGTCTCCCGGCGGAGCATCTACGAGGGTCTGCAAACTTGGACCACTGAAGCGTGCGGCCTACCCAACCCACCTCACGTCTCAGCCTCGCTGCTTGCCAAAATGGGCGGACTCGACGGTGGCGCGCCCGCCCCCAGCGCACAGCGCGGCCCGTTACGCAGGAGCTTCGGATTCAAGGCCCCCGGCGCACGGTACGAGAACAGCGAGCGGAATCGCGGACATAATGAACGGACGGACCGCGAATTTTCGCGCCCACGGCGCTGGGGCGATCGTGAGAATGCTGGCGCTGGTTCGCGCTGGTCGGGCCGGGATTCGCGCCCGAGTCGCGACGGTGAGTGGCACGATGGCGAGCGGCGTAGGCCCAGCAGGTTCGGGAGAAGCCGTGACGACGAGAACCTATAGTCATAATGGTACTTATAATGGTACCTATTCAAAAGGGTTTTTGCGCAGATATTTATTTTAGTGTACCGTTTCGATAATCCTCACCCCCATCACTCACTTTACTCGACATAGATACGTCACTATACTTACACTATAGAGAAAAATCCACCCTGGGCTATCCTCATATTCGTGGGATGCACGACATAAGGTGGTCACCAGGAATCAAATTTCGATCAAACTCGGGGCACGGGCTAAGCCCACGTACCAGATAATGTCTTTCTAAGGCGGCAACCCGTCGCACCATTGAATCAGGGGGCCGTGAGCTTTCGGTGTTCTAGTAAACAACTGACGTTTCGGATTGTCCTTCTGTGAAAAGCATAACTGGACACGCCGAGCCGCACTTGGAGACCTTTTAGCGCTGACTTCTTTGGGCCAGTGAAGGCACCACACACAGAGGCCATTCGGGGGTTCACATATGGCATTACGTCCTCATACAGATCAGTACCAGACCATCTAATTGATCTAAGTGTGAGCTTTCAAAGTTGCTGCGCGACGCGTGCGGCAACATCCAGCTCCGCAGGCATGACCCCCTCATCTATACCAGCCAGCGCATTTCTTGCAGCCAAGTCTACCATGCCGAACCGAGTCTCAAACGTCGCACTGGCAATGTGTGGCACGATCACACATCTACGGACGCGTCCCATTGGTCTCAGTGGATGATCTCCCCACGGGAAACGAAGAACGCACCTGGGCTCCTTCACGAGGGGATGGTCCGCGCCGACATGCGGTTCGCCCTCGACAACGTCCAGACCAGCGCCCCAAATCCACTCTTCGCGCAGCGCCTGCGCGAGCGCGTCCGAGTCGACGAGCGTGCCGCGCGCGGTGTTCACGAGCACGGCGTGCTTCTTCATCTTGCGCAGAAACTCCGCACCGACGACGTGGTACGTCGCGTCGCCGCCGGGCGCGAGCACGAAGAGCACGTCGCTCTCCCGCGCGAGCTCGTCCAGCTCGACACGCCGGACGGACCGCAGCGCATGGCGCGCCGCGAGCGCCGCCTCGAGCTCGTGATTGCGCGGGGAGGACGGGTTCGAGGTGTAGACGCAGTGCGTGATGCCGAACGAGGCGAGGCGCCCGAGGGTCACCTGCGCGATGCGCCCGAAGCCCAGGAACCCCACCGTGCGGGTTTGCGTGGGCGAGGTGGGGCTCAGCTGGGGCCCGGTGAAGAAGAACGGCCCAAAAGAGAAGTTGGGCCACTGATAGGGATGGATGTCCAGGTCGTCGACGCTAGGCAGAGACGACTCGGCACACCTTCCCTTCTTTGACCAGGGTAACACCTGCGCCAGCGTTGCGGCCAGCCATGAGGGCGAGCATTACTGATGTATCCGCCACTGCGAATGGATAGATCAGCTCATAGTTTGTGTTGCGTGGAGCAACCTCACCGACCTGCGTCAGTGAGAACGTCTGGAGTGTACCCAAGTCGCACCCTCCTTCGGTACGTCGCACTCAAGTCCACATGTTCTGCGAAATTCATTTGTAAGAGCCAAAAGAACAGCGCAAGTCTTACCAAAGCCGACAGAAGTGGTCGATAGAACTTTGAGCTTAGGCCCCGCTGTGCAATGTCAAGCCCTTGATGGCTCTACAGAAAACGAGGCATTGACCTTTCTCATAGAACTCCTCATCGATCTAAAACAATGCCTTTACATTCATCTCCCATCATAGCAGGACAACAACCAACCTTATCAGATAGCATCACGATGGCGCCGGTAGCCCCAGCGACATTGTCCAGAAGCCAACTTCGGTCGCACTTTCTGTCTTCCGGCCATGCTACAATCTAAAATCTCACAATCCGTCTATAACCACGATGGGACGGGTGTGCGAGACCTATACCTCTAGGTCTTCCCGTGCACGGAGGAGAGCCATTGTATCTGGCCCAAGGTTTCTAGAGACTATGAGTCTCCGGCGTTGGCTGCTAATATTTGAGGCGGCATGAATTAGACGGCGCATAAAATGAGAGAGTGGCGTAGTACCAGGGCGATGTACTACTCATACCGGACTCTAACAAGCCAACTCAGACTCCGAGTCGGAAGTGGAGGGACATTTATTTAGCGGGCCGGTAAATACGGATATTCCACGTAATCACGACTATTAGCTTTGACCCTGACGAAGTCGTTGCTCCCTCCTGCCCAAGATTCAACTCCTGCTAGTACCATGCGTCAAGGTGAGTATGGTGAGTGCATCCTCTGCAAAACGTTGGGACGCTAGCACTCAATAGACGACTATAGAACATATCGAAAGTCTCTATTCTGTCTGTCCGTCAGGTCCAAAAATTCCTGTTCCGCAATTTGGATTAGCACACTACAACAACAGAAGAGATGGTCCACAAACCTTGGGAACCTTCAGTTCAACTCGCTTCCCATCCTCGTCGATCTTCGTCACGAAAACGTTGTCGTAAGCCTCATCCAAAGGCTCCGCGTCGCGACGCTTGTTCTCGCGCGATAATAACACTCGGATGGCAAACAGCAAAACCATGCATATCACATAGCAAACGCCGATTATGATCCACGGAACATGATTGCTGGGTACCATTTAAGATACCGTGAGATGCACGCGCCGTTAATTCACTCACCGAGGTTTGTATTTAGCTTGCCACATGAACGGCCCGGCGGCATTACCAACGCAATATGCAGATAACATGACGGCGTTCGTCGTGACTTTCTTTGTATGTCCAGCCGTCGTTTGCGACACCCACGCTAGGGCTAAGACAAAGCCAGTGGTCCCGACACCTGGTCACATGAGATCTTTAAAGCACTCGCTCGCAACAAGTCGCGCGTACCAGTCAGCCACACAGAAAACAACAACCCGACTTTGTTGTGCCAGGGCAGGAAGTTGATCAGGAATACGCCAAGAAGGTTAGGAACAAAGTAAGCGATCGCGACCCAAGCTCTGCTGTTCGGAATACGTGACGCAATTGTGACCCCGGTATAAATCGTTATGATCTCTACCACGCCATCGACACAGCCAAGGAGTGTAGTCTGTAATGGAGTAAAACCGAAAGACGATACGATGATCTGGCGTTGGTTGGTGAGCGAATTCGGAATGTTGTCCAGAGCTGCAAATAATGCGAAGAGCCATGTCTTTTTGTCTGCCAAGGCCTCGATCATCCTGTCCAGCGAGCTATTGAGAACGATACGCTATGGCATGTGGACGATACACACTGCTCCATTTTGAAGTGCTTGTTCTCAACACCTGTTTGGTTTGCCTTTGAAACACATAATCAACTGGGATATTCGATAGATGATAGGGTCTACGCACTTGAATGCGTTGAACCGCTTTGGCTCTCTCATCATCGGTCAAAAACCAAGCATTCGTTGGAGAGTCCGGAAACAGTAAGCTTCCTGACTGTCAGGCGGAGATGAAGCAGTCAAACGTTAAATGTTCTTACAAGAAGAGAACCGCCGTGATGAGTGTAAGTGTTCCCGTGATGATCATGAGCCTTATAGAGCGTGAGTATGGATTGCGGTATGAGCAGGACATGAGAGGTTTACCATTGCCACGGCTCGAACCCTCCAGTGTGGATATGCAGAGAACCAAAGCTGATGAAACCAGAGATGATTTGAGCTATAAGCTGTGTGAGCACCTGCCGTTAGCGAATAGATGTAGCCGCGAACCAGTTCCATTCATGAGGACTATGGGGGGGTGAGACAAAATACGGACTGTGGTGTAATAGTGCTACTCACACCAATAGCCAACACGAGCAGTGTGTTCACTCCGTGTGTAAAACATAGAGCTAACGATCATGAAACCCGCTGTGATGGACCCCTCACACATACCAAGGATGAGTCGAACAACGAAGAGACCAGCGAAGTTCTTGCAAGCGGCATGACAGCACAAGGCAATGGCCCAGACGAAAATGTTCAGACTGGGGCGTGTCGATTCAGATGACCGTGGCCCTATATATGGGGTGCAACTTACCTCATCCATTTACCAACGGGGAACCTCTGCAAAGCCAGGTTTTGCGGGAACTCGAAAACAAGATAGCTGATATAGAAGATCGTTCCCAACCTGGTTGGAGGGGTAAGTGACCATTACAAGGCTTTCAAATGGCAGGACGCAACCAGTTGTATCTGTGAAGCGTTTCAATTGGCTTGTTGCGCGTTACATAAGAATGTGAGGACGCACTGGTTAGTGGTAAGATGAGTGGCGTCCCTATAAGTAGGAGTTTAGTCACACGATTTCCTGGAAACACAACACTAATTCGTACCTTATCCCGAGAATCGCGGCGCTACCCAGAGTTGTCTTATCCATGAACTGGATCCTGCGACGCTGTCAAAAAATTCCCAAGAGACTCGACGATGAGCGTACCAATACAATACTAGGACGGGCCACCATCAGTATAAAGAACCCTGTTCTACTAGTAGCACTCACTACACATGAGAGGCATGATATGTTTGTCTATTTTTCGTCTTCATAAAATCAATGGGATGGTAACTGCCCGAATATTGGCCCATACCTAATTCTCAACGATTCCTCGGGGTTCAGTGGCAAGGAGACACCCGCTACCAGCTGCGCACCGGTATCTACTTGGTCGGTGTCAACGGAGACATGAGCGAGCTTCTCGTCACTTTTCTCGCTGAAAGAACCCATCTTTGCGCGAGGGGCTACCAGTGAGGTGCTGGGGAGAGAGAAGGTGGGGCACGACGAGGGCGGTAAGGACAGACGCCATGGATATAAGGGTTCCAAGATCTTATCGAAGACCAACGCCGATGGCACGCGAATGGTTCGGACCAGTAGGAGGGGTACGCACATGACCCCGATGGACCAGTATATTTGATCACACGTTATCTAAGATAAGAGAGGTCTATTGCAGCCGCAAATTCATTTTGGACTGTTGATACGCGGCACCACACACCGTATCACACACCGTGAATGGTCCAAGTGCGGAGGGTGCTTGCAGGGTAAACAAGTCATTGGGCCTTTGGACATATTACACTTGCAGTCAGCCATGTGGCCACATTCTAAGTAAGTACACACCCATCTTTTCATGCACTCTTTTTGTTGTGATTCGGGGTTATGCGTTCGAGATCTTTTCATGGACTCCCAATCTGATTCTAGTCTTCTGACGGAAATTTTGCTCCGCACGAGAACTGATGGGAAACTTCGGCTGCAAAACTACTAATCAGTCGAGCCGTGGAAAAACGGCGGAAGAATCCCCACGACAGACTTGTCATCTGATCGAACGCACAGAAGAGATACGGCAATACAGTAACCTGAATCGGTCACGTGTTGCTGTTGAGGGTCGCTAGTCGGGGATTACCGCCGCATCATTCAAGTTAACTTGTCACACGTAGCACCCTTGAACGGAGGCTTGTAAGTGTAACTTGACTGGAAGTCCGTGAAATCTGGTTCAGTCAGTGGCAAGCGACATAAGTTTCAAACATTAGAACCCCGTTCCTATGGAAATATTACCGCGGGCACTAGAACGCCTTCCGCGGAAGACTAGAAGTCGCTTCGATACATAATGCAGGCTCACGCAAGAGAGTTTAGAACTCGTAAGCTTGAAACGAGAAATGCGTCCAGTTGCTTCTAAGAATTGCCAATCTTCGACTGGGATCATTTTCGGGGATAACTCTTAATGCCGATATATGTCGGCCTTGATGTCGGCGCGCTAGCTTTCTCTGACGAAGTCGGGGAAGGCTCGAGAATCGACTGTAGCATTTTGTCAAGTAAGGAGATAAGGCCGATAAGGCCCAGACACGATCATTTCGAGGTGCCGCAATTGCTGTTTGGAGTTGGGGTCGGAAGGCGTTCGAAGGGGATGCCCTGGGGAAGAAAGCGGGGTGCACGGACGATTCGTATCGGAGTGCAGTTTCACCGGATGCCTCTGCAAGTAGAAAAGTAGAACGACTCAGACGAACCTCAGCAGGGCAAGGGAGGTCACGCCCTTGGTCACGCCAGACTATTATTAGGCGCCATTTTTCCGCAGGGAATCACGTCCTCAAAAAGGAAGGTGCCAAGAAAGTCACGTTTTCCTTGTCATCACGAAACGGGCATCCCCGAACAACATTCGAGCCCAGTTTCTTTTACTCTTAGTAAGCACAAATAAAACAAGCTCCTTTTATAAAAGTGTATTTCCTTAATCGTACACATTGATTTGGTCAGCTTCATATGTTTTTTTAAAGGGTTCAAACGACTTAACAAAAAAGTTAATATATTCTTATTATCTAATTAAGCTACATCTATTTTTTTTTCTAAGTCGTACTATGGCGCGCGAAAACGGGCAGGCTCGTTAATGCGCGCGCAGGGACCGCGGGCCCTGCTGTGCGACGCGTGGGGGCAGGCGGGGACAGTTCGCCCTTGCGCGCCCCTTTCCGCGCCCGGTGGGGGTGGCGCCTTCCCCTCTTGCCCTTTCCGCACCGCACCGTAGGTTGGGCAAGGCGGCTCGCCCTTGCACAACCCTTCCGCCCGAACTGGCGTGGCGCGGACAGGGGAACACGGAGGGGCAGGGGCGACCGGAGAGGCGGCGGCGTGCCCTCGTGCACCCCCCCTCCGCGCGAACGAGGCGGCGCGGCCACGGGGGAAGGAGAGGCGGCGGCGGCGTCATGCGCCCCACTTCCGTGCGAACGGGGTGGCGTAGCGACGGGAGAGGGTGTGTGTGCCCTCGTGCACCCCCTCCGCGCGAGAACGGGGCGGCGGCGTCTTCGTGCGCCCCCCTTCCGAACGAACTGGCGTGGCGCGGACAGGGGAACACGGAGGGGCAGGGGCGACTGGAGAGGCGGCGGCGTGCCCTCGTGCAACCCCCCTCCGCGCGAACGAGGGGGCGCGGCCACAGGGGAAGGAGAGGCGGCGCGGGCGTCATGCGCCCCACTCCCGCGCGAACGGGATGGCGCAGACAGGGAATAGGGAGGGGGCAGGGGCGACAGGGGAGCGGCGTGCCCTCGTGTCCCCTTCCGCGCGAACGAGGCAGGGGCGGCGTGCCATCGTGCGGCCCCTTCCCCCCGCGGACAGGGGGACCGAGGGCAATGGGGAGAGGCGGCGGCGGCGGCGTGCCCTCGTGCACCACCCTTCTGCGCGAACGAGGCGGCACGGACAGGGGGAAACGGAGGGCCGGGGGCGACAGGGAGAGGGCGGCGGAGTGACCTCGTGTTCCCCCTCCCGCACAAACGAGGCGGGGGTGGCATGCCATCGTGCGCCCCCTTCCCCCGCGGACAGGGAGCCCGGGGGCAACGGGGAGAGGCAACGGTGGCGGCGTACCCTCGTGCACCACCCTTCCGCGCGAACGAGGCGGCGCGGACAGGGGAAATGGGAGGGGCCGGGGGCGACAGGGAGAGGGAGGGCGGCGGCGTGCCCTTCTGCACTCCTTCTGCACGAAGGGGGAGGGGCCATGGGCGACAGGGAGGGCGTGCGTGCCATCGTGCACCCCCCTCCGCGCGAACATGGTGGGGGCGGCGTGCCATCGTGCACCCCCTTTCCGCGCGAATGGGGGCGCGGACAGGGGGCGAAGGGAGGGGCCGGGGGGACAATGGGGAGCACGTGCCTTCGCGCTCTTCTCGCGCAGACGAGGCGGCGCGGATGTGGAGGGAGGGGAATGGGAGGGGGTGGCATTTCCTCCCTGCGCCCCTGCGCCCCCTTTCTGCGCGCGAAGAGGCGGCGGTCAATGCGGGGAAGGGTGAAGGAGTGGGTGGGCGACTTACCTTTCTGCTGCGTGCGAACAGGGGCGGCGGTCAATGGGGGGGAAGAGAAGGGGCAGGCGGGCGGGCAACTTACCCTCGTGCGCCCTCTTTTGCGCGCGCGGACGGGGCAGCGCGCGATGCAGGGGAAGGGGAAGGGCGTCGGCCAGCCCTCTTGCGTCCCCTCCTCGACGTGAATGGGGCGGGCGACGCGGATGGGAGGAGAGGGAGGAGGAGGGAGGAGGGAAGGCGTCCTACGCTCTTTGCACACCCAATTCCGTACGAATTGGGTGGCACGCAACAGGACGGGGGGAGGATTAGGGTGGGGGAAATAGTGGGTTGGGAACTTGGGACAGGAGACGAAGACGGGGAGAGAACAGGTCAGGTACGAGTTTTTAGTCAGGAACCCGAAAAATTGTTTGACATTGAGTGCTATGCCACTGTACCCGGTGACTAATGTATGGCAGACTGAATATAGTTATTAAGTTTTTATTCCAAGACCAAGATATCTAAATAATGTATTTGCAGGAAATGATTGCACCAGAGATATTGCTTTATTGAGAGATCTGGTCTTGTGAGTGAGGCCGGGAGCGTGCAAGGGTGTTTGCCTCTGCAGAGGTTGCATCCAGCTTTGCTCGTTTACCAGATCGCTCCCCTCCACTGTAGGGATCAGTAAATATTACCAATCTCTTTTTCCCACTGGGTCCGATGTGTTGGGTCGTTGAATTAGGCGAGACCGGAGCGGCTAGTGCTTGGCGACGCTTAGGTGATATCCGGCTGCCCATGTTTTGGGACGTTTCCTTCCAGTCGTTCCTATTTGGGGACAGCCGGTCCCTTTTGGGAAGGGCTTCAGATTGTGGCAACTCCTCTCCAGGACGAGATGGGGGAACTTGAGATGAAATATTAGTGGGCTTGTTAGTGGGTTTGATTACTGGGACATGTGTATCAGTGGGGGAGTTCTGGCCCTGCACAGCAGCAAGGTGCTTGCAGTGCCGGATCCTCGGGAAGTCCAGGCAATTGCACGTTGCCGCATTGATGTCAACGACATATTGACATCCCGGAGATGACTGAGACGCCACATGGAACTTGCCGTCGCCAAGTGTCATTATGAAATCTCCGGAAATGGATTTAGATTTCGCTAAAATTGCCGCTTCGTGCTTCTGAGCAAGATCTTTGCCCTCAAAACCAATTTGCTGGCGCTTGTGCCGATGCTCATAGTAGCGGGGCAGCATCCTTCGGGTAAGGGTAAAGATCAAATGATCGATCCGCCAATTGCGCTTTCCATCAAGCCAGTGAGACTTCAATATGTGATGATATCTAGATATCAATTAAATTCCGCTTATTCAGCAGATAATAAAGTCGACTTACGATTCAAGAAGCATATTTGTGTCACCTTCCTCAAATATAACCCGGGATTTTCTGGTGAATGCAGACCACATATGGACCATAGGCATCCATTGTGTGGAAAAATACTCAATGAATGATTCAGGGACCCTTGAATCGCTTGAGATCTTGTCCCAGATCGCCCCAAATGTAACGTTCCACCGGACGTTCCTTCTTGCGGACTGCGCAAGGCTACTAGCGGGACCTAACGATCACAGAGGATGTCGACTTCACGTACTCGTTCGGCTATCAGCTCACAAGTGAGACGTAATAGCGTTGCCCAAAGGATATGGACGGCGGTGATGGCCAGAAAGAGTAAGAGCCGATCAAAGGCGATAGACAACCGGCCAATGATGTAGAGGAGAGGAGTCGCGACAGACAGCCAGCGACGAGGATAAGCAGATAAAGAAGGGATAGCAGACAGCGGCAAAGACAGCACACTGGAGCACGGCTAAGGACGATGGATAGGCAAAGAGGCAGACAGCCGTCTATTGCAATGCAGAGCCAAATGAACCAACAGCCAACGAATGGCAGTACAAATGGGTGGACAATCCAAGAAGTCAAGCTTAGGTCTTCAGCGACCATAAGCCCCTCTACTTATACACGTCCAAGGAGGTTTGAACCCCAGCTTGGAACTCCGAAACCCTAGTATACGGATCCTAGGAATGAGTCACAACTACATCAGAGATAAGGGTCAGCCAATGGCGTAAGGCGTGCATGGCACGAGTCAGAGATAAGGAAACATGAGGCATACAGCCATCAAAGTCCAGGCACGATCGATATGAGTCACAAACACGAGGCGTTCTAGGCCGGTCCAGGCACAAGCTCATCTGGACCCATCTGGTGCAGGTCTAGCCAGGTCACGTGCCAGGGTCACGTGACGGGCGGGCGCTAAGATCACGTGCGCTACTCCCAGTATTCTGGATCACTTCGCTGAGCGCTTCCGGGTTCGTAGTAGTAGTGCGTGGGAGACTTAGCTCTTTCTTGGACATGGTCAGCCACAAGTCTTGCTATTTCAGCCTCTTCCTCCGCATATTCTTCTGCGCTTTTCCTCCTAGCGGTGTTCAGGGTCTTCCCGTGGGGTGTTCGAGGGACAGTCGAAGGCGAAACCGTAACATTACCCTCTCTCTTGGCACAACGCCCACGTTGTGTAGAAGCGGCGGCGGGACGGTTGAGCGAACGGGCGTACTTGGCCAGGTTCATCCTCATGCCGATGTCGCGTTCCTTTTTGAGGTCTCCAGCCAGACAAGCCTGCATGCGTCGGATCTGCATATCAGCAAGGCGGTCGGCGAATTCTTTGTCGGTCATCGGTGTCGTCGGTGTAGGCGGGTGTGCGTGGTGGGTGATCGGCTTACAGCCAGCGTCGGATATTGGTGATGCGTGCGGTGTAGGGGCACGTCTTTCTGTTGGCGGCACGACGATTGTAGTCGGCGCAATTCTTGTCGTTGGTGCGTATGTCGCCACGTTGCTTCCATGAACGGGCTTTTGCGTTTGCGTCCTCCCACGCGGTTGTTCAGCCTGCGGCGTATAGCGCGGCGGTGCGGGGTACTCGTCGTCTTCGTCGTTGTAGCGTTGCTGCCAGTGGTTGCGGTCTCGCGGCAAGTCCCTATTCGGACAGTTCCTTCGCGTATGACCCGTCTTCCAACAATGGTGGCACTTAGCTTTGTTGCGGACATATGCTCGTCCCGCAGTCAAATCCATGGCGTCGGGGTTGCTTTGGTAAGCGAACCATCCGGTGTTCTCCGCAGCCTGCGCCTCCTGCGCGGCGTCAGCCTCGGCACTACCCCAAGAGGTAGGCGGCACGTATGGGGTCGAATCTTGAATCGGTGTGGCGTTGAACGTGTTCGGGCCCTTCCAGCCAGCTTCTTCAGCGGCAGGCGCGACAGTTGCTTCCCACATTGCGTCTTGCAAGTCAGGGCCAGAGCTATGGTACAGCTCCGTCAGCTCCTGCACTTGTGTTCGTACGTCGGGCACTGCTTCTTCGTGCAGATCAGCCTCGATCATGTAGTCCGGGATTCCGGCATCGCGGTAGTTCTTCAGCCGGTCCTTTCCAAACTTGGCAATGAACTTCTTTTCCCAAGAAGGTCTGGACGGCGACTTAGCGTGTGTCAGCTCGCGTCTTTCAGCGGCAAAAGTAACGGTCTTCTTGGCGGGTTCCTGCTTGACAGCACGCGTCTTCTTGCGCGGCACAGGGGTTACCCTCTCTCTAGGTTCGACGTATTCTTGTACAGCCTCGTCAGGCACTCCCGAAAAGTAGTAGTCGTCTACTTCGTCTTGGCAGCCGTATTCTTCTCTCGCGTCGCCACGCGGTTCTTCGACGTATTCGTCAACCTCGTCAGGTTCTTCCTCAGAATCTTGGCTATCATTGTCGCACAAGGAGGGTGGTGAAGGTACTTCCCAATTATGAGAGTCCTCATCAACGGAGCTCCAATCTTCGGCGTCCGGATCTTCAGCTGCTACGTATTGTTCTCTCGCGTCGTCACGCGGCACAAACTCTTGTACGAATCTCTGGATTGTGTCTTCCAGGATGTCTTTGTCATCGTCATCCATGTCCGTGGCACGCCACTCTTCTATTTGAGCTAGGCGTTCTTCAGCCCATTGGTCGACAGGATCTCTGAACAAGGAAAGGAAAATCGTTGCAAGCTGGTATTGTGAGAATATTGGACTTAGCTGTCCGGACCATCGGTCCCATGAGTTCATGAAGTCGGGTGCGCGCTCGCAATCCCCATCGAACATCTGCGGCATCGCAGCCAGCCCAGAGTCTTCGTCTTCTTCTTCGTCTTCAGCCAGTTGTTCTTGGGTGTCGGCGTCCCCTTCGGCGTACAGCCGGTCTTCGTCTTTGTTTTGCCCTTCGTCAGCCAGAGTTTCCTCGGCAGGGTCTTCTTCGTCGTTCTCGTCGTCGTCGTCAGCCAGAATTTCTTCGGCGAGTTGTGCAGCCTGGGTTTCCCCGGCGAGTTCTTCTTCTTCATCTTGCCCTACAGCCAGAGGGTCGTCCTCGGCGGCATAGATGTCGTTGTCATACTCTTCAGGATGTTGCTCTTGATGACGGGCACTGATCGCCCAGATGTAGTCCGTTGCAGCCTGCTCGTAAGCGGCGGGATCTTCGTATTCTTCGTAATCTTCGTAGTGTTCTTCAGCCTGCTCGTATGCGGCAACACTGTCGTCGTCATTGACATAGTTCTCGAGGATTTGATACCGAGACATCTTGTGACAGAAAGGTAGGAGAAGCTTGACTTAATGTAACGTTCCACCGGACGTTCCTTCTTGCGGACTGCGCAAGGCTACTAGCGGGACCTAACGATCACAGAGGATGTCGACTTCACGTACTCGTTCGGCTATCAGCTCACAAGTGAGACGTAATAGCGTTGCCCAAAGGATATGGACGGCGGTGATGGCCAGAAAGAGTAAGAGCCGATCAAAGGCGATAGACAACCGGCCAATGATGTAGAGGAGAGGAGTCGCGACAGACAGCCAGCGACGAGGATAAGCGGATAAAGAAGGGATAGCAGACAGCGGCAAAGACAGCACACTGGAGCACGGCTAAGGACGATGGATAGGCAAAGAGGCAGACAGCCGTCTATTGCAATGCAGAGCCAAATGAACCAACAGCCAACGAATGGCAGTACAAATGGGTGGACAATCCAAGAAGTCAAGCTTAGGTCTTCAGCGACCATAAGCCCCTCTACTTATACACGTCCAAGGAGGTTTGAACCCCAGCTTGGAACTCCGAAACCCTAGTATACGGATCCTAGGAATGAGTCACAACTACGTCAGAGATAAGGGTCAGCCAATGGCATAAGGCGCGCATGGCACAAGTCAGAGATAAGGAAACATGAGGCATACAGCCATCAAAGTCCAGGCACGATCGATATGAGTCACAAACACGAGGCGTTCTAGGCCGGTCCAGGCACAAGCTCATCTGGACCCATCTGGTGCAGGTCTAGCCAGGTCACGTGCCAGGGTCACGTGACGGGCAGGCGCTAAGATCACGTGCGCTACTCCCAGTATTCTGGATCACTTCGCTGAGCGCTTCCGGGTTCGTAGTAGTAGTGCGTGGGAGACTTAGCTCTTTCTTGGACATGGTCAGCCACAAGTCTTGCTATTTCAGCCTCTTCCTCCGCGTATTCTTCTGCGCTTTTCCTCCTAGCGGTGTTCGGGGTCTTCCCGTGGGGTGTTCGAGGGACGGTCGAAGGCGAAACCGTAACACCAAACTCGACCAGATCTGAAGTGCGGACTAGTTTCTTAATCAGGTCCCACAGTAATGGGAATTGATTGGTCCGGAAATGTGATTGGACTGCGTGGAGCACGTGCCACCTGCACAGAAGCACTTGAGTTTGGGGGAATACAGTTTGCAAAGCCAATATTTGGGCCTGATCGCAATCTGTCATGAAATAATTGGGCCGGACCTCAGGGTTCCATGACTGAATTAATTTCAAGAAATAAGTTATTGTTTCTGCCTGTGTATTGGATGACAGCATCCAGGCAACCGGAACTCCTGTTATATCGGAGATCAGCCAAATTTGCGAAAGTGCGATCATTCACTTACCATGTCCCCACTGATCCCTTGCCATAACTGTAGTTAGCATCACCCCTGAATAATATGTCGTGTTGTGGGTTCCATCAATGCCAAGAATGCTGTTGCCGAGCCACCGGAATGCGTCCGACTGAAACCCAGTTTGGAGGACCAGAATGAATAGATCCTCTGCCAAATCCGATCCTGGAGGAGGCAGATCTATCTTATCTTTGCAGAAGGTATTTGCTCCCTCCTTTCTGTGGATATCCAGCCAAAGTTTGATAGAGATCTCGTCTTTAGCATCCAATTGGGTCTCATCTTGTTGAACATCCTTGGCAATCCGGTTTATGTCATCCATGCATATGTAATGATCACGATCATGCTCAGAAGCGGAGTCGCGAATAGACTGGAGCTAAGAAGCGAGTTAGCCGATGTCATCAAGAAAGCGGCGATTACGTACGACTTCCGAGCGTTCAGTCCCCTGCTTCAAAGACTCCTTTGCTGTTTCTCTGGCTGTTTTGGAAAGTCGAGTGTAGATTAGATTTTCAATATTGATTGGGTGATCATGACCCTTCTGGTAGCGCCCCAAAAGCACATTTGTCCCAGGGTATGCCTTGAGATCCACTTTGCAAGTGCATCCAGTCCGCTTAGAGTCGATCTTGCGGATCTGATCTGGCTTCTTCTTCTTGTAAGGTTTGATTCCGCCAGTCCCTTGGCGTGTGCACCTGTAAACGCGCTTCCAGGTGTAATTCAAACCTTTAGGTTCTGTCTCAGCAAGACAAATTTCAACCGAGTCCGCCCGCTCCACTCCCCGTCGCCATGCGTCAAACTCGGCCAGTGATTCCCAAGATAGATCATAGCGACCTGGCTGTTGGTCATACCAGAAGCTTCCCCGGGCACGGGAATTACCATTCCCGATGGTGTCCAGTATCACTTGACAGGTGGGCTGAGTGGCTGGCACGGCAGGTGCCGCTGAGGTAATAGATAAGCGAAAGCGAGGAAGGGTTGTCATGAAGATAAGTTCGCAAAATTAGGATGGCTGATTCCTGCTCCCTACTCATTACTGAGGACAAAATATATATAATAAATTGTTTATATTGAATGCGCACTTGGGTTTAGTGGAATATAGAGGCACTAAGGCTGAGATGCCTGTGCAGCTCGACCGGAATGTAACTCATTTTCGACTTAGTCAATTAGCAGTTTCCTTATTTGCGACATATACTGAATATTACTAAGGGGAAAAGCCACTATAATTACTTTGATTGCTTATGCCACGCGTCCGTCGCATCGGCATTAATTAGGAAATATTGTGCCTGCGCCACCTATTTTGCTTCCGCTACAGAGACCCCTGGAGACACCCCCCAACCCACTATTTCCCCCACCCTAATCCTCCCCCCGTCCTGTTGCGTGCCACCCAATTCGTACGGAATTGGGTGTGCAAAGAGCGTAGGACGCCTTCCCTCCTCCCTCCTCCTCCCTCTCCTCCCATCCGCGTCGCCCGCCCCATTCACGTCGAGGAGGGGATGCAAGAGGGCTGGCCGACGCCCTTCCCCTTCCCCTGCATCGCGCGCCGCCCCGTCCGCGCGTGCAAAAGAGGGCGCACGAGGGTAAGTTGCCCGCCCGCCTGCCCCTTCTCTTCCCCCCCATTGACCGCCGCCCCTGTTCGCACGCAGCAGAAAGGTAAGTCGCCCACCCACTCCTTCGCCCTTCCCCGCATTGACCGCCGCCTCTTTGCGCACAGAAAGGGGGCGCAGGGGCGCAGGGAGGAAATGCCACCCCCCTCCCATTCCCCTCCCTCCACATCCGCGCCGCCTCGTCTGCGCGAGAAGAGCGCGAAGGCACGTGCTCCCCATTGTCCCCCCGGCCCCTCCCTTCGCCCCCTGTCCGCGCCCCCATTCGCGCGGAAAGGGGGCGCACGATGGCACGCCGCCCCCACCATGTTCGCGCGGAGGGGGGTGCACGATGGCACGCACGCCCTCCCTGTCGCCCATGGCCCCTCCCCCTTCGCGCAGAAGGAGTGCAGAAGGGCACGCCGCCGCCCTCCCTCTCCCTGTCGCCCCCGGCCCCTCCCATTTCCCCTGTCCGCGCCGCCTCGTTCGCGCGGAAGGGTGGTGCACGAGGGTACGCCGCCACCGTTGCCTCTCCCCGTTGCCCCC
The DNA here is from genome assembly GCA_021527775.1 of Lactarius sanguifluus. Taxonomy (NCBI): domain Eukaryota; kingdom Fungi; phylum Basidiomycota; class Agaricomycetes; order Russulales; family Russulaceae; genus Lactarius; species Lactarius sanguifluus. The sequence goes on from JAKEYF010000294.1 coordinate 34,964, forward strand.
GGGCTCCCTGTCCGCGGGGGAAGGGGGCGCACGATGGCATGCCACCCCCCGCCTCGTTCGTGCGGGAGGGGGAACACGAGGTCACTCCGCCGCCCTCTCCCTGTCGCCCCCGGCCCTCCGTTTCCCCCTGTCCGTGCCGCCTCGTTCGCGCGGAAGGGTGGTGCACGAGGGCACGCCGCCGCCGCCGCCTCTCCCCATTGCCCTCGGTCCCCCTGTCCGCGGGGGGGAAGGGGCCGCACGATGGCACGCCGCCCCTGCCTCGTTCGCGCGGAAGGGGACACGAGGGCACGCCGCTCCCCTGTCGCCCCTGCCCCCTCCCTATTCCCTGTCTGCGCCATCCCGTTCGCGCGGGAGTGGGGCGCATGACGCCCGCGCCGCCTCTCCTTCCCCTGTGGCCGCGCCCCCTCGTTCGCGCGGAGGGGGGTTGCACGAGGGCACGCCGCCGCCTCTCCGGTCGCCCCTGCCCCTCCGTGTTCCCCTGTCCGCGCCACGCCAGTTCGTTCGGAAGGGGGGCGCACGAAGACGCCGCCGCCCCGTTCTCGCGCGGAGGGGGTGCACGAGGGCACACACACCCTCTCCCGTCGCTACGCCACCCCGTTCGCACGGAAGTGGGGCGCATGACGCCGCCGCCGCCTCTCCTTCCCCCGTGGCCGCGCCGCCTCGTTCGCGCGGAGGGGGGGTGCACGAGGGCACGCCGCCGCCTCTCCGGTCGCCCCTGCCCCTCCGTGTTCCCCTGTCCGCGCCACGCCAGTTCGGGCGGAAGGGTTGTGCGAGGGCGAGCCGCCTTGCCCAACCTACGGTGCGGTGCGGAAAGGGCAAGAGGGGAAGGCGCCACCCCCACCGGGCGCGGAAAGGGGCGCGCAAGGGCGAACTGTCCCCGCCTGCCCCCACGCGTCGCACAGCAGGGCCCGCGGTCCCTGCGCGCGCATTAATGAGCCTGCCCGTTTTCGCGCGCCATAGTACGACTTAGAAAAAAAAATAGATGTAGCTTAATTAGATAATAAGAATATATTAACTTTTTTGTTAAGTCGTTTGAACCCTTTAAAAAAACATATGAAGCTGACCAAATCAATGTGTACGATTAAGGAAATACACTTTTATAAAAGGAGCTTGTTTTATTTGTGCTTACTAAGAGTAAAAGAAACTGGGCTCGAATGTTGTTCGGGGATGCCCGTTTCGTGATGACAAGGAAAACGTGACTTTCTTGGCACCTTCCTTTTTGAGGACGTGATTCCCTGCGGAAAAATGGCGCCTACTATTATTTAGTGACAACCGTTTGCCGAGACTCCGGGAGGAACTTCCTCTCAAGCTTCCTCTTGAACTTCCTTGGGAACTTCCCAAAACTTCTTTCACTCGCTCTCTTTGGAAGAGGGTCCAAAGCCACCGAGAAATGCTCTTTGTAATGATTAACTTATAGTAGCAGTCAGTAGAAGAACAATGGAGGTACTAGTACTAAAATGGTTGCGTTTCTAGCTTGGTTTCTAGCTTTTTCAATTGAAGTTCGTAAGCTTGTTCGTAAGTATGTCCGAGTCTCGTTTTCGTTGCAAAGATATAATGTGAAACACTCCAGAAAACTCGAACTCGGCAATTTTCTTGCGGTCTGGGCAATCGTCGTCCTCCAGTCTGTTGCAGACCCTTCGTAATCCATATTTGCACGCTTGAGTGTGGGCACTGGCAGGTGAGGCCTTGGGTGAGGCCAGTGCCAGTGGGTCCAAGGATTACGCGTCATGCATCAGCGCCATGACTGCATACTAACCTTCGGGTCCTATTACTGATCGAGTGATCAAGCACAAGGCGCAGAAAGTCGGGTGAATAAGTCGGGTGAATGGGGTAGAATCCGCAAATACTGTAATTATTAATGTAATCATAAAATGGCATCGAAAATACTTGCGAAAATATGGAGAACATGCTGAGCTGATTCGAATCAAATCCATGCGTGATCTATATAAGAACAAATTGGATCAAAAGCACACAACAAAATTTAGACTTCAACTTGCTTTTTGTTGTCGGACTCGGAGGTGTCCGAGTCGTCGTAAGCGTCCGGCTCTGGACTCGCAACCGTACTCACTGTGAACGACCCCGCCGCTGAGCCGAGCTCGTTGCCAGTGCTCGACCGCAGTTCTCAATGCCATCTATCGGAAATATTGATTCTAGCCGCTTATATACTTCGTAGTTCTAGCAGCGGTGCCTCAGCTTATTATCTCAAACAGCTGAGGTTACTAGGTTACTCTATTGTGCATCGTCGGGTTTTCCCTCCCGCAGTTACTTTTTAGGGGCCTTCCGAAGTCATCACAGGATCATCGATCATCTCAACACCAGAGGTCACATCTATCTGACTCCGACGAAGGTATCTTCTGTTGCGCAAAACTTTGGTTCGCTAGTACCAGTCAAACATAGGAGAGGACTACAAAACATATCGAAAGTCTCTATTCTGTCTGTCCGTCAGGTCCAAAAATTCCTGTTCGGCAATTTGGATTAGCACACAATGACAACAGAGACGGACCACAAACCTTGGGAACCTTCAGTTCAACTCGCTTCCCATCCTCGTCGGTCTTCGTCACGAAAACGTTGTCGTAAGCCTCATCCAAAGGCTCCGCGTCGCGACGCTTGTTCTCGCGCGATAATAACACTCGGATGGCAAACAGCAAAACCATGCATATCACATAGCAAATGCCGATTATGATCCACGGAACATGATTGCTAGGTACCATTTAAGATGCCGCGAGATGCTCGCGCCGTTAATTCACTCACCGAGGTTGGTATTTAGCTTGCCACATGAATGGCCCGGCGGCATTACCAACGCAATATGCAGATAACATGACGGCGTTCGTCGTGACTTTCTTTGTATGTCCAGCCGTCGTTTGCGACACCCACGCTAGGGCTAAGACAAAGCCAGTGATCCCAATACCTGGTCACAAGAGTTCTTTTGAAGGACTCGCTCGCAGAAAGTCGTGCGTACCTGACACCCACATAGAAAACAACAACCCGACCTTGTCGTGCCAGGGTAGGAAATTGACCAGAAACACGCCAAGAAGGTTAGGAACAAAGTAAGCGATCGCGACCCAAGCTCTGCTGTTCGGAATACGCGACGCAATTGTGACCCCGGTATAAATCGTTACGATCTCTACCGTGCCATCGACACAGCCAAGGAGTGTAGTCTGTAATGGAGTAAAACCGAAAGACGATACGATGATCTGGCGTTGGTTGGTGAGCGAATTCGGAATGTTGTCCAGAGCTGCAAATAATGCGAAGAGCCATGTCTTTTTGTCTGCCAAGGCCTCGGTCATCCTGTCCAGCGAGCTATTGAGAACGATACGCTATGGCATGTGGACGATACACACTGCTCCATTTTGAAGTGCTTGTTCTCAACACCTGTTTGGTTTCCCTTTGAAATACATAATCGGCTGGGATATTCGATGGATGATAGAGTCTACGCACTTGAATACGTTGAACCGCTTTGGCTCTCTCATCATCGGTCAAAAACCAAGCACTCGTTGGAGAGTCCGGAAACAGTAAGCTTCCTGACTGTCAGGCGGAGATGAAGCAGTCAAACGTTAAATGATCTTACAAGAAGAGAACCGCCGTGATGAGTGTAAGTGTTCCCGTGATGATCATGAGCCTTATAGAGCGTGAGTATGGATTGCGGTATGAGCAGGACATGAGAGGTTTACCATTGCCACGGCTCGAAACCCCCAGTATGGATATGCAGAGAACCAAAGCTGATGAAACCAGAGATGATTTGAGCTATAAGCTGTGTGAGCACCTGCCGAGAGTGAAGGGACGTGGTCGCGAACCAGTTCCATTCATGAGAACTACGAGGAGGTGAGACAATTACGGACTGTGGTGTAATAGTGCCACTCACACCAATAGCCAACACGAGCAGTGTGTTCACTCCGTGTGTAAAACATCGAGCTGACGATCATGAAGCCCGCTGTGATGGACCCTTCACACATACCAAGGATGAGTCGAACAACAAAGAGGCCGGTGAAGTTCTTGCAAGCGGCATGACAACACAAGGCAATGGCCCAGACGAAAATGTTCAGACTGGAGAATGTCCGTTCAGATGACCGCGACCCTATATAGAGTGGAGTGCAACTTACCTCATCCATTTACCAACGGGGAACCTCTGCAAAGCCAGGTTTTGCGGGAACTCGAAAACAAGATAGCTAATATAGAAGATTGTTCCCAACCTGGGTGATGGTAAGTGACCACTAAAAGGCTTTCAAATGGCAGGACGCAACCAGTTGTATCTGTGAAGTGTTTCAATTGGCTTGTCACGCGTTTAGGAATGTGAGGACGCACTGGTTAGTGGTAAGATGAGTGGCGTTCCTATAAGTGGAGTTTGGTCACTGGATTTCTTGGAAACACAACCCTAATTCGTACCTTATCCCGAGAATTGCGGCGCTACCCAGAGTTGTCTTATCCATGAACTGGATCCTGCGATGCTGTCAAAATTTTCCCATGGCCAAGAGACTCGGTGATGAGCGTACCAATACAATACTAGGAAAGACCACCTTCAGTATCAAAACCAACATCTCTTCTACTAGTAGCGCTTACTACACATGAGAGGCATGATATGTTTGTCTATTTTTCGCCTTCATAAGATTAATGAGACTATGTTCACTGCACGAATGTTGGCCCATACCTGATTCTCAACGATTCCTCCGGGTCCAGTGGCAAGGAGATACCCACTACCAGCTGTGCACCAGTATCAACTTGGTCGGTGTCAACGGAAACACGAGCGAGCTTCTCGTCGCTTTTCTCGCCAAAAGAACCCATCTTTGCGCGAGGAGCTGCTAGTGAGGTGTTGGGGGGAGAGAAAGTGGGGAACGACAGGGGTGGCAAGGACAGACGCAATGAATATAAGGGCTCCGGGATCTTATCGAAGACCTACGCTGACGGCACGCTGGTGATTCGGACCAGCAGGAAAAGTGCGAACATTACGCACAAGACCCCGCCGGCAAACCAGTATATTTCGACCCCACGTTGTCTAAGATAAGAAGAGAAAGTCTATAGCTGTACATTCAGATTGGGCCGTCGATACTGTATGCGGTATTACACACCGTGAATGGACCAGATGCGGAGGTCGCTTGCAGAGTAAACAAGACGTTCTGGCTTTTGGACATACACCTGCTGCCACGTTGCCACCTTCTTGGGGATAAGTACACACCCATCTTGTCGGACACTCCTAATCTGATTTCTTCTGACGGTGCATTTTCTCTGCACAAGAACTGATGGAAAACTTCGGCGGCAAAACATACTAATCAGTCGAGCCGTAGCGAAAATAAAATAAAAAAAGGCGGAAGAATCCCCACAACGGACCTGTCATCTGATCGAAAACATCATACAGTGGGTCCAGAAGAAGAGGCACGGCAGGACCCAATAGCCCGAATTGGTTACAAGTGTTGTTGTAATTCACGTCGACCGCGGAGGCTTTCGAGCACCCACCGCGGTGCTAGTCGGAGATTATAGTAACACACACCAATAACTTGTCACACGTGGTACCCTCGAACGGAGACCCGTTTGCCAACGGCCTGTGAGAATGTACAGTAGCTTGAAGTCCGTGAAAACTGGCTAGGCAGTCAGTTGCAAAAAATAATGTTTCAAACACTAGAACCGTTCCTACGGAAACACTATAGCGACATATAGTCTGAAGTTCGATGCATATCGCACCCACCAATCGAGCTCACGCAAGAGAGTTTAGGATGCGCAAGCTTGGGGCGAGAAGTACTGTTTGTACGGCTTCTAAGAATTGCCAATCTGCGACCGGTATTTTCGGGGGGATCACTCGTAATGTTGATATATGTTGGCGCGCCTGTTTTCTCTGACAAGGTGGGGAAGGCTCGAATCCTATTGAACTGACCGTAGCATTTTGCCGTAAGGAGAAGGGTCTAGCCCGAGACATGGTATATATAAAATTTTCGGGGTGCCACCCTTGCCATTTTGAGTTGGAATCGAATTGCGTTCGAAGGGAGATGCATACCGTATCTAGACGACGATCGACGCATCGGCGTGCAGTTACCAGGTGCTGCTCGAAGTGGAACTTAGGACGACGAACCATTGTTCAAGTTGTCTGAGACCCGGCGTAGTCTGACTCCGACCCGTTACGCGGTATTACCGTTCTATATTCGGAAAATCCTGCCTGCCTGCAATTTATTTATTATTACCCAGGTGTTTTTTCCCACACGCCACTTCCTTTTTTACCGCAACTCATCATCAAACCGTAATGACTAAGCAGATGATGCGACCCCAAAAAAGGGTCTGACCCTAATTGTAACGTAGGATGTAGATCATAACAAAAAATAAAATCTACAAGAAAGAGAGGGGTAGCGAAAAGTAAAGGCCCAGACTCCAGATCCCAAAGATCTGTAGTGTTCAAGTAGACTAAAACGTACCAGAACCCGTTTGAGGGGTCGCCGTCCGTTGCGGCCCGTAGCGTTGCCTTATTTGTTTGCCGCCGTCTAACACTCCTCTCGACCAGCGTGCGAATGAGCCCGAACTGAGGCCACATGGACCCTGGGCCCTCAAACAGGGTTGTACGTTTGGCGGTATTCACTCTATTGCTTCCCCACCGCAGTCCAGTTGCTTTTAGGGGCCTTCCGTTATCACAAGAGTTTTTATTATGGCCCCCACGTCAACACCAGAGGTCGCATTTGGCCTACAATGTCTCACCGTGTCAGCCAAACTCCCAACTCTCGGGAGAGGTGACGTCGTACGTGTAATTCGCAGTCTAGACGAGCTCGGTATTCGTTATATCCGTTTCCAATGGATCGACTACACGAATATTCCCCGCATCCGTATTATACCCCTTCCGGCTTTTTCTGAACTCTTGGAAGCTTCGCGCCCAGGGTTAGGGATCGGGAGGGCCTCCTTTGGGATCGCTGGATCTTCTATAGCGCCTGGGTTCTCGACCACTGGCGAATGTCTGCATACTCCTGACTTGAGCTCTATCCGCCTTTGTGGATATGCCCCCGGGCATGCAAGCTTGATGGGCTGGTTCGAGGAGAAGTTGCCCATCCAGAAACAAGTCGGAAAGGATGCCTTGAAAATGTCGCTTTGCCCTCGGGGGCTTCTCAGGGGCATCGAAAAGTGCGTTGTTCATATGTTAACACCGTTGACAAACTTGACCGAACGATTTGTCTCCAGTAATGGTCACGCTCTGGGCGTAGAGTTCCTCGTAGGATTCGAGACGGAATTTATTCTACTCAAAACGACCCAGCCTATCGAGGCCGTAAATGACGCTACTTGGTCAGCGTCCTGTGCATTTTCACCAGGATCTGATGCGGCAAAGTGTCTGGAAGAGATCGCCGATGCCCTCCGAACTGGTGAAATCGAGCTCCTGATGTACCAATCCAAGGCAGCTCCAGGGCAGGTGAGAGACTTCTCCGTCATGGACGGAGTGTGTGGCGCTGATATGAATCGCGGCTGGACAGTATGAAGTAGTTACAGGCCCTTTGCCGCCCTTGGAAGCAGCCGACGCCGTCGCATTCACTCGCGAGACTATCGTCAACATTGCTGCAATGCACGGGTTACGCGCCACATTCGCTCCCCGAGTTTATGCAGACTCAAGTAAGTATGGCGTCTCGTCCCCCAGACCAGATCGTTGAATTGTTCGATCATAGCTGGAACAGCAGCGCACTCCCACATATATGTCCACCCCACGGCTCAGCCCCCCGCAAACCCGCCCCCAGCAAATCCAAATACCAACAAGGACACAACGATGACGCCACTGGAACGATCGTTCCTGCAGTCTCTTCTCGAGAACCTTCCCTCTAGTACCGTATTTACGATGCCAACGGCAACGTCATATGATCGCGTCCAGGATAGCATCTGGTCATGTGGAACGTACGCTTGCTGGGGAGAAGACAACAACGAGGTTGCCATACGCCTCACTGGCCCGCCGGGCTCTCATCATCTCGAAGTACGCACCATCGATGGAACTGCGAATCCACATATAGCTCTTGCCGCTGTCCTTGGATTGGGTCTCATCGGAGTGCAGAAGGGTCTGGAGCTGAAGATAGGGGCAACAGACAGACCTGCAGTGTTCTTGAGCGCTGAAGAACGTACGAAGAAGGGGATAGTCGGGCACCTTCATCGTACCCTTAGCGCAGCAAGAGATGCCACGAGGAAGGACGCGACCATCAGTGACGTTCTTGGTCAAGAATTCGTGCAGGCGTATCTAAGTGTCAATGAGGTTCGTGATCATAAAGTTGTGGTATTAGCATTCACCAAACTGACAATTGACAGACTATGGAAAAAAACATGGACACGGGAAATGCTGAGCAAAACAAAATCAAGAACATACTGACTTATTGAGAGAAAGGGTCTAGGTCGCGTAAATGGGCGCCATTTGTTGTAAATATAGAAGTCCGTCGTTCGACAGTTGAAATGTCTTTCCCTACAGTATACGAACTCCCGAAGCAACGTGAAGATTTTTTTCTTGATCGAAGGCATCCTACACAGCACCGAATCGATCGGTTTGAATCGGTCCCTGCGGCAACTTTGAACTTGAAAGCCCCTACTACCGTCAACTGTGACATGAACCCAAGGATGTTCGTAGGGCCAATTGATCCGCGGGCTGACACAAGCTGCCACCTTGATAGGTGATCTATATGGTTAACCCCAGCCCCGTTAAACTGTAACATTCCGGATCTATACAGACCCAGGCTTTAGAGAGCTGAGGGCGCCTGCGAGAAATGGGCGCCACGCCACCCAAAGTTATATCAGGGATGACCCACACACGAAGAGAATGAGGGTGGGAAGCAATGATATCGGCGGCGGGGTTATCCCCGTTGGAGAGTACTATCGTGTTAGTGGTACTGCAAATGTTCACCTATGCAGATTTTAGAGATTGCAGTAGATCGCCACATTCCCGTTGTCCGTTCAGCCCCCCAAAAATCCAGTAGGTGAAGTAGCACCTAGAACGAGATCATAAGAAAAAAAAGGTTTTATTCAAACATTTGACTACAGTAGGACAACAACAAAAACGAAGGGGTGGTGAAAAGTTACTAGTACTAGGACCCTGACCGGCCTAGCCCCCAGATCCCGATGATGTCAATGATAGAGCATCATTCTGTTGCTATAGGGTACTAGAATACATCACCCTTGGCTAATATGAGGGAACACTAGCACACGCGATCGAAAAGTAGAAATCTCATTTTGAGAGGCAGGCCCAAGTGAGCCACATGTGCCAAACAAGGCGGCGCCCCCGGACGCAAAATCCGACCGACCACTATCGATGTAGGAAAGACCGGGCCGATTGCTGTGATAAAGAACGTGAACATGTTTGAAGACAGGAAAGCGTCTTTCAAACAGCCCCCGCGCCATGTCTTGGACACAACTCTATCCCAAGCAGCCAGGCGTAAGAGGGTCTGTCTCTATCTGTCTATATTTGACCCTTCAAAACTCATTCAATTGCATGTAGGCTCTGGAGGAACAGAAACGCGTGCGATACACACCTGTTCTTCAGGAAGTACTATTCAACGGTCATCGCGTGTTTAGAGACGAGCCAAGCGTGTCGAAAGCGAACGCCATATCGATCTTTTTGCCGACTTGAATCTGGGAAACTCGGATGACGAAGTCCGCAACGGTGATGAACCAGATATCGTCCGAGACGGCGTCGCTCAGCTGGCCCCCTTGCTAACGCCATCAGAGTCTAGTATATTGAGTCCAGAAGCCCACACTGAATCGAATGTGGCCACGACATCTAAACGCAGAGGAAAGCGGAAGAAAGCAGCAACAACAAGGGTCTCGAACAAGAACACGAGCGCATGGGCTAACATGTGCATGTATGCCGAATTGTTGGAGATGCAGGAATCAGATGTATGGCCTGGTGGTGAGGACGGGTTACCCAGCGATCTCGAAAACGGTTGGGTAGCTCTGGCCCCCGTTCCGGTTGGGAAGAGGTGTCTTGCGATCTCGCATCAAGGTGGCGGAACGATTGGTGTCGGTGAGTTTTTTTAATCATCGGAAGTCCGTCTCGTTGCTGATAGGTTGCGAACTCCAGTGCCCAACACGACCATCCGTTCCCGTGTTTTAGGCAAACCGCTCATGGCTCGTTTCCCGTCTCCTCTACCGTCGGATACCGTATTGGATTGCATACTAGACCAAAATTGGAGAGAAAACGGCATCCTCCACGTTCTTGATGTGATCAAGTGGAAAGGACAGGACATCGCGGATTGCGAGTCATCGTTCCGGTCAGCAGTTCCGTTCTAGTGTGGTGGTGGGAGCCGCACATCTTGACCAATATACAGTTTCTGGTGGCGGGATACACGGTTGTCCGAGTTGCCGCCCTCGTGCCCTCCCACAACGTCCGCACCACCCCCGATCCCCACCACCCAAGCTCCAGCACAAACGTCCGATCCCCCCGGTGGATTTCGATTTCCATACCCCACAACGTTTCTGCTCGTCCCCTGCTTTACCGATACGACTTTTGCGCATCTCCTTGGCACCGTCATCCCACGGGCCCGCTCGTCCTACCGCACACAAGTATTCGTTCCTTCCGGACCTGCTGATGCGGACGTGATGGACATCGAATCGCCCCAGTCCCCTGGCCACGCACCTCGCGCCTCGCAAGCCGAGATTCAGGCAGACGGTTTGCTACTATATGTAGCCCAAGCGATCTACGAGCCAGGGACGAGTCCCTTGAGCAGTTGGGTCCCGCTAGCGTCCCCAGCTGCCGATGGGGCTAGTACCGAAACGTCGTCCCCATTGGACGTGTTCGAAAGGTGATTCTAGTGTCTCCCACACACGCTCTGATTCTCATTGTCTGCAGACTCGTTAAACGAAGGGTTGCCCGGGGTAGTCGTTTGACTGAAGTAGACATGCACTACTGACGTGGTGCTATCCTTCTTCCCCGGCAGTTCGTGTTGGAAGAGTGATGTACAGTAAACAGTTACGAGGGCAGCACACGAGGTTGTTTGCGACGACTACTTGCGCAAGGCGAATAAACAGTGCACTCACCGCATGGACAATGCAATCGTCGTCCGGAACGCCATGAACCTTCTATCTGTGACCAACAAAAAGGGGCATTTCAGACGCCATTTTACTTTGGTATCTCGAGCGTCTATTTGCCCCAGACAGCACAATAAAAGCGTTTCTGGTCCTGACAATAAATAAAAAAAAACACCCGTTCTAAAGCCGTCCTGATCGCGGCAGTGATTTGAGCTGGTGGGGCACAAGAACGGATTCCTTATCGTCAAATCGGGACCTCTAGCGGTCGGCTCTCATTTTTGCGAGTTAGAGCAAGTGAGACTCGAGCTGGACCGACCAGCGAACTCGTCGCCCAGGCTCTTGATAACGTGTCTCGTGTGGATAACCTACTGCCGTCTTTGATTTTTAGAGTTCACGATCACCGGACTGGATCGCGCGACGACGACGATCCGGGTTGAGTCCAACCGGCAAATGGCAGGGCCAGATTGTGTATCATATTAGTGTTGGTATATAGAACAAGAAGGATGATATCGTAGGAATCCTGGATGTTCGTGTATCAATATGAGAAGCGCTCCTGATGGAAGGGATGCGATAAGTCAAATAAAGAAATCAGGGCAAGCAGGATAAATACCCACCCTCAACGTTCTACCCGTAAGTTGGATTATTGGCACGGTGAGGAGAAACAGTCCTGCAACGACGCTGGATTGTCCACGGGAGGTCAGATAGATTACAAATAACCGAGACGACGACTTACGCAGCCTCACAACCAAACGTTTGCAATGCCCCATGTTTCGTCGCCCATGGGACCTGGAAGTATGCGACGCTGAAACCACCAAGCGTACGCGCAAGGTTCAACAGCGCGCTGATTTCGCCCTGGTGTTTCGGGAAGCAGTCGTTGGCGTACGCGTCTAAATAAAAAAAAAAGGGGGGGGGTGGAGCAACGCGCCCAAATCGTTCATTTTCGTCCCGAAATACGTGGATTGAAAGAAAAAAAACCTACAGACTGCAACGGTATTCACCATGACCGCGACCTCAGCGATGCCCCATCCCATCACGAGCGCACCGACAGAGAGGTGATTTTGAAATGTCGCGCCGAGAACGACGAAGCCGCATATATACAGCGGAACCGCTATGTAGCATGCCCTGTAATTGTGTCACCGTCAGACCGCCACGATCACATATCGCCTCTGCGTACCATAGCCGGCTTTCAGCCTCGAAAACGCCATTATTGCGTCTGGTGGTAATGTGCATGATGGCATCGTTCGCGAAATGGCCGATGAGCTCGCCAATGAGGACGGCGACCTGTTGTGTAGCACGAATGAGCTAAGATACACCTCGTGCTTGACGATAGCACGAACCATTGGCGTTGCATATGCCCCAGCAATGGCGAATTGGGAAAATCCATAACCTTCTGGAGGCGGTGAGCCGAGAAAAACAGCGTTGGTGACCTAACAAAGTGAAGGGGGGAATGTACCCTGGCCTCGGAAAGGTACTGTCATATACACGTACGTTTATGCCAATCCCGAAACCAAATAGAAGGGCCTGTGCACCCGCCTTCCTCAGCCGACCGAACACAATCAGAGTCAAGTGTAAAAGTACCTCGAAAATTACTATTCCTAGCAGGTGGGGCCGCCAGAAAAGCTTGAACGGGGCTGAAATGGCCTCCTGCCAGGTTGCCCTGTACTTAGCCATCTTCATGCCAGTGACTCCCACCAGCGTCTCGACGTGATAGCGTAGTCCGCTTGACGATGGTGGTGGGAGACCCCGTACGCCGCGGTCATATATCCTGCCCGAGGAGGTAAAAGCTTGGTTTGGAAACGAAGGCGCATTAACTCACGTCTCGCGTCCAAAGAAGACAATGAGGAAGAGCACCAATGCGCCGTACATGGAGCCAATCCCGTACGTCCACCTCCAACTGACAAAAAACCATCGCGTATCAGCATTCAATACAATTTAGGAGGTGGGTTGATCAACCTAGCCCTCGCGACGAGGAACCCAAACGCAAAAGGCGAGAGGAAAGGCGAAATGACGAATCCCATCGTCCAGATGTTTAACTGAACGAGATTCATCAGCTACGGATAATCGATGGCTAGAAAGTTCCTCTCGCCTTTCGCGCTTGACGATGGAAAGGGTACATATCCGTGACAACGTAAAGTCCCTGTGTGTGCGCGTTTCAAGACACAAGCCCCAACGCCAGTATTAGGCAAATTCGCACAGTCACCTGTGGGCACGTTCTGTGTAAGGTCAGGATACCGTAAGCGCGCTATTTTTAGAACTAGTTTGCGTACCCAAAAAAGGCTGTCAAGCATCGCATCGCTGTACGTCACGAGAAGTTCGTGAGACCGTGCCGGAGATGTCCCCAGTGAAGTGTGTACTGACCTGTGAATGTTTTAAGATTGGGTGCGAAGGTGCAACCGACGAGGAAGCCAAGCGCGAGAACCTGCACCATAACGGATAAGTCGGGATAGGACAACAGATCATCAAGTCTCACGCGCCTGCGACCAGAAGAGCACCGGCAAGCGCCCATATCGACGCATAAGCATCACTGCAAAAAGGCTACCCCATCCTATCGCGGACACCCCCGCTCAGTTGCGAATTCTTGACGAATGCAGCACGCTTTTTCTCACCGAGGAGGAAGATGCTCCAGCTGAAAGTAAATGTGAGTTAGAGACGCGCCGACCGACTGCTGGAGAGATACGTACTTGGACGTAAGATTGTTGATCACCCCGGTGGTGGTGTCATACTGCTCCGCGAGTGCGAAGATCGATGCGATGCCTGAATTTGGAACAGACGGGTCTCAGCTCTATAGCCGGGCACGGCCGCCCTTCCATCTGCTCCACACTGACCAATTCCCGAGTCAAAGTCAGGGACCACCGCAGCGAGCGTGATAATGACCAGCTGGACGGTCTTGCGCCATTCAGACCACTGAAAAGTCTGCAGTCAATACCCCCCCGCGCGCGCAGGTTGAAGGTGTTAACGAACGTTCTGAGGATCCTCCGGATCGTCTGTAGGCTGCGGCCAAAGAACTGTCTTCCCGTCTTGTGAAAGCTTCAGGCGCGACGCAACCTTGTCGCCAAACTCAATTTGCGCCTCCCTTGTTGAACCAGTGGTCAGCGTGGCTTATTACCAGCAGGAGACAAAAAAAAAAAAAGCGGACGCACGTAGGATCCAGGACTAATCTACCGGCACGTCTTTCGTGATATGTGCTCAAGTCAATGTCTGGGGAAATGGTACCAGGAGCGTCGGCGGGGAGGACGGCATCCTTCTCATTGTCGCTTGACTCAGACATCGCTGGCGAATGGAACATGATGGTGAGGAGCCAACCGATGAGCGCTGAGAGGGAAGGCCAACCTTATGTACCCTAGTGGCACGGGACAATGGTGTTCCAGGAATCCGAGTCGGTAGAAGCACTCAGGTGAAAAAGAAGCCTGATACCCTGTATTTTAGTTCGGGGGCACACCGGCGACTCACACACTGGGACGGGGTTCTTCGCTAACACAGAACACACCCCGAGTCATATGCCCACGGACACAGCCCGAACGGCTGCGTCACCATTGTGCCATGATTGTGGGGGGGCAACAAGTGGCGGCAGAAGCCGTCCAGGCTGGGAAATTGCTTCCGGGCTCGGTCCCGTTACTGTACTCCAAGACGCTACTGGACGAAGACGTCGAGCATGGACCACTGAAGAAGAATCCCATAGCGACCTCAAACACCCGCCGTCTGGGGTTGATGTTATAAACGAAGAAAGATGGTTGCAACCAGTCGAAGGCAAGCACAAATGGGCATCAATGATCGGACGATACAGTACAGCTAGCGCCGCGGGCTATATAGATAGGAAGGACGCGTAGTCCAAACTCCTTCTGATCATACATTACCAGCATTCATGTCATGCCAGTGGTAGTTTTGGCTGGCTCCTCGTTATTCGATCCGCGTACACCGTGGGCATCAATGAACGCATCGCTTATGGCATCGTTGTGAGAAGTGTATTCGCGATTCAGCAACGTGGCAAGCTTTCCTTTCCGACCTACTGTAGCACCGCAGAACAGCTCCCATCGATACAAACACCCGATGGGGGTAACGGAGGTTTGCTGTTCGTTCGTATCTAATGCGATCGAGCGGGGCTTTCCTGGGCTGGCGACGATTGCTTTTTGCTGTCCCACCTGTGAAAGGCCAAATCGAGAAGGGAGTTGTTGAGTGGTGCGTGTCGTCGTGCGTGTCATCCGTAGCCTTTTTGTGGTGGCGAGTGAGCGCTACGTTGACCATACAGGGATTTCTGCGATCATCCGCCATCAATCCTGTCCTATATAGACAAAACGGTGTTGGGCGAACATTGTGCCCCAAGTGGGCTGGACCACGATTACATTCCGGACCCCACCAGACTTCTGGGAGGTCCTCAGTCATAATGTACCCTGCACGACCCACACCCTTCCCCTCGTCACCGCTTCCAGGGACTACTACGGTGCGACACTCATGCACTTTCTGTCGCACTATAGCGCCCAACATACTCCTCTTCCTGCGCTTTGTCTGCCTCCAGCCGCCTCTGTACCTTCTGCACCTCCTGGGCCCAGTCCGTCTTCAACCCGATCCAAACGCCCAGCGCGGAGCCGTAGACAAGGGAAACCGTCAGGCCATACCACAATCCGTGTAGTCCCATGTTATACCGGAAAGCAAGCCAGACTCCGATCGGGATACCTGCGTAGCGCTCCAGTCAACAACGTAACCTCCTCGAGGCCAAGAAGTCAACTCACCGAGCACATAGTAGGCACTGGAGGTATCACCTTAGCGATTGCAACTCAAGGTGTTTCGGCGGACGTACCTCAAATTCAGCAGAGCGCCAGTAAACTGTTGTGTGCAACATAAATTCAATCAATACCAGGTTAAGAATTCGAGAAACTTACCTGCTTCCCACGAGCTCTCAAAATTCCCCCTGAAACCGTGTTGAGCCCATCGAATACCTGGAAAAGGGCAACGAGGGGAAGAATTGAAGCAACCAAGTTGATGACACCTAAGACGCAAAGTGAGGTAATCATGCCTGGCAGAGCCGAGGATATGGACGCACTAGGGTCGTCGTTAAACAGGTAGCCCCACTTGTTCCTGAAAGTCAAAAATATGGCGCTGTGGTAGTGGAGATCAGTAACCCGCCACATAGAAGGAGGGCCGCTCTTGACCTAGAGACACCTGCAAAGAAAAGAGCCAAGAGCATTGACACCTTCGCGGATACTTCAGCACGGGCGGCGTTCCGCTCTCCTAGAAGATTGCCAATCCTTCCACGATATTAGAGCGGGGGACGACGAGGGAGCCTTGAATGGATACCTGACAGAAGAGGCTACGCTCAAGGAGAAAGGTGCCTGGAATGCCGTTGACGCGGAAACTAACAATACAGACTGCGCCGCAAGTACAGTAGGCCCGAGACTAGTTCGACATTAGCAGCCTATGCACGCTGACGTACTTGAAACTTACAGGCTTGCGGCAACTGGATGTCACCTCAGCGGCGATATCTAAGCACAAAAACGATCACTCACGGCCAATAAGTTCCCAGGACCACCACTCAGATGCCGTTTGCCCTGGGGGGCAATGTAAATGGTGGGTGAATGCGCAGTGCAATAATGGGAGACAAACCAATGCCCCCAAGGCCCAATTTAACGAGAACACCAAGGCTGGTGAAACTACGACGCGAGAAGGGGTGCCAGGCAGTGCTAGGAACGAAGAAAATTCCGTATACTATGGACGCAATAGAAATCAAGTTGAAAGATATCGCGGTAGCCAGGGGCGCTCCAACAAAGCCAAGAGCGATGGGCTCGGGACCACAGACTGGGGTGCTCAAGGTCAGTTGCAAACTAAGACGTGACGGGGTGAGACTTTGATACCAAGAAAATAGTTAAGAAATGCGTTGATTGGCGCAATGACAAGAATGATCTGGGTTGGAACCATGAAAAGACCCTGGGATTGGAAATATCGACTGGAAGACCGTGAGGATGCGTCCTATTGGTAGAAAGTACGAATGGAACTCACCGAGAGACACAGTTGAACGCATATGCAGGGAGACCAATAGACGCGTACTTGAGATAAACAGCAGCGAGGTGAGCGACATCGGGCTGCTGGTGCAAAAAGAGTAAAATTGACTCGGCATTAAACCATAGAAAGGAGATAGGCTAGGAAGGTGATCGGTCCGTCATACTCCAAGAATTGTGGCGCTGACAGGACGTACTATCAAAAAGGCAGCCATCACGACGGCTAGCATGGAAGGACGGTCATCAGCTGACACGAACGGAGGCGGGGTTAGTCGTTCACAAACCCATGCGCTGAGACCAAAGTCCGACAAGTTGCGGGTTTGGCGACGTCCAAGCACTGGGCAACATAGTATCGAGGGTGCTGGAGAGACCCTGTATGATGCTGTACCCCGTGACACTAGCCGTCATCATGCCAAGGGTGGACGCCGCGAGTGCGACTGTCGAAAGGTGGCCGATAGACACGACCGAGGCAACAACAAGAGAGTATTCAAGGAGGTGAGTGCTGGACCCACGACGTCAGCCGAAATCAAGGACGACGTCCAAATGTAACGCATACCCGAGAACAGGCAACGTGTATTTAAACAAGATTCGTAACTCGTCGCGGTAAACCTTGGCGGAGCTCAGCGGGTGGGCAGGATCGTTACCGGCACTGTCACCTTCCTCAATGCGAGGGACGAGAAGTGGGGAGTATTCATCGGGCCCGGAGACCTTCGGTGAGAAATGTTCGGGTGATTTTGGCTGCAGGGGTTGCAAGTAGGGAAAGGGAAAGGCGGTGCGACGACCGATAGGACGACCGTGGGGGTGAATGTCATCTTGAACGTCGTTGGAGTCAGTGCAGTCGTGTGTGTCATCAGGAGAGTCGTCTCTGTTAGCGTTTTCTCTAGAGTTGGCGTAACGGGACAAGAGGGCATAATCTGAAGGCAAAGAGGAGGGGGTACCGTAGTGGATAGAGGCCATGGCAAGCAAAGGATCCGGCAAGAGCAGTGGAAGAGCACACGACCCGAATCCCGTTTCCGAATTTACTAAAAATTAAGGTTATTTAGAATTAATTTTAGGTTAGCAGAGCCACACTTCTTTCTGGGTTCTCCTTGATTTCCTTTTCTGGACATGGACTCGCCCTCGCTCGACTTTGACCAACACGCTCGCATCGCTGCCGTTCGCGTCGACGGCGCAAAGAGCACACGGCGGTCCTTTCTAGCGTACATCGTTCACCCACATCTGCGCGACCATTCATCCTCCTCTTTTGAATCCGTTCTTCGCACAACTCGTGACATTGGCCACTACTTGGTCCAGACCGACCTCTTCCAATCAGTCCAAGCACGTTTAGAACCATCTGCGGAACCCACATCAAAACTAGGCGACGTCGATGTAATCTTCACCACCCACGAGCGTCCCCGTTTCTTTCTCAAAACCTCTACCGAAGTTGGCAACAGTGAGGGCAACGCGGTGTGTTCCGTCCGATTCCCACGTCGAGCAAGCCACTCACGCCTTTTTTTTTCACCATCGAGAGCGCAACCAGTAGAATAAGAAATGTCTTTGGCGGTGCAGAAACATTCGAAGCGAACGTCTCTTTCGGCACCAAGACACGTCGCTCCTTCCATGCTGCGTTCACCGCGCCCATCACCCCCACCCTCGATACCCACGCAGAGCTCTCCGTTTTCGCCCTCGACTGCGACAACACCTCTTACATGAGCGCCACGGAGACCCTCCGTGGCGCACGCGCCGTCATCCGCGTACGTCGCGTCCGTGTCAGCCCCATAGATTGACCCGCGAATACACGCTGCATGCTCTCAGCGAGGTGCCATCGGTACCCACGCAGGACAACACGAATTCGGCTACGAGGCCACGCTGCGCCGCATCGGCGACCTCCAGCCCACCGCGTCCATCAGGTCTGCGTGGATCTTCTTCCTCCAAACAGAAACGTACTGACGTGTCATCCATCCCTCAGCGTGCGCGAAGCCGCGGGTACCTCCACGAAATCGTCGCTTTTCCACGCATGGACGCACGACTCGCGCGATCACGCCATCTTCGGCACGCGCGGCGTGCGTGCGCAGTTCCGACACGAGCTCGCCGGTCTCGGCGGCGACACCGCGTTCTACAAGGCAGAAGGAGGTCTGCAAGCGTCGCGCGTGCTGCTCCCTGGCGTCGTTAGTCTACCCCCCACTGCTCCCTCTCTCATCACTGACACCCGACGTCCCACGTCTAGCTCCTCTCGCTAGGCGCACGCGCAGGAATCCTACACCCTCTCGGCGGCGACGGAAGTGCGTCCGCGCCGACCCTATCAGACCGCTTCCAGCTGGGCGGACCGACGAACCTACGGATGTTCCGAGCGAACGGCCTCGGGCCGCACGATGGCAGTGCGTGCTCTGCCTTTTCCTTTATATATACGCTGATGGCGCGCCAAGTGGACTCACTCGGCGGCGACCTGTTTTGGACCGCCGGCGCGAGCGTCATCACGCACCTCCCTTACAAGCCCCTCTGGCCCGTCAAGGCGCACGCGTTCCTCAACGCGGGCCAGCTCGAGTCGGTCTCCTCTTCGCGCGCAGGCTCAGGCTCGTCGGCACTACGGTCGAGCATCGCGGCTGCGCTCACGAAGCCGTCCGTCTCTGCGGGCGTCGGTTTGATCTACCTGTTCGACCCCGTGCGCGTGGAGCTCAACTTTGGCGTGCCGCTCGCCGCACGTGCTTCGGACGGCGTGCGGAAAGGGGTGCAAGTCGGCATTGGGCTCGAGTTCTTGTGACACCATCTCACGTATATATCATAGAGAAAGCGCAAAAGTACACTTTCTTATTAGTTATCTAGAGCACATACAGCAGCGGGCTATGGATACAATCACATTGTAGACAAGGTGGGCGGATGATCGTGGGGCGAGCATCACGGCAGATGCTTGATCCGTCGTGCTTTGCTAGTGATACTGCCCGTACGCTCCAGCGCAGACTTGAGACCCTTGATCGTCTGCACAATCTCGTCTACGCGCGCAACAAGCCCGTCGTGAGTGAAACAAATAAAATAAAAACAGAGAAGAGAAGAACGCACTTGCGAGCTTGGGGTTTTCCGCTTCGAACTCATAACGCTTGTGCCCGCCGTCCCCGCGACGGACCACGAAACGGAACGCGGACGAGGGCGTTTTACCAGTCTGGCACGAGAAGAAGCTGTTGATATGATAAGACGACGTCTTGCCGTTGTCAAAGACCGCTTTGGCGGCTTTGTTCGCCGTCGGCATGATCTTTAATCAACAAAGGTCGGTAAAAAGGTTCAGTGGGGAGCAAAGGACGCGCGCGTACGTGGATGTATGGCCCGTCGATCGCCAGCGTGCGTTCCTGTTTTCCAATGATCATCGGCATTTTTCTGTATACGGTGTATTTCTGTTTTGTTTTGAAACACACAGATGAACGACGGTTCGCGACGACTGAGACAGTTGGCACTGACCTTGTACGCAGCTGTAAAGTCCTGCGAGGCGTTAAAGTCCAAGTCGGGTGCGTCGGACATGCGCTTGAAAATCGAAGCTGTTACATGTGTGTGTGAGATGAGAAAAGCGGCACAAAACACGCGAGGCAACGCGCACCGTTCGGGTCTGTCGACCGGCCAAAGGGTCGCACGTCCAGGTTCAAGTGCGGGAGCATCGAGCGCTTGACGAGCATGAGGTCCGATTTGCCCTGCAGACTCGCGACGGTGCGGTCGAGCGGGATGAGGATGCTCATGTCGGACAACAGCAGCGCGTACTCATTGGCCTGCAGCTTCCGCCGCCGACACACCATCTCCAGCGCCTCTTGCATGTACATCGTTGCCGAGCTGTGTGCGGAGCGTTAACGTGCAATGCAAAAAAAAGGAAACTGAACACGTTACACGGAGATGGTGGTGTACAGGTGTGCCGCGTCCGCGGTGTCTTGGATGCGAATGCGCAGGAAAATCTGGGGGCCTGCCGGGTTGTACGAGCCTGGGAATATCGAATTGCTTAGCGTCGAGGGGAGCAGCGCACTGGCGCTGGTGCTCGGTACGATCACGGCGGTAGGTGCTGCTAAGGCCGGAACGGCCAAGTCCGCCTTTTTGGTCTTGGCTACGCGCGATGGACTCCGTTGGATCTTGCTTTCTAGAATCTTGTTCTGTTGCACTAAGAGCGCTGCTATCAGCGACAAAAAAGCCACTGATCCTGAAATGGAATGGCTGGCGAACCTTGCGTGGCGTCCGCCTCAAGTACCGCATACGCCTCGAAATTGAATTTAGATATTTTAGACTCTCTGGTCGGGGCTAGAGAGAGAGAATTATTGAGCACATGGTCTCGGGAAAAAAAAGGGGGGTCAACAACTCACGAGGAAAGTCTCCATCCACCTCGCCGTCCTCCTCGGCGATCTTCAGCACCCACCCGACGGCACTCAGTTTTTCTTCAGGCGCGTTCGGATCCTCGTCCAGTCTAGGCAACCAGCCCTCCTCCCAATAGCTCCAGAGCGCAAACCCGAGCACCTCTTCGATCGTCGCGTCCTTCCTCACGCTCAGCGTCATCGGCTTCCCCGCGGGCTCGCGCGCAAACGGGAAGAACACGGTGGCGGCCATCGACGCGGCGGGCGGGACGCCGCGCCCCGAGATGCCAGAGTAGAGGTCCGAGAACGGGTTGGTCGTGTTCGTGGCGGCCATCATACTGCTGAGCGCCGACTTTGCGGGGCGCACGGGCAGCACCTTCTGTCGCGCGAACAGGTCTTTTTCCTCTGTAGCGCCATGCGAGGGGCGTCTGAGCTTGCCGCCTCCTCCTGGCGGCTTTGGAGGCGCGGGAGCGTGCTCCGAGGACGTCCGCGGGAAGAGCGGGGTGACCATCTCGAACCCCGGTTCGCTCGGCCGTGCGCCGGCGGTATCCGGGTACGACGACGACGAGCGGGGCGGCGGGTGGACGGGTTTTCCCTCGGTGACGGGGCTGAGACGTGAGCGGCTGCGGGAGTGCAAGGGGTGCGGGGAGACGACGCTGAAGGAATTTGACGCGGACAGGCTCGCGCTGACGCCGGATAGACCGTCCGAGACGCTGTCCGACAGGGCCCCTTCCAGCCTCGTCGTGGCAAACTCGCTATGGGAGGCACGTTGAAGCCGAGGGAACAGCGTAAAAAAAAAAAGGCGACGAGGGGAACTCACGGATCAAATTCGTCGCCGTCGATGTCCACGCTGACACCGACGTCGACGACGTCATCGAAATCCACGTCGTCCTCCGGCGAGAACGAGTCTTCCTCTTCCTCATCCGTTTCCGATAAGAGCTCTGGGGTAGCGCCCTTCTCCGGCGAAGTGAGGACCCTCGCCTCGGGAGTGGCAGCGGCAGCAGCAGCAGCGACCCCCCGCCGGACCTGTATCCTCAACCTCCGCCGCTCGTCCATCTCTGCGGCGCCCTTGAACTTGGGGATGAATACGGGCTTCAGAGGGGGGTCTGCAGTGGCTCGGGCATGGTCCTGTGGAGACGGTTTTGGTATGTTGTTGTTGTCGTCCTGTGAGGCGACGATGACGATCGGCCGGGTTGGCTTGGATACGAGGCGTCTGCCGTTGACGCTCATTCCGAGTGCACCTGTACGCGAGGGTCCAAGGATCGTAGGGGTGTACTTGAGACCTCTGGCCCCCAGAGAGCCGGAGACGCTGCCAGGATGCGCAGGTCCATCTGACAGTTCACTCACAGAGAGTGGGGGACTGGGTGGTGATGCTAGTTCTGGCCACTTGTTGGGGTCTGCGAGTGAAGCGACGTTGATATAGGGATTGGTAGAGAAGGAGGGGTTGAAAGAGATGAGACGGGAGCCATATGGGTCCTCGACGTTGCGTAGATAGCCAAGACGGAGGCTATGAATCAAGAGACTGAACGAGTAGAGATTAGCAGCGCTGCTTGAGCACAAAGAGATCGAACACGCACTCGGGATCACTCAAGAGCGACATGGGGGAATGAGAATGATATTACTCTACGACGACGGTATATAACAAAAGATGATCCAGCTGTACAAATACAACGTCCCTCTCTACTTTCACTTCCACCCCGTGCCACCACCCGCAAGCCGCCCAGCACTCTTCTGTCTCCGCAACTGCAACGCGCGCTCCTCAATCTCCCTTGACCGCTCCATCTCCTCAAAACTGCTTACAAGTTCCTTCACGCTCCCACTGCTACTTCTCCGCCCATCGGGTATCTGTATCGGGAGGGATGCCGCGGGTGGAGGAGACACCGGGCGCAGTTCGACCAGCCGCTTGGGCACCTGCGAGAGCGTCGGAATACGGCTAGGGGGTGGGGCGTGCTGTAGGTGCACCAGCTCCTTCGGGTGCGCCGGCCGCGGCATAGTTTTCGGTTGTGGTGTTATCACCGGACCGCGCGCTTTGTCCATCATTTCTGGCGGGGGAAGAGGCAAACCTGGGCGAGCGGGCTCGCGACTCCTCTGCGCTGGCGTCTTCTTCTTGAGCGTCGGAAGATAGGAGAATAAAAATCCCTTCATGCGACTGCCTACAGAGGGAGTTGGAGGAACCTCCACTTGTTCCTCGAGAGAGTAGGACTGAGCGTCATCTTGCTTGCTTAGTGACTTGGCCTCTTCCAGTAAGTGCGAGTAGCGGGGAGCCATGAGTGATGCCGGAAGCCGGGGGGTAGTCTGTCCGAGGAATGCTGGTGCAGCGAGCCTGGGCAGTCTCGAATCAACCCCTTGCCGTCGCCCGGGATGTATCGGCGTGAAGTCGGGAACAGTAGGCGTGGATGAAGAAACCGACGAGACGCGCAAGGTTGGTGTAGGTGGCGCACCGTCCCCAGCACGTTGCTTCCTCTGCAACGCTTTTGCGCGTTTCAACAAGTCCGGCCTGCAATGCAGATTTGTTGTTATGAGCAAAGCATGCAGAGGCAAGCGCTCTAAACGTACCCTTCAAATGATGGGCCGAGGCTGCTGACCACTTCCTCTCCACCAAAGATATCCACGAACCGCCCCACAACGTCGTCGAGGTCGACCGCGTCTACATCGCCCAGCGATCCTTCACTACCCCACCGAGCGCCAATATCAAGCCTCACATCGGTAAAGCACGCGTCGAGCAACTTCCAATCACTGCGCGACCACTCGCGGGGCCCATCAGTATCAATGACCAACGGAGCTTCGGGGCGCCGAAATGACGTTGGTGCCGGCGAAGGCGTCCGGGGAGTATGTTGTTCACGGGGGTTGTCCAGTTCGGATTCTGCCTCGCTTAGCAATTCGGGAAGTGTCATGGACGGGCTGTTGGCTGTGACGACGCGTCCGTCTACGACGACGCCAAATGAACGACGACCAGAACGAGCGGGGGACGAGGATTTCGAAACACCGGCGCTCGCGAGGTCGGCACGCCGAGCTTTCCGGACGAGTGATTCTACAGTGCGGGGTGAAAGACGACGGCTGCGGGCAACTTTCGTGACAAGGTCCCAATCGTGCTGCACGCCAGGTGAAGATGAGGGGAGAGTAACAAAAGGTCTAGAGCTAGGACATACCTGCTTGAGGATCGCGGCAGCCCGTGCAGCAGCCCAGGGGTCATCGCTAACGATCTTGACCACGCTCAAATCGCTTTCATTACCACTGTCCTCCTCAGATTCTGCGTCCACTGTTTCCGGCATAGGTTCATCCTCCTCGATGCGCTCGTCGAGTGCTGCCTGCTGCGACCCAGGTGTTTGGGGTGGCCGTCGTGGTTCCTCGGACGACAAGACATGCTCAACAGATACTTCGTCCGTCTGCTCCTCTCCGAAAAGTTCGCTTGGACTGATGTCACGACGAATAGAGATAGGATCGAGGTCGTCGTCTTGCACAGTGTGAACTTCAGGCACGCTTTCTTCGACGGGCGCATTGTCATTCTGACCCCGGTACGCGCTTTCATCTCCGGCCACGACGTCCTCTTGAGGAGAAGTAGGCGAACCCTGATTGACATTGCCCGCATCGCCCTCTTGGTCGGCCTCTGTGGGGATAGGAAGCGTGACACGGCTCTCGTGGGCCAAATCGTCAGTCAACTCAGGGTCCAGGTGTTCTTTGTCCATGAATTGCTCTTGATGCACTTCACTTTCAAACACCGGTTGTCCGGCGTCCCCTGGGGTTTCTGGGACGTGTCCGTCTTCCTTCTGTTGACTCGAAAATCGTAGCTGGGCCAGCGGAAGATCCACATCGCTATTTTCTTCGACATCGCTGTGTGCATCACTTTCGAGGATGGCACCCACTTTCCGAGGGAATGGGCTAAGAGGGCGTCCCCATTGCTCGATCCTCTCTCTAGTCGCGCTCGTCGGGGGGTCTGTTTTGGTCGGCACGCGCACCACGCGAAACTTGCCCGTGTATTCGCCCTCTTGCTCTGACTCGCCCTCATTGGACGAGCTCCAGGGGTCACCGCCAGCCGCCCCGGCGAAGTTGAATACTGGCTGTTCGGGGACATCGGGATCCTCATTGTCTTCTACATCGGACGGGATGCCCGGAAGAGGGAAATCGAGGGCGCTGGGTTTGAGTGGAGACGTCTGTTTGCTTGGCCCAGGAGGTGTACTCTCAAGTATTGGCGTTTCACGTGCATGCGTTGGGATGGAGGGCCGCGGGGACCGCAAACGAGCATGAAGCAAGATGGGGTCATCGGTGGGCGACGGGGGCGGAGGGCGAGATAAATCGATCTCGGGAGGCTCCTTCTTGATCACGACTTTGAGTATCTTCTTCCGCTTGCTAGATTTCGACACTCGTGGACTAGCTACGAACACTTCACGAGGGGGTGTGAACTGTTCAGCTGGAGGTTCGTAAGGAGGAGCAGGCGTAGAAGACCGGGCTCGTGCAGACAGGTGTTGACGGGCGTGTGAAGGAACCGGGGGTATATAATCCGCCTTGACATTTCCCGAATAAGGTGAATGGAGAAGGGCGGAACCACGTCGAGACCTCGTTGGGCTAAGAGAGGGAGTGCGAGAAGGCCGAAGGAGATGGGAGTCGATACCCTCTGGAGGGGGAGCATGGCTTTGGCGTTGCTTCCTCCGAACGGGAGACGCGTGGTTAGCCCGAGAGTGTTCCTCTGTAAAATGCCAGTGATATGAATTGGTGGACCACACGCATTCAAAGACACCGACTCACCTGTGTCTGAACACGTGGGAGCTGTGCGTGTTTGCTTGCGAGATTTCGGGTTGGGGCTCGCTTCGATCATTCCACGAGAATCCGGTAAGCTGTGTGACGGGAACGCTGGGCGTTTGCGCTTAGACGAACTGCCAGCATTTGAAGCTCGGCGCGAACTGGAGGTAGGTTCCGAACTAGCCCTGCTCCAGCGAGACTATATGGTGTTGAGAACGTCAGACCGGGGGTTCTTATGGTCAAAAAGCCGGACTCAGACGAGAAACACACATGTTGACGGCTGGTCCCCGCTTGCGCGCTGCCTTCTGGAGGGGGACTGATAAGGGACTTTGCAGCATCCACGTCGACCGTGTTCTGCGAGGCCTGAGGCGTGAGCAGACCAGTCTGGAACACATCATCCGATTGTGCAGGAACGTGATTTAATTGAGGGGTGAGGACGCGGGTGGTATCCCGCATGGCCGGGGATGACTTGGAGTGTGGACGGGAGACGGGCGGACGAGTAGATGGAGGCGGGTTGTTCTCCATAACACGAGTCTGAGTCGCGCACCACCGATTGTGGTCAATTACAACCAACACGTGACCACATCGATCAAACACGCGACACTACCATAATTGTTCTACTACAAGGTCATAATTCCAATGAACCCAGGTGGTCATGGGAGGCCCAAAAGTGAGAAGGCACGCGTACTTTCCGACGATCATCTGCGTGCAGTATTTTTTAAAAACGAAAAGGCAAGATCTGCGATAGCTGCGACAACCTCGGGCAGATATTCTATGCCGGCCTAGAACGTGGCAGCGAAGTCTTGCGAGGCGTTACAAGTCGGTGGCGCCGGACATGCGCTCGAAGAATAGAAGCTATTCTGTAATGATAGCAGAAGCATTTGCGCACAGTCGCGGTGGCGTCGGAAAGAGAACCGTGACGCACCGTCGGATCAGTCCACCGCCCAAAGAGTCGCGCTCTGCGTTCAAGGTTAGACTGAGCGCTTCGCGAGCACGAGATTCTTGCAAACTTGTGATGGTGCGGTCGAACGGGAAGAAGGTACTCATGTCGGAGATTAGTCCTTCGGCCTGTAGTAACTTCCGCCGGCTGGCACACCACTTTATGTGTATCGTTATTAACGCGAGACGCGAAGTGTACGCATGCTATAATGGTAGAGAAACGAACTAAAACAAAATATGACGTACACGGAGATGGCGTACAGGTGTCGTATCCGCTGAATCCTGGATCCGAATACGCAAGAATACCTGACGTCCTGACGAACCTCATGGCCATCGCTTGGCGCATTTGCGGTAGTTGGAGCTAGAGTTGTATTGGATGGGTCCTGGCCACAGAACTCCGTTGGATTCGCTCTCCAGAATCCAGCTCTGTTACATTAAGAGTATATCACTCCCAACTACGAATACGTCCAGCCACTGACCAATGCGAACCTTGCTTGGCGTCCGTCTTGAGCGCTCGAGCACTGCGAAATCCTCGGAGTTAGATTTAGATATTTTAGACTCGTTGCTTGGAGTTAGAGGGCGATCAGCGCAGGGCGTCGAGAACACGATTACGGGAGTGGGTTGCCAACGTACGGGAATGTCTTCGTCCGCCTTGCCGTCATCTTCGGCGATTTTCGTCACTCGCTAGACAATACTCACCTTTCCTTCCTTCGGATGTATCTCGATGCTCGTCCACTCTAGGGAACCAGCCTCCTCTCAACTGCTCCAGAACACGCATCCATTTTTGCTAACGCACATGACGGAAGGAGACTATGTCAATCAGAAGAGACGCCCCTGCTCGAGATGCAAGAGTAGAGGAGAACAGGTTCGTCACGTTCAAGACAGCCGTCATGTTACTCAGTACCGCGTGTGAACATCCTTCTGTCGCGTGAAGAGCCCTTGGCGAAGGTACCACTGCGGAACTAGCCCCCAGCGAAGGACGTCCGTGCTCGGCTGGCTTTGCCAGCGCGAGTGGCTCAGACGTCCGCGGGGAGGGCTGAGTGACCGTCTCGAAACACAGTGCGCTAGGTAGCGTGGCAGTACGACAACGTTGCATCTGTGATATTTCCTTCGGTGAATGGGCCGAGTCGTGAGCGGCCGCGGGATTGAGGGGTTGCGGGACGTCGAACGAGTTACACGTAGGCTGGCTCGCGCTGATGCCCAGATAGATCATACGAAAACGCCGTCCAGCGTCCGAAATCCCCACTGTGTGGTCTTTTCGTGGCAGATTGGGTGGCGCACTTCTCTGGCAAGGTGATAACTCGCCTCCAGCGGCGACCTCCCGCCGCGCCTGTATCCCCGGAATTCAGGAGATGCCGCGAGGTGGAGGTTCGTTCGCGTGCCGTTTGGGACGCAGCAGGGTAAATGATTTGTTGCCTCCTTGAGAAGGAAAAGGGATGTTCAAAACAATCCACATCCGCTTGCTCCTCTCCGACATATTCGCTTGGGCTGTTGAGCGACTTGAACTTGGAGGTTGACGTATGGTCTCGTGCCTATTTTGGGTGGGCGGATTTCCGGTTATGGCGCTTTCATCCTCTCGGGAATAAGGAGGCAAACCCGCGCTCCGTCTCACCACTCTTCTCAATCTCCGGGTGTTCCATGTCCAGAATGCGCTTCACTTTCGAACCCCGGTTGTTCTGCGCCTCCAAGGCTCCTGTGCCGTCTGCTCATTCAAGTGACAAGGCTTGCGGAAGATCCGCATTGTTATTTTCTCTTTTAACCCCGCCGTGAATTCAAGGGTCATCACCAGCCCTGGCGAAGTTAAAAACTGGCAGTTCGGAAACATTGACACCAGGAAGAAAATCGAGTGCGTATTAGGTGGCGACATCTGGCATCTGTTGGGGTGGGGGTCACAAGCGAGCATAATACAATAGAGTGTCGGTAAGTGATGGGGAGGAGGGCGAGACCAAATCGATATAGGGAGGCTCCATCTTGGGCATGACTTTTGAGCCTCGCGAGGGGGCGTAAACGTCGGAGGTTTACAAGGAGGGGACTGGCGGAAAAGGTGGGGGTTTCGAGAAGAGGACGGGACTGCGTTGACTTCGTGGGGGCTGAGATCTGAGAGACTACAGTCGATAACCTGGGGGGCGCATAATGACCTTCGGCGCCAGTGTCCTCAACGGACCCACCTGCATCTGATACGGCGGGAGCTGGGCACGTTTGTTTGCGAAATTTTGGGCCGGGGAACACCGAGCATTACATTAAGACGAACTGCCAATGTTTGAAGCTTGAAGCTCGGTGCGAGCTCGCCGTCGGTTCTGGGTAACGAGAGTATGACGTCGAGAAGTCAAACAGGGTTACTCATGTCAGTCAGACTCCTGTGTGAGATAGGTTCTGCGAAAAGAACTAGTCAATTTGAAACACACCAGGAAAACCACTAAAATGAGGGGCGATGACACTGGTCGCTCGGGGATGACTTTATGTAAACGGGGGCAACAAGACTGACTACGAACACGTGATCAACAAGCGGGGTTCAACCGCGGCAGACGCAGCTTCATTTCAAGTCAAGTCCATCTAGAGCCCCCATTTCTCAATTCATTTGCCGAATGAACTCGTGCCATGTACCTCGGAGACTACAAGCTCCCCATTTCATCGATCGGATGCTTTTGATCGCTTTTTTTCTCCCGATAAGAAGACACATGAAGACAGCCCGGGATGGAACCCGCTAGCTTCTCTCCTGGAATGTTTGCCAAGAGGAAGTCCCACTCCAGATCCCCAAAGAACCATCACACATCGCATAATTGCGGCTTTTGGAGAGCAGATCGCCTGCCTACTAGCTCGTGTCAACACGCCACCGATAGTTGCGATCGGTGACGGGCTTCCTGAAAGGCAACTATTGCCCCTCCCTGTGGGCGTATAGTTTGGTTCTATGTAGTCACACCCCTTCAGGGCCCTTCCTCGAGTCTAATTTGTGGGACCAACTTAGCTCAAAGCGCCAAAATAGCGGGAGTTCGTAAGTGCTTAATAATTGCAACTATCTTGCTTCCAAGCGCCCAAACTTTAGTCTGACCAACTTTCACAATCATCTCACGAGATCGTGGAATGCTCCAGTACCAAATGACACACTACATGATACGCCTGGCGTCTTTCACTTCCCACCCCAATGCGCCTTGTATTCAGACTAGGCATGTTCCTTGATGGTGCAATTTCCCCCAAAGGCGACTTTTCGAATTGGAAGAACCCATGACGCCTCTTCACATCCGTTTCCAATCTTGGCATATCGCTTGTCCCCACCTGCATCACATGTCCGCTGTCATCGTTCTCCTAAGAGTCCGTACGAGCCAACATGACTTGTCAGCACCTTTTAACCCTGCGGTACATTTTTAGAAGTTTGCCTTAGATGGTGTACCACGTCCCGAGCCCCGGGGGTAACCAAGCACGAGAAAATGGTGACGGAGAAGGACAGAAGGAGGTGTCGGGCTATTGGACCGAACCTTCAGTCGTGTCATTAGCGCAATACCCTGGGGCTACCCAAAATTTCATCCGATTCTACTGTACGCGTGTTCGACACGTGTTGGTGTGCCGAACAGTGAGGGATCAACTAAGCAAGTACGATGTGACATGAGGACACTTCCCCCTGCCTGCAGGCGATAGGCGTACGGCATTGCTATACAGATCCGATGCCGTGGCATCCCATCAAATTGGCCGGTGCTTTTTCGCCAGCACGAGGCCATCAAGGTTCACAGTCGGTCACCATTACACTGGCCGTAGACGACGCGCAAAACCAAAGTATTAGATTGCGAAACAAAACAGAACAACAAGGATGCACGTATCCTGAGCAGGACTAGACGAGGGACAGCAGCATAAATTATGCGAATACACGTTAAAAATCGGATCGTAAAAGGTAGAAAAGTGTCGAGCTCTTACTCGTTATAACTTCATCAGCGTGACCTCTTGCTCCGCGTCGAGCAGCGCCTGCACCCGATCGTGGCGTGGTGTGAGCATGACACGATAGGGCATTGGCGTGCGCCCGGACTCGCCCTCGTATTCCTCAAGGGAAATCGGCTCGTCGGGTAGGGCTCGGATATCAAAAGCCCACAGCAAACGTGAGATTGCGAGCCAAAGCTCCCTCTCTGCAACGTGAATACCCGGACAGATGCGTCGACTGCGTAGCAGATCGAAAAAGTCAACACTAGTGATGCCCGATCAAACCAAGAGTAAAAACACACACCCCGCGCCGAACGTCCAGTGGTCCCGATCCATGGCGTTGGGGAGTTTGCTCGATTCTGCACACGTCAGTGTGTTTCCAAGGTAGCGATCCGGGTTGAAGGAAAATCTATGGACGGGAGATGTTAGCTCGAGCGAAATCAAATGGGAAAGGGTCCATACGGGTCTGGATACTTTTCTTCGTTGTGGTGAATATTGTAACAGTTGAGAACAACCACTGTGTTCTGTGGGATGTACATCCCATTGTACACAAAATCCTCGGTAGAATAGTGGGGTGTAGCCATCCAAAACGGCGCGTGCGCGCGCTCCACCTAAAAAATTGTGAGACACAGTCGGCTTATTCATTCACGTACGCCACGCACTTCTTTGATGATGGCCCGAATATACGGGAGGCGCTGTTCATCTTCGGCTGATGGCCAGTAATCCCGGCCGATTACTGTATCGAGCTCTGCGTGCGCCTTGGCCTGAATATCGGGTTGTGAAGAGATGTGAGCGAGGAACCACAGAATGACGCCGGCAGTCTGAATGAGGAATTCTCCGAATTAGTCGGCTGTTGGGAGGATAAGGAAACAGCGAGGCCATACGGAATGGACACCTCCGAGGGTGAATACGGCCGAGAGCATACACAAATCTTCCCAGTCAAGTTTCTCCTGTTCTTGTGTTAATAGCAGCGTCTTGACGAGGCAGTCTGGCACATCCTCCCCCGCGTCCATACGGGCCTTGACTCGCATAATCATGGCCCCGTAAACCTCCACGATGCCGTTGTGAAGCCGACGTCCACGTGATCGCGTCGTCGTGGGAATCCGCTGAAGGGGCTCAATAAAGTCGACCATGTTCGACCACGGACCTGGAACCGGCTGTGTCAGGGGACCCTGCGGGTAAGATCAATTCGTATATTTTTTACCAGTCAGATCCATGAACTCCGTGGCAAGTGCCAGAGCGCGCTCCGTCAAAGGGTCCAACGTAGAATCTGTACGCGTCGCGAACGATATCGTCAACATGTTGCTGGCATGTCCGTTAGATCTTCTATTATGGGAAAAAAAAAGAAGTTCGCGACCTACTTCAAGGCGTAGCGACCGGCGAAATGCGCTGGATTGATCGGTAAAGTGCCCATCTTCGATTCATGATACAAAGACCGAACTAAGATGTGTGCTTCGTAGTCGAGGACAGGAGCATACCCCTGAATCGCTTTCTGGGTAAGCAACTGCATAGCGATCCTGCGATGCTGTCGCCTGCCGCAAGAATGTCAGCTTCCCGTTACATCGGAGTCGTTGATCACGACTGACCAAGTATCGCTGTATGGGGACGCGGTTAAGGCGCGTCCGCGGAGTATCGTTTGGTTCTTCATGAAATATGGCTTGCGACTGGAGAAAATAGCCCCATTGGAAACCAGTAGATCCTTGGCGATACGCGCATCCGAGACGACAACAAACAGTTGATTCCCCATCCAGACAGAGAACAGCGGCCCATAGGTTCTTGCCCATGCTTGTAGCGCCCTCTCAGGATAACGGCGAAGGAAAGCGTAGCGCAGCAGTGGACCGGGGGGGATAGGATGTCCGTCTTTGTCGACGAGGCTTCTTCGAAGGATGAATGGAAGGATGAAAGAAAGTGCTAGAGCTACAAAGAGAACGCATTGACTCGATACAGACAGTGGAGTAGCCTAAGAAACAGTTGTCAGTGTCGCGATCAGTCGACCAGGAGGAGAGACCGTACGAAGAAGAGGTTAAGAAGGTTAGTGTCGGGGGTGTTGTTCGCGACATAAACCATGACTGGGAACGCTGAAAGGAAGTATACAGAGATTTACAAGCCTTGGGTGGTAGGCAGGGGAGATGAGAGATAACTCTCGATGGCCAGCCTGAGTCCACCATCATTAGCACACTTTAAATCATTCAGCCCCTTCTGTGGCTTTTTTTTTTCGCGTGAATCTCATCAGATGAGGGTACCTGAGACGGGAGAATAAATCTTGCTAGCCGAGATCCACAGGGAAGCCGCGCAAGTTGGGAATAGCGAGTGATCGGACCCGAAAGATGGGCACAGGCATGGTTGCTCAAGTCATCGCTTCGAGAAGCCAGTGATGGTGTTGAGAGTAAGGCGCCCAGGAATACGCTTGCTTGTCGACGGGCGCACGGCTAGGATGTACCAGAGTAACTGGTGGACTACCAAATATTGCTGAGCTCGGCGCCTGAAAGGCGTTGTTCCCTGAGAAATACAGCCTCATGGTCAGACCGTGAGCTGGGAGCGCACGATGAGCACCATAACGGAACTATATTTACCCCTCAATGGTAATCTACCATGAAAGTTTCTTTGATCACCCGGGTCCTGGTTGAAGGCACCATTTCGGAGTCTTTGACCCGCCGTTTAACGAACACCAGGACGTGATTCAACAGTCAGGGCAGGGCCAACCTTGGTTAGTCTAATCCAGACACGAATTCGAATCAGTTGTGACGACCGAAATGAGGTGTCTACACGCAACAGCGAGTTCAGAAGCCAGTGAGAGAAGCAGGCATATTGAGAGAGCAACTAGCAACGTCCCCTCGAATTGCCAACTCTCCAGGTCCCGAAACCGAGTCTTGCCTAGCGTCCGTACAAATAGCACGTGACTTGCGGACATCGCACTCGTGATGGGGAAGATTCATTTTGAAAACCTCGGAGCAGTGTAATCGCAGTTATGTCAACACCGCTC
>JAKEYF010000295.1:0-68681 GCA_021527775.1 Lactarius sanguifluus
TATGAAAAAGGTGGTTATGCTGTCAAGTGGACGTTCGTCAACGACCTTGAACTGATCTTCGTGGTAAACACCCTTCCCCTACACCTCGGACTTTTGACCTATCCCACATACAGGTCGCATACCAACGCGTCCTACAGCTCACATACGTCGAAGAACTTTTGGGTGCACTCAAGACTATATTTGTCAAGCTCTTCCAACCTTTCCTCGCTGCATTCGTCGCCTCGCTTCACGTCGTCAAAAACACCGCGATCGCACTTTCTAATTCCGCGCCGGAACCTCCACGTTGGAATTTGGCTGAGGCACTTGAGGGTTGGGATTCCGCCTTTGACAAGTTGCTCCAGGGCCTGGAGAACAAAGTAGCAGAGGTGCGCTCCGGTGTAGATCACACGAATTTGCACTGACTCTCGGCGTTCAAGGACCGCAAGCATCGCTTGCGCCCCGCTGTTAGACCGCCTCCGCTTACGCCGAGTCCTGGTTCCAGTGATGTTGATGCTCGTTGGTCATATTTCGTCTTCGCTTCGCTTCCGCTCATGGTGTTTGTAGCTCCCCCGGAACATCATCTTGGGACAGTGGATGAACAACAAATCGCACGCAACGTCCAGGCACTCAAAAATAGGCTTCGCGGGCGTGGAGGCTCCCGTACAGCTGGGAGGGGGGGGAGGACGCGTGGAGACACTGGGAGCGGCAGGGATAGCCACACCAACTCTGAGTGCGTTACATTCTTTAAGCCCCTTCCTGAACTGACACAGAACGCGGACGATTAGCTCTGACGTCACCGTGAAGCGTAAGCAGAAAGGCAAAGTTCTCCGTAAGTGGGGCGACGAACTACCTAGTGAATCCGAGATGGCCTCCCTCGACTTCTCGTACGAGAAGTCGAGGGATCTAGGCGAGCGCCCGGCTTCAAGCGACCTGCAAGCACTCGTGGACGAGGCCTCACTTGGGTCTCGCACTAAGGACGGGCTGTATGAAGTCAAGGATTGGGAATTTGCCAACGGCGGGACGGCAGACGACGTGATCGCCAAAGCGCTAAGCGGAAGCTTAGGCAAGGAGAGCAAACCAGCACAGAGCTCGCTGGGTGCTCTGGGCTCATTGTTCGCGAGGTTCACTGGGACGAAGGTACTTTCGGAGGATGATTTGAAGCCCGTGTTGGAGGGAATGAAACAACACCTCATGAAGAAGAACGTGGCTAAAGACATCGCAGAGAAGGTGTGCGAGGGTGTTGGTCAGAGTTTAGTTGGGAAGAAAGTGGGGGGCTTTCAAAGTACGCTCGACGCCCATTCTACTCGGCGCGATGATTCACGACGATTTCATTTTATAGCAACGAACGCGGCCGTGCGGCAAGCGTTGTCTAATTCTATCACGCACATCCTCACTCCGAAGACGTCGACGGATTTATTGCTTTCCATCCGTGCAAAGTTGTCCTCCCCCCTGACTTCGACACAACAGCGTATACCTTATAGTATCACCTTTGTCGGCGTTAATGGCGTGGGCAAGAGCACTAATTTGTCCAAGGTCTGCTTCTGGCTCATCCAGAATGGCTTCAGGGTCCTCGTCGCTGCCTGCGATACATTCAGGTGCGTCTTCTTAAACACCCGTTCTGGCCGCCAGATACCCATAGTCGTGTAGGAGCGGCGCTGTGGAACAGCTACGCGTGCACGTCCGGAATCTAAGTATGCTAGGCGTGAACGGAGCTGGGGACAGCAAAGGCCGAGTTGAGTTATATGAGCGGGGTTATGGCAAGGACGCAGCGGGGATCGCCAAGGAGGCGATCGCCTATGGTAACGTCACGTCCCGACTCACTTGTTATAGGCACTCATGATCTCGTCACAGCTAAGGATAATGACTTTGATGTTGTCCTGATCGACACCGCTGGGCGTATGCAGGACAATGAGGTATGCATTCTTCTAGATTCAGAGGCAGTCCAAGCCGTACTCACGAAGTCGTACAGCCCCTCATGCGCGCCCTCGCCAAGCTTGTGTCAGTGAATAATCC
The DNA here is from genome assembly GCA_021527775.1 of Lactarius sanguifluus. NCBI lineage: Eukaryota > Fungi > Basidiomycota > Agaricomycetes > Russulales > Russulaceae > Lactarius > Lactarius sanguifluus. The sequence continues at coordinate 1,993 of JAKEYF010000295.1, forward strand.
TGACAGGGTTCTCTTCGTTGGCGAGGCGCTTGTCGGGAACGAGGCCGTTGATCAACTGTCCAAATTCGACCGTGCCCTGCGCGACTTTTCGGGCATGGGAGGTGCGAGTAAGGGACGTGGCATCGACGGAATGATCGTCACCAAATGGGATACCGTTGACGATAAGGTCGGTCTCCCCTCTCTTTTTGCACCCCCCAGGTACCGATGAACGCTATCGTCGGTCACAGGTTGGTGCGGCTTTGTCCATGACCTATGTTACAGGGCAGCCAATCGTCTTTCTTGGTACCGGTCAGGTATGTTACCATTCTTTTTCCAGGACGACACGGACTGAACGGAATAACTACAGACTTATACGGATTTAAGACAGTTGCGCGTGGCGAACGTTGTGCAGGCCATTTTGAGTGATTAGCTTCGTATTGAGTGAGCAAGCTTGAGAATCCGTAGGTATGCTGTAGCCGAGTCGAGTCGGTCTTGGACAATTGATGCTGCTCATCGACTGTTCGTACATGCGATCCGGGACGAATCGATTATTTCCTCTCTATTTCGACAGTCTTTCCACCAGCGACCAGCTATGGCTCAGGTTCCGAGACCTCTTGATGAGCATCGTCCCTGATCCCTGGGAGGAGACGGTTTAAGACATCGGAACCTGTCACACGCAGAAGAAGGACGTTGATGCCAGCCAAGATGCCCTTGTTGATCTCTTGGAGCGTATTGAGAATTTCTTCAAGCGCCTCGAGTGTTATACTGCGGTGCGGCCAACAGATGCAACGACCGACATAATCATCGTGAAGATAATGATCGAAGTGCTGAACATCTTCACGATTGCGACGGAGATGAGGCAAAGCCGAATGAGTGCGTTATTCTCGGTTATATACAATCATCAGCTAATATATACCCAGGAAAGGAAATGGAAGATGTTTTGAAGAAGCGTGCCACGCTGCACAGATCTTGAACCTCACGCACGTCGTGAAACAACAAGGTGACTACTGTAATGAATGGTACATCGAGCGTGTTGGCTACTCGGGGACCTCATCCTGAACATGTCCGTACAGACGGAAAAAGGACTCGGGAAGTGGTCCAACAATTGGCAAACAGCTTTAGATGACGTGAAATGTTTGTGATAAACTTGTCGCTTTTGGCTGCGATGTCTCTGACCTGCAAATAGGGAGCCAAGTGAGAGAGAGCCTTAGAAGATGAAATGGGTCACTCCGCTGGGTCCATCAACGATTCGCAACATCGCATGCGGTATGCATCGTACCATGGGAGACGGGAGAACGGCTCAGTGGTTCATCCGAATCCGGGGCGGAAAATTTTTGGGGAATGGAAATTCACTGGCTCCCTCTTGTGGATATATCAAGGGATATATGGCAAACATATGATTCGCTCTTTTCCCCAATTCACTCCTGATGACCATCCGCATTCTTAGAGGGCTCGGGGAAGAGCCTTATTTGGACGGTCATTGCCCAGCACTCTATGCCTCGACCAACTTACATTGCCTCACAGCTCCACCATCATTCAAGACATCGAAACCTCACGCAAACAGGCTTAGCGTCTGTTATTTCGACTTCAAGGACCTTGATAAGCAAAATCGTTCCCATCTCTTCTCGTCCAATTTTCTGCTCAATCCAGTCCTTGTTGTGACATCCTCTACCGCCTTTATTTGGAACATGACAGCGGTGCACAAAAGCCCAGCGAAGCTGCGTTGACAAGAGTATGCTCGCAATTCCCGATCAACGTCCAATGTTCATTCTCGATGAAAGCCCAGACTCATCTGGCATCCCGTCACCTCGTGAACAGGTTCTCACTTTTGTCAAGGGACTCATGGACCGTCGCCTACCTCATCTTCATCTGCGTCTCCAGCCATCTCGAGTTTGATATTAGGGTTACTCTTAGGCCTTTGGCACTTCACAGAGTGTCCCTCCACAACGAAAACGGACCAAAGAAAGATATCATGATTACGTTAATTCTGTCGTATTCTCTGACTCTGAGACGAAAGGAGGACAAGAAAACGGTTGTCGAGTCGCTCTCGGAGCCGACGAGATGTGAAGGCATCATCCATCATTCCAACTTCGTGATGATGGCTCATGTCCCTCACTAGGTTTCGATGGGTGTTCTGTCAGCTGGAAACACTACGACAATACCTTCCGCAAAGCGTCCGGCGTACTTTAAATGAACTTCCGGAGTCTCTAGATGAGACATACGAGGGTCGTGATGGAAATCAGGAAGGCCAAGCGCTGGAAGATCACGAACAAGCGTCGTCCCAGACCACAAATCTCGGGCTGTTCAGTTTTTGCATCTTTCAGTTAAAGAATTTTTGATGTCGGATCAGTTTGCAACACCAATTTCTGCTGAGTACAAGACGACTCGTGCACAGATTGGGGATGTCACCTCGCGGATCCACGATGCAATGGGACGACTCTTCGACCCAGACAAGCCCTATTTTGAAGCGTGGGTCCGGTTGCACAATACCGATGACACCACCTATCTCGAAGACATAGTGGATTAGGAACATGAAGCAAGACCATGCCACTGTGTTATGCCGCGTCGTTCGGATTCCTTGAGTTAGTGGAACACCTTATTCTCAAACATCCGCAGAGTGCAAGTGCGAGAGGTGGTAGTAATGGGACTGCGTTACACTCTGCATCGTTTTGCAGGTCATCTTCAGGTCGTACGATCACTGGCTGTATTCACGGCTTCGGCACGGTGTAGGTGTCGATGCCCAAAACTATGCGAACCGCTGCGACTTTCATCACAATCGGGTCACCACGATGTTGTTCAATGCCCGATCGACTATGGCGCAGATGTGAATTCACAAGAAGATCACAATACTCCGCTGAATCGGGCCGCACATGGGGGCGCGTTGACGTCGTTCGAGTGCTACTTGAACACAATGCGGACGTTAACTCCCAAGACCACTAGTTGGGGCCGCACTCCTTTGCATGAGGCATTATGGGGTGATAACCCCAAAGGTGATTATGAAGCGCGATCATTGTTAAAACATGCGAATACGGAAGCACGAGATACTGTAGTTCCCGTACCAATGCAAATTTTCCAATGAACATTTTCTTTAGTCTCAACAAGACATCCCAAGTACATCAAATTTTACATAGTTGTAGACCAGTATATATCCAATGAAATGACGATTTTTATTTATTTTTGTTTCTGAATTGAATGGAGGTGCAGCAGACCTCCAAGTTTTCCCGTACCAATGCAAATATTTGTAGTGCGATGTTTTGACCTCACCACGGACATGTATTCCCATTGATCCTCATTTTTTTTGTATGATCCTATAATTACATACCCTAGTATACATACAGTAATTTTTTGAGTGGAAAGGATATCAGGAAGTGGTGATCAAGTGTCGTGTAAAAAATTTGCATTCAGCAGGGAATTTGCATTGGTACGGGAACTATAGTACATTTCACCGAAGCCCGTTACACCTGGTGACAACGAGATTGCAGACATTCTGTTAGAGCATGGCGCGGATGTGGATGCGAAGGACTGGGAAGGAAAGACACCATTACACATTGGTGGTGGGACTAGGTGAGATCGCGCGGTTGCCATCCGAATTTCGTTCTGGGAGAGATCAACTCGCACCTATACAGTACCCGTGTTGACATGTTGACGTGTTGAGGCCGCCGCCCCATAACCTTCAATGGCGCCTCCCTGGCGAATATACGTAGTTCTAGCCAGTCGTGCATTTCAAGGCGGCTTGCACAGCGATCGCACATTGCTAGCGGCGGTGTCAGAAGGCCAGCGCTCGCTAGGGCATTTAGTACATGGCCAACGATTTATCATCCCTGCGTCATGCTGCTAGCACGTCAGTCCCGCGTCACCTTCCTGAGACAGTTTCATTCTTCCGTCTGTTCCAGCATGAGAGTCATCCCAGTCCCAGTCCGGAAGGACAATTATGCTTATCTCCTAGTTGACGACACTGTGAATGAAGCTGCCGCGGTGGACCCTTACACTCCTTCGGAGGTGAAGGCAGCCGCAGAACAACTCGGTGTCAAAGTCGTTGCTGGAATCACCACTCATCACCACAACGACCATAGCGGTGGGAATGAAGTACGCTCCCGTTGTTTTCTTTCTCGAGTTCTAGCTAGATCATAAATCGCGTAACCACTTAGGAATTTGTGCGTATCTTCTTCCAAGCACCATTACCCATTACCCATCACCCCATTATGTTAGGCCAAGCTATTCCCAGGTGTACCGATATACGGCGGGAGTCATAAAAGTCCCGCTCTGACCCACCTCGTCGGAGACAACGACCGATTCACCGTCGGCAAAGCGCTCGACGTGAAGTTCGTTTTTTTCCTTCTATCTCTCTCACTCTTTCTCGACTAATATGATATGTTCAGGTGTCTCGCGACGCCATGCCATACGCGCGACTCGATCTGCTACTACGTGACCGACACGTCGTCGTCCTCGGACGGCGCACGCGCGGTCTTCACGGGGGACACGCTCTTCATTGGCGGCTGCGGGGTGTTCTTTGAGGGCACCGGGGGGGAGATGCACGCCGCGTTCGAGCTGCTCCGCGCGGCTCTGCCGGACGACACGGTCACGTACGTCGGGCATGAGTACACCGCGGGCAACCTCCGGTTCGCGCGCTCCGTCGACCCTGAAAACGCGGGTCTCGCGCGGCTCGCGGGTCTCGCGCGGCTCGCGGGGATGGTCGACGCGCACCCTGTCATGGTCGGACGCACCACGATCGGCGACGAGAAGGAGTGGAATGTGTTCTGGCGTTTAACGAGCGACGCGGTGCGGTACGTATTCTGTTCGTTTTTGACCGCCAAGATGCACACATACCCGTTGCTGGCGCTTTTGACCTACGACGCACAGGGTTGCCACGAAGACGGAGCCAGACACGCCACTGAGCGAAATAATGGACAAGTTAAGAACGTTGAAAAACAACTTCAAGGGGTGATCACAATTGGTATCGATAGGCGTTCATTGAGTCGTGTATGAAACGTGGGGCGTGCCTTGTACGTGGCCCCATTTCCTTTGTTGTCTGTCGACATTGGGAATATATCGCGTGCTCCTTGCGAACTACTCTCAGAGACCGAAAATTGTAAGGCATTATAAATCGGTAACTGTGCTACCCAAAAAAGTTCATCAAACAGATAATCGTAACAACATTGGCCGACCGGTGGCTAAGACAAGCGCCAGACAGGGAATGATAGGTCATGATGATTGTATGGTGCGAGGAGGATTATGCCATGCCGAACACCTTGAGAACTGCAGTGCGCGCGTATGGAATGTACGACAGTGTGTACCAGAGGAATGCGAGGTACTCGAGGACAACGAAGACTAAGCAAAACCTTCGCTTAAGCAAATTGTGACAAAAAAGAGGGAGGACGGAGGCATACCGATGCAAAGAGTTCCGCTGCTGAGAACAAAGGCAGCGACGAAAATCATCACAATCATAGCTAGGAAGACGATCGTCGCGACAACGCGAACGGGCTTGAACATCTGGGGGGAGAGGTGATGCGTGTAAAAGAGCACAGGCAATCACGAAATGAGCACGGCTACTATTAAGATACGCGCGAGAGTCCTCACGAGCTTCATTTGCTTGGCAAACTGTTTTCAAAGAAAGAAAAGGGGCCCCTGTTGAGCGAAGCGGTTGGATAGGGGTTCAAAAACAGCAGACGTACCCCAATCAAAAAACCCGTGCCTATGAGCGAAATGACAGTCCCGAGTGCGTAGAGGACTGTGATACCGGGGTAAGTTACAAGACTACGTCATGCAAGGGGAAAACACACCTGCGAAGGAGGCCAGACCACCGATAAAAAGCATCACCGTGCCGAGTACGCTCAGAACCAGTCCAATAGCGTAGCTGCGGAACAAGCAGAATTCCACGTCGTCAGGAGAGGCGACCACGACACCGACCCACGACCATGGCCAAATCTGGGTGGATCAATCTGAAAGAACGCACCACCCGGCAAAGCCATAAAGTCTTTGTGTGCGCGTGAGTCCCAGTGATTTGAAAGCCGAATCACCCTCAAAGAATTGGGTTTCGGGGATAGTACCGGCGGCCGTCTCGAGGTTGAACCAGCCTTTTGAACTCATATTTGGTGCGGAGATAGTGTGAGTGAGAGGTTTTCAAATAGTGGGAGAGAGGAATGGTGATGTTGTCGTCGTGGACGGCCAATGTCGGTACCAATGATGACGATACTTGCCGATGCTTACAAATGCAGGCGGTAAAGTGGCTGTGGCTAGGTGTCGACTTCATCACTGTAACCTTGTCTATTGCTGGGTTTGCGCAGAAAACTCAATGAGACGGATATTCTTTCAAGTTCTGTCTGTTTCTGCAGTGTTGCACATGTGTTCCACCACGCATACTAGTGAGAAAGAGAAATCGTTGATATCCACAGGTACCCGAGCTGCGCTTCGGACGTCCTTCCCGATGCATCCGGGATAGTCTGTGCTTTCCGCCTCGACAGCCCTCAGTGCCGACACCCTCTCTTGTCCTCAGCTGCCTCGAGCCCATCCCCACTCGAGTCACAACACTTATCTGTCGATTGATGCCAACCTTCTAGAGGCGCAGTTTGGCGTTGCATTTCCGCTGCTGCACTTTCGATAGACATGGGCATGGGATCCAGGTATCTCATAAAAAACAAACTCTGCCATAGGAATAAATGCGAAGAGAGGCTCGAGCATGGAGGCTGAGCCTTCGATGGTGGTGGTCATGATCGGAGTGAGTGCAATATAAACGTGAGTCTCCCTCTCGACCGAGTTGGTCGCGTTCTGCAGCGCTCGGGCTCGCAGTCGCAGTCAAAAGCCAAGATGGCCTCTTCAAACGTTAACGGACCCGCCCCCAAGCACCAGCAAAGACTTGTCTCGCCCAACCTGCCACTCCCACCTTCGGCCATCGACATCGTAAATCACCACATTCAAGTTTGTGCTGATGCGCCTTGTTCGACCCCATCCTATAGCTACAGCCAGTGTACGGCAATAACTGTCCTCGCACGAGGTTTCCTTCCACGCTCTGCATTCAAAGTCGACTCCGAAACGGGAGAGACACCAAGTGAGGACGGTTCTAATGACGTCAATGACGCTACCCTAACGTTCTCACCGAGTTCGCGTCCAGCTTTTCCCAGCACGTCGGCTCATTCGTCAGTAGCGTTGGTAGTGCAGTTTCTAAACTGACTCTAGCCAACCACGCCCGATGCTGGCCACCATACGCATTACCACATTGCCCATGCCCATGCCCGTGCATACTAACAACTGCACCGCTCATGCTGCTGCCCGAGGTGACCATGCTCTCTAGTCTCGTCATACCGATCGGGCCCATCCAGAGGCTCATCCCGCCGATACCACCTCCACCAATGCTCATCACTGGCATCGGATTGAAGCCACCTATCATGTTCGTGCTCTCACCCATCATGGCGCCATGTGGGGTGGTTCCCATTCCACTCATGTGTTGGTACATGAGGAGACTGCTGCAGCCCATCGACGCATTCCCTGTCGACACACACCCCGTCTTGTAGGCACTGTAGGAGCCTTGGCTTGTTAAACCGCGCCCTCCACCGCTGACTGCAGCACAGAGCCTAAGCTTGCGCTACACCTGACTTAGCCACATCGACAGTACGGCCCGGTCGAGTCGAACGAGCGTCGCCGAAAAACAACGCGTCATCACTGATGAACAATATATCCGAACACTCTATGTCTGCAACCCGCGCCCTGCAAACCCTGGCTATTGCTAAAATCGAAGGCCGAGGGGTTCACGCCGGAAGAAGTCCTAGACGCAGTCGAACGCATCGTGAAGGACCCGGATCTCGCCAATGCGTATCTGGCCCTCAGCAATCCGGACCTTGGTGCGGCATTTATCCGCCGCGAAATCACAAGGTTTCCTAGATCAGGACGATAACCCCACCCTGCAAGTCCTGGCTACAGTATTGCTAAAATCGAAAAGGGGGGTTCGCGCCGGAAGAAATCGTCAACGCGGCCGAATGTCTCCTGAGGCCTGAGGGACTCAGTAGTCTACTAGTCAGTACTCAGATCTTACTAATATGTATTTCTGTCCCTCAGCAATCCGGACACTGGCGCAGCATTTACTGGCATCCGCCGCGAAATCACGAAATTCCGGAGTCGTAAGATGCATGTATCCTATTTATCTTTTATGATCATGCATGACGACTGGTCACAATCACATCTGACAAAAGGAGGTCCGACCTTTTATTTGCCGGGCTGGAAGCGCTGCACAGAAAAACTGTTTTTCGAACACAAACCGCACGCCAAACAGGGCATAAGTTTTTCTTATATATCCCAAGAACACAGAATTCGAGAAAAAATTGCACACAAAACTAAGCATCGACCGTAACCAGCGAGATGAGGTGCGAGACGTAACAAGTCGTAAAGAGATGAACAGAAGAAAGGAAACCATATGATGCATGCGTGGTAGGAGGGTACAGAACGAACCTAACTCGGGACATGAATGGGACATTAGCGGACTGCAACCTGATATATCATGAGACCAGTCATCATGAATTCATACAGGGAATCAACGCCGATGGTGTGATGAGATGAAATTATGGAGGCACGCCTCCAGAATAATAATCACCCACAGGGCGAGAGGATGAATCGTCAACCACGGGTGCTCTAATTCGGCTTGTGGCTCAGGACGTCCTGGATCTCGGCAATCGACCTGGCCGTCTCCAACACCTGTTGCCCTCCGGGAAGGATGGCGATCCGTTGTTTCGTCGTATTGAGCATCGCTTGCACGTTTGACAAGACGGGGGAGATGTAAGGTGCGATGAGCGGATCGTTCGTATTCAACACCGTGGCGGCACGCTGTAGCCACCACATCGAAGACTTGAACGATTCGTCGACCGGCGCACTCTCACCAATCGCCCCAGCGAGCTAAAAAGGTGAATCACACTTCAGCAACCAACCAAAGGCAAGTTAAGGGGGTGGGCATACTCTGTACACGAGCGTCAGGATCACGGCCTGCGACAACGGTGGTGACCCTTTAAGGGGCATGACAACTTCGGGATTGGACCTCGCCAGCAGCTCACGGAGTTGGCGAGTGTCCTGCGTGCCCAAGACGGCGAGGTATGTATCGTCCCACTCCTCTGATGGTGCCGGAGGCGTTTGCTGAGTCGGAGGGGGGAGGGCGGGATGAGACGCTTGAGGTGCCGGGATACCAGACGGGAACCACGATCCCTGCATGGCCTGTTGCGGGGGAGGCGGTCCATACATCTGTGGGATATTGACAGGAGGAGCAGGGTGGCGGAATGCTTGCTGTTGGTTGAACGAGACCATTGGGCCAGGGCCTGTACTGGGACCGGGAGAACCCCTCACTTGAGGTTGCTGGAGCGGTGTGCCAGTATTGATGCTCAGGAATTTGATCTGCTCTGAGAGTGTGCGAACGGATTGTTCAAGTTCTCTAATCATTGTCTGGGAGACAGTAATGTTAGTGTGGTGGTGCAAATAATTTCAGAATGATGAACCAACCTCCTGTCCGCGCAGGGCTTCACTTTGCCAAGAGATGACTTCTTTCTTGAGGTTCAACATCTCCGCATGGATTTCCCGAGACAATTCCTGGTGCATGGCAGACGATTGTGCCTGATACGCGGGAATCAGCGTCTTGTTGATAGCTTCTTTGACATGGCGCTCGATAATCGGGGTAATCGCAGAGGAAAATGTGCGTGCGACATGACTGGATACGTCAGGTCGAAGGAGTAACCTCTCAATCTCGGCAGGAATTGCCTTGATACGAATACAGTAGTCAGCGTTGCGAGGCTAGAGGTTCAAACTCGGGACACACCTGGTTCATTGAGTCGCCGAGCCCCTTAGCAATCTGGCCGACGAGGACGGCTTTCACCTCGCTCTTGGTGATGTTCTCAAGGGCTGGGAGAACAGAGTTCTGAACCTCCGCCTTGACGGCCATCTCGACCACTCTGGTCGTGTTCTTGGTCAACTCGTTGGAAATGAGCTTCAAAAGCTTCTCCTGACGTGTGATATCTGCCGCCTGCTCGCTGACACGAACATCCTCTAGGCGTTGGTCTATTATAAGAATGCATTTCAGTCACCTCGAAGCCCAGAAAAAGGTGAATACATACGCTGCTTGTCAAGCTCCTTTCCTACAAGGCGGCCGATACGGCTGTACAAATTCTCCTCCATCTTCTTGATCTCTCTCGACATGACTGCACCCAGTTGTGCTTCATTCCCAGACTCCAGCGGTTTCGCAGAGGTTTCTTTTGCCTCTTTCTCCCTCCAGCCGACATTTTTGCCCCTTCCACGACCACGATTGTCGTAAGAGCGGCCCTCCTCGCGGATCTCAGCTTCTACCTCCTCGGCTGAAGGAGGAGTGCGGATCCTCGGGCCAGAGGGAGGGATCATGGGTTGTGCTACCGGTTGGACAATGCTGACTGGAGGAGCTTGGATGGGTTGCTGACGCTGGTTCCTTGGTTCTGGCGCAGGAATCTGAGGTAGGTGCGGTGTTGGCGGGAATTTGGCGAGGGACGTCGCCAACGCGCTATCGAACCATTCCTTGCGAATGAGGACCTGGTCCACGCCAGACGAATGTACGGAGAATGCCACGAGCGCGAGTTCTCCAGGAGGAACCTTTGCCGCAACGCAGGCAGCATGGGCTTCTTCGCCTCGCGGATCTGCGTCTGCAGTTAAGATGACAAAGTGGATGGTCGGCTTAGGTCCAGAGAATTCCAGGACTTGTTCAATATAGGGGCGCATGTCATTCCCTCGACCTGGCGAGGACACGTCAAAGCCCAGTTTGAAAGCGACCATACTGTCGCGGCGGTTGTTGGCAACCCATAAAGTCTGGATTCGGGAGTCATAATTGGCATGGCCGAACATATCTGGATCATCGGCGAATCCGTTGTTGATCCCATTTACAAACTTGATAGTGGAGAGGACGGTGCCGCTCTTGTTTGGAAGAAGCTGGAAGACCGTGCCGTGCTTGCGGCCGATAACCACACCACCATCAACAAAAGTTATGGAAGAAGGGGGATCCTCGCCGCGAATTGTTGCGGACCAGAAAGGCCGGCTGCGGTCGCGAAGGCTCCAAAGGCCAAGGGAAGAGTCACTGGAAATTGTGGCGATGGCGGAGTGTGCGATATCAAACTCGAATGCAACGAGCGACTACAAGACGGGTTAAGCTATGACACTCCAAACAAGATGAGATTAGAGCTTACGGCAGGCATCCTAATAGACTGGACAATACGATGCAGGTCAGATTGAACAATGGGCTCGCCATCGAACATCCGAGCGGCTTCGCTAATGTTCAGCACATAAATGTCGTTTTCAGATGCCACGGCCACGGTGTCTTGCTGCTTCGGGTGCCACTTTACAGAATGAAGTGCCTCCTGGCCCATGGAAGGTAGGACGCAGAGAAGAATTTTGCCACTGTGACGTTGTACAAGTAAGTCCGAAGCATTTCGTCGGCGGCCAGCTAGCGAAACGTACGGGACATCATCTGTGATCAGATCGGGCAACTCCCAGACGACAAAGCCCCCATCAGAAGTAACGCCTGCGAGTCGGTTGCCGTAGACGGCCATATCGGTCACCGACGTAGTGGGAGCAAACACAGCCGGAAGTTGAAGTAGGGTACGATCTCCGCTCGAGCGAGATATTACACGAACACGACCTTCGTAGAAACAAGTAAGGTTGACCGATTTCCTGTCTATGGCAACATGTGGACACACCTTTCGTCATGGCGTAGGCAACCCAGTGCGTAGCGCCGATAGTCGTGCCGGGTAAAAAGTTAGAGTCAACTCTAACCAGAGCAATCGCCGTCGATTTCACAGCGTCACGAGGTGCCTGAATATCATCCAGCGGTTGCGCAACGTCCACGATGATCGTCTGCGGTTGGGAGCTAAAGGTACCAAAGTCAAAGCGAGCCAGGAGGTGGTAATTATCGTTGCTTACATGGGACCGGACTGGGTCTTGGCTCTGGATCCTGAGCCACGGTTGCGACCACCTTCGTGTCCCTTCCAGCTCCCGCGCGGACCTGGTGAACTTTCCTTTTCTCGCTGAGCTTGGCCCGTAGACACGTGCGAAAGAGTGGGGCCGACTTGCGGCCCTAGAGGAGGCTCCGGCGCTTGTACGTCCCGCCGGACGGGAGGTGAGATCTTAGGTGGCGAGCCACGTGGGGAAGGAGCTTGCGTGGGCTTCGGGGGGTAGTGGCCGGGACGCGGCTTTGGATTGGACTGGCTCGGTCATCGGTGTCTCTTCATCAGGGCTATCGAAAGCGGGGACCGGGTAAGCAGACGGAGGCGCGGGTGCCTTGGAGACGCTAAGCTGTTCAAGAAGATTGTCAACAGACCTGCGCTTAGGGTCGATGACGGACGACCAAGTGTCTTCAAACGGTTCAGACGGTCCTTGCTGATGGGAGACCGGAGGGGCAGGCTTTCGGATAGGGGCCACTGAGGATGATGCAAGGGCATCGAACGGTGATACGAAGTCAAACATGGTCTTGTTTGGTTGAGGGGAACCTTGCATCTGTGATTGTCCTGTTGGAGCAGCAGCTTGAATAACCTCGGCGGTCATAGTCTGTGGGGTGACAAGTTCCGACTCGTAATATGAGCTTATCTCCGATTGTTGAGGGGCAACCAATGGGTAGGTGGGTGAAGGCCCCGTTGGAGGTGAAAGTCGTTGCTGAGACGTGTCCGAGACGTTAGAACGGGGAGCATTACTGTGAGAACCGTGAACAAGGTAAGTATGACGTCGAGACCAGTCAACGAGCTTATTACCCTGCCATGAGCTGTTCCAGAAGAAAACGACCTTGAGACTCGTTATTAGCCGCTGTAGTGGGCCCAGTGCGATTGAGAGGACCAGAGGGACCAGGAGGGGTCGGAATCTGCTGGGGTGCGCTGGACGAAGAAGAACCTGCAGGGGATACGGTGCTGAGGAGAGAAAGAAGGGCGCTTTGCCTGCTGTCACTTGGTGGATTCGCAATCGGCGGGGTGTTAGTGGACGTAGACATGTTAGTAGGAGCTGAGAGGGCTGTGATGGAAGAGGCCGGAGATGTAGGTCCTGACGCGGTCGCAGCCGCAGCAGTGGTGGTGGTGGCCATAGGGTGAGCGGTGCCTTGAAGAGGAAGGTTGGAGTTGACGCTGGACTGGCCAGTGGCTGTTAAATTAGAAAAAAGAGATTCGACGTGTGTTGGTGGGGACGAGGGTGCCACGTCCTTGAGACTTTGTGAAGGGGAAACGTGCTGGAACTGCGCAAAGTGTGTGGACGGAGATTGGTCGTCAGGATAAGATTGGATTGGAGGGCTGGTATTTCGAGAAAAGATGTTACGGATGAGGTTGTGGTGATCCATTCAACGCAAACTAGCCGTGGAAGCAGTAGTTGCAGCGGACAGGGAGAGAAAATATGGGGAACGAGATAGAGGAGGAAAGAAAGAGGGGATGTCTCGTACTCGTCCTCGTACTCGTAACCCAATTGCCCAAGCCTCGTTGAACCCACGAGGCCAGGTTCTTGACTCGGGCCCTCAAATCTTTTTTTTTCACTCACGTAGCCATGTGAAATATCATTTCTTGGCCGTCGTTCAATGGCCCTGAGAATACAGACGGGAACTATTACTGTAAGAACAGGAACTCTGACTGCATATATTCCAGTAATTGTCTGCTCCATATCTGCTCCAAGGCTATGTTCATGTGATACCTCTCGTGCCGTGACCAAACAAGCGCATACACTCTCTGACTAGATAAAAAGGAGGACCATCTACCCCTAGTTAGCAGAATTATTCTTTCTTCAGTCTACAATGTCTTCCGTACGTATCCACATCCACCTTTACTTCTTTCCTGTTCATCTTGTCCCAGGCCACACAGAACCCTGTCAATGATCACGGTGCTTGCGGTGTGTCTACTTGCAACTGCGGCGACAGGTGGGTCTTTCAGGGGTCTACTTGAATCTTTTGCTGATTCTCTTACAGTTGCAAGTGCGAACCTGGAAATTGCAAGTGCTGAACCTATCCGTTTTTGCTACCTTCAGCGAACGAGACGTGGTGTATGAATAGCCACGGAGTACCCTATGTAGTCAGTTTATCAATTACCGTCTATTAAGAATGTGTCTTGTCATTATATGAACGCTGTGAGTTGTACAAATTCGTGTTAAGTGAACCCTCACGTTGGACAGAAAGTCAAAAACGAGACATGTGCTTTTGATCCCTAGTCATGTCCTCCGTCATAAGACATCGTCCTTAAGCATTAAGTAGGGCACCTGCAAGTAACATGGTTAAACCGGCTCGTTCACGTCTGATTATTAACGCTTGCACTAACCTATATCGTGGTATCTCTGACGTCGCATGGGATCAATTTCCTCCAACTGCGCGAGCAGTGCCAGACACTGCTTTGTGACAATGATACTCTCCTGTGATCCCACGTGAAGGTGATTGTTTAGAAGCAACAGCTTGTAAGTGACAAGCGAATCCATACACCCTGCACAACAGGCGGGCACGTGAGACAGTACGAATGTCACTGGGCCGAACACTCACATTTACTGTCTGGCTGCTCAGCTAGGAGTGTCTGGACGACCTCGATCTCATGTTCGAGTATGACCTTGTCATCTCCTAGTCAATGATAAGGCCCACGGACCATTGAAATAACAGGATCAACGACCTACCGGAGCCAATCAACCAACGATGATATAACCAAGCGCTCTGGTCCTCGGGCAGTGTGAACATGGCGTTCTGAACAAGCTCAAACTCTACGCGACGATCGATGAGGTGTAGACAGCAGCAAAAATATTCATTCACACCTTTCTGGAGCGACGACGCCTTGTCAATCTCACCGCTGGCCCACAGAGAGCTTATCACTTTAGTTCTTTGGTGCCACGCGCTAAAGTTGGAGAAGTTGGCCTCGATCTTCTTCGTCGTATACGCAAGCTCCGCCTTGTCGGAGCGAGGAGCGGGCATGCTCGCTACGACATAACGACGATAGTCCCACGCTAGAACTAGAGCAGAGAATGTTTCATGAATGCCTTTCTTAGCGTGAGCGACGGAGACAGACAGTTCCGAGAATCTGCCTCAAGCATCTTTTCTACGATGAAAAGCTCTCTCTCCCAGGTTGACAGTCTCCACGCCTGAGCATTCGCAGAATTAGGACCTTCGGGAATATGCTCGAGACACCATCTTCTATGGTTCCAGATCCAGTAGACTTTCGGGTGGATTTTGAGTAACTTTGTCGTCATCGCTAAGTCGTTATCGAGCACTTCGTGAATATCGTCGGGAGAGCTACGGAGGATAAATTGTTGGCCGAATGATGGAAATATGAGGAGGGTGACATACCTTTCCGATAAGATACCGTTGAGGAGGATATTCCTGCGGTAGTTCCATATTGTGTAAAATTCAGGGTTGGTAACATCGGGGTGTGTCGAGAGCAACTGTGTCGTGAGACCGAAAGCCTCTCTGCTCCAGTCCTTATTCTTCTTCTACAAAAGAAGAAGGTTTGCGTGAATAGACTATAAAGAAAGGAGAGTGTGCATACCCTGATAAGAACGTCGTCTGTCAAGACAAGGTAGGCCGAAAGTTTTGCCTTGTCACGCTCGCGTTTGGCAGCAAGTGCCTGTTGAGTATCTCTTGTTCGTCGGACGCCGTGCTATGAAATACGATTATAAGACACGATTGGCCGATATCTCGGTTTTTGCGTACCATCAGATCGTGCGAAACCAAGCAGAGCGTCTGAGCGCGCCAACGACACACGGACGCGGACGCGGAACGCGTTCTTGCTTCTTGGCTTTGCTCGCTATGGCTGTCGCCCTTTCTGCCTCTTTTCCACTCACCGTTCCTGTTCCTACGCCCTTCACTCATCCGTCACTCATCTCGATAAAAGATTTACATAGAGAAGAGGACCTCCTCCGCAACCCCTTTTCTTTTCGTCAGTGGTGGTCAGCAATCAACACAACACGCGAAGCACAAAATGCTCTCGTCAAGCTTGAACCTCTGTCCGACATCTCTCCAGAGACACGTTCTCTCCTCGGCCCTCTCTCTTCGCCCGTTGCTCGCCAGTCCCTTCAACGTCTCACTTATCTCTATGAAGCTGCCATCATAAACTTTCCTGGCTCCTTCAAGCTCTGGAAGTCTTATCTCCAGATGCGCATGTCCTACGTCTTGGGGAAACAGCTGATAAAAAAGAGGGCTGGTGGAAAAAGGAGACTCCCAGACATGAAAGATGCGCTCGAGGAGGAGCAGGAGGACATGGAACAATGGGACGGTGGTCTTGACGGCGTGGTCGGCTGGGAAGAGTGGAAGGCTTTAATCGCAACCTTCGAACGTGCTTTGATGTGGTTACCAAAGGTGCGTCAATAATCCCCATACACACTCTTGAGTTCTCAAAGCGACGCTGCCCATTCCTCCAGCTTCCCAGGCTATGGCTGATGTATCTCTCTATATTTGACCACCCAAACTGTCCTCCGGTCCTCTCGCATTCTCATGCACGTCATACCTATGACCGTGCGCTACGAACTCTGCCTCCCTCTTTGCATCATCGCATATGGGTTCGTTACCTCCTCTGGGCAGAGGCCCGAGGTGGTCTCACTACCGTCGCCGTCTATCGTAGGTATCTTGTGATAGACCCGTCCGTGACGGAGCGCTACGTCGCTTTGCTACTTTCCCCAAGCAACCCCTCCCCCCGACCTCTCGAAGCTGCCAAACTGTTGCTGCTACTCTCAAGAATGGCTGCGCGGGGGGAGTACATCAGTTCGGAAGGAAAGAGCCCTTACCAGCTTCTTGGTGACTGGCTGGACGTTGTCGAGGTGCATGCAGAGGAGGTCGGTATCGGTATTGAAGAACTTGCATCGATCAAGAGTGCCGAGGATGCAGTGAATGCTGGAGCAAACGGTTCACAAAAACAGTATAACGGCAATGGTCTCATTCGTCTTGCTGGACCTCCAACTGCTGTTGGTGCCGACGGAAAGCCCGCACCGGTCTACGACGAAGACGAAGACCCCAACAGTCCGCGAAAGCTCAATATCGAGAAAATAGTCCGCGAGGATGGCCTTGCCGTGTATAAAGACCAGGCGGGTCGACTGTGGACGGGACTAGCCACCTACTGGATCAAGCGGGGCGAGTTCGAGCATGCCAAGGAAACGTTCGAAATTGGCATTGCGACTGTTCTCACCATTCGCGACTTTACACAAATTTTTGACGCCTATGCCGAATTCGGCGAGTCAGTAATCAGCGCCCTGATGGAAGAGTTAGCGGATCCAGACGAGGAAGACGAGGACTTTGACGCGAAGGAGACGGAGGAAGAGCTTGACGCGAAGATGAAGGAGTTTGAAGAATTGATGGATCGACGGCCCTTCCTAGTCAACGACGTGTTACTCAGGCGGAATCCGAACGACGTTCAAGAATGGGAGAAGAGGGTGGCGCTTTGGGGACAAGACGACGAGAAGGTCTGATTACATCGTGTTCCCGTTTTCTTTCAGTATTCACTCATGGTGTTTGGCAGGTCGCAGAAACTTACACACAGGCGCTCTCCACTATTGCTTCGCGTAGAGCCACTGCGAATTTCCACCGCCTGTATATCAACTTTGCCAAGTTTTACGAAGAAGGCGGAACAGCGGGCGAAGCGGAGGCGGACCTTGCTAGTGCCCGCAAGGTTCTCGAGAAGGCTACCAAGGTCAACTTCAAGAATGTCGAAGACCTCGCCGAGATTTGGTGTGAATGGTGCGAGATGGAAGTACGCCACGAGTAAGATGCCTCTGCATTTGATGGTTAAAAGCAACCTGACAATATTGTAGGAACTACGATGATGCCATCCGTGTTATGCAACGGGCTACCGCTATCCCAAAAAATACAAAGGTCAATTATCATGACCACGTACGTCCCAAAAGAAGTCTGGGAACCTTGCCAAGATCTTTGACACTTTTCGTAGTCGCTTCTGGTGCAAGTGCGACTCTTCAAGTCGCTGAAGCTTTGGTCATTCTACGTCGACCTTGAAGAGTCCCTCGGAACCGTGGAGTCCACAAAGGCGGTGTACGACAAAATCTTGGAGCTTCGCATTGCCAATGCCCAGATCATTGTCAATTACGCAGGATTCCTTGAAGAGAACAAGTACTTTGAAGAATGTTTCAAAGTATACGAGAGAGGTGTAGAATTGTTCACGTTCCCAGTCTCCTTCGAAATATGGAATATCTATCTCTCCAAATTTGTCAAGCGATACGTAGGTCCTTCCTTACACATTTTTTCGCGCGGATTTTGATTTTTGTTCAGGGTGGCTCAAAACTGGAAAGAGCGCGCGATTTGTTCGAGCAGGCTCTCGAGAAGTGCCCACCGAAATCGTGCAAACCTATCTTTCTGTTGTATGCTCAACTCGAAGAGGAACACGGTTTGGCAAAGCGGGCAATGACCATCTACGATCGCGCTACTCAGGTTATCGAGAATGAGGATAAGTTCGAGGTGGGCTGCTTCTTTCCCATCTGCAATGACACGGGACCCGTGACTGACTGGTCATCCACCTCTTCAACAAGATGTTCACCATCTACATCGCCAAAGCGGCCGCGAATTATGGCCTCACCGCGACCCGCCCTATATACGAGCGAGCCCTGGAGATTCTTCCCGACCGACAAACAGCAAAGATGTGCCTTCGCTTTGCCGCGCTGGAGCGCAAGCTCGGGGAGATCGACCGGGCGCGTGCCATCTATGCTCATGCCTCCCAATTCTGCGACCCACGGACGAACCCGGAGTTCTGGACGGAGTGGCACTCATTCGAAATCGACACCGGCTCCGAGGATACGTTCCGCGAGATGCTGCGCATCAAGCGCAGCGTGCAGGCTCAGTTCAACACGGAGGCGAGTTACCTTGCGGCGCAGGCGCTCGCCGCAAGACAAGGTGCGGCGAAAAGTGCAGAAGAGGACGTTGCGTCGGATCCTATGGCCGCGGCAGAGCGGCAATTGGGTGGTGGCAAGGTCGGGCCCTCATTCGTGTCGGCGAAACAACAAGCAGCACTCAAGGATGGTGAGGACGCACCACCACAACCAGCAAGTCCTCAGGATGTTGGGAATGCAGATGAGATCCATATATCTGACGAGGATATCTGATTGTCCCCTTGTAGCCTTTGTTCCCTCTATTTGTCTATTATTGCTATGACCTCTGCACACACAAAGACCAAAAGAGGATGATTTTTGTCACCGACTGTCCCATCGAGCAATCTCAACTTCGCACAAAGCTTCCCATTTCGCGTCCCAACTGTCGTCCTCGAGACATGGCTGTTCGACCCACGTATTGGCGGCCTTTCGAGACGTCTCAAAGGAGACGTCGTGCGTGCGTAAGGCGTCAAGGAGTTCAACGTGTAGTTCCAACGAACGCCGGTACGGCCAGAGGATGTCAGATACTGAGGTGACTGGTGGAGCTGCATTTTCGGAATCCTGCACCTCAAGTAGAATAGCGCTTCGTACCGAATTTTTCCATGGGCCAAGTGGTCCACATTGGCTCCGAGCAGACCCAAAGCCACCCTTTAGTTCTGTGGGCGTCAGCGAGCAGAGCCTCCATGTCGTCGATGATGGAAGACATCTTCTGAAATTGCTTTCTCTATGGGACCACGGGAAGTATGCAGAGTCGAAGGAGCAAGAGGACAACGCACGAGCTTTGATATGACCAGGTCTATCGTGCCGATACGCTCGTCCATGTACGAAAGCTTTGGGCCAACCAGCAGAGACCGTGGTTGCTCCCCGTCTGGTACGAGCGTTAGCATATTGCTGTTTTAAAGGAAAGGACTATTAGACCAAGGTGTACAAGAAGAATAAATAGGCAGGACACACTCGAGATCAGTTCTCGCATCCACTAACTCGCGAACAGCTTTGAGGCCATCTTTACGCACGAGATCGTTCCACGTCCGACAGGTCGCCTGTAGCTCCTGCAGTGAAGCGCGTAGTTTTCGATGATAGGTCGATTCTGGGGGCCTAGCCGCGTGTGGTGATCTAGGCGACTGAGGACTCTTCACGGGGGACGATGAGGGAGTAGACGGTGCACGGAACGAGGCCAATCGTGAACTCATTTCTGTGCTTGATCTCATCTAATCTTTCTGTGTGTTCTTATGTCTTCGTCCAACGAAAATTTACTCCGTTCAGAGGCGGAACTCAAGCTCGACTTGGTACTACAACTTTAATCATTGCCGTGGGCTAACCAACACTGGGTCACAGGCAAGGAAGAAAAAGGCAGAGAAATACAAGGACGTCGGTGACCCCATAGCCCTTCCTGGCATACCCATAGACATAAAAATTCGAGGAAACTATGCCTGGATTGCCGGGAGCGACCATACCGCGCGCAAAATCGACCTCCAGGTATATATTCGTTCGGCTCACACGCAGTATCAAATCGCGATGTTGATGTGGGCGTTGCCGCCGTCGCGCGGGTCTAGACGGGGAAAACAACCCAAGCCTACAAGGGCCATTCCGGACCAGTTACGTCTCTGGTATTCTGTGACAAGAGGCCCGGTTCTGGGGAGGGGGACATCTTGATCACTGGTTCATGGGACAAGGTGGAGTTCGCCGTCTCCTTTTTAGAGTTGGGCTCCTTGACGCTTCCAAGCGAAGACCATCAAGATTTGGGACACGGATGTAAGCGCCTGCTGCAAGGGCAAGGCCAAGCTTCTGACTGGTCTCTTCCAAGACCAAGGCCGTGATCTCGTCGACCGTGGCGCACTCGGACTTTGTCAAGACCCTCCTCCTCGTCCCGTCTCTTGGACTGCTCGTGTCTGGTAGCTCGGACAAGTCCGTGCGTTTCTGGTTAGTGATTTTGTTGATCGCGAGCCCCTTCTCGTTTTTCGTTTTTTTGAGCGGGAGTGACTAGGGATATATCCTCGCCCGACTCGTCAGATGTACTACCCCCGGTCGGTTCCATCTCTGCGCACACCCGACCGGTCGAGTCGCTAGCCGCGTATCTCGACGTGACTGGCACCTCCCCTCACCTCGTCCTGTTCACGGCGGACACGATGGGTGTTATCAATGTGTGGGATGTGGTCAGGGACACCACGGAAGATCGCCCTATCTGGAGGAGCACTCTCCGCGACGAGTTGAAGTATCATCGCACAAGAATTAATGAGATCGTGTACGGAGATGGGCATTTGTGGTCAGGCAAGTAAAACAGAACTACGTTTTTGTGATCTGGCTCAGCTCCCTATTCCGCTGAAAACAATGCCTTTCCTATCCAGCCTCTTCGGATGAAACAATCCGGTTGCACCTGGATCCTGTGCCAACGGATGCAAAGCGAAAACCCAGTCCGCCAATCACGCACACGAAAGCATTCAGGGCCGTCCTTCCTGTCTACCTCCATTCGAAGTTGGATTCGGACGCGTTCCCCTATCTCCTCGCAGGGTCTGGCGATTCCATCCGTGTCTACGATGTCTCCTCTCTCGACGAAGCGGAGTTGATAAAGGAAGTTGAGGGCCATTGGCACGACGTCACACATTTACGTATATGGCTGCAAGAATCTACGGATGGGACGCGTAAAGACCTGTGGATAATCAGCGGGAGTCTTGATAGTACTCTCCGCAAGTGGAAACTGTCAGGTGCGAGCGATATCATGCGACTCTGATGGGCTACGTTCTCACCGAGCGTGTTAGGGCTTGTCGTGCCCACACCACCCGTGACCGAAGAACAAAATGATACTTCTGTAAAGAATGCGACCAGTGGACCCAGAGAGCAGCTTGGCTTGACGGAAGAAGAGGAAAAGGAGCTCGCTGATTTGATGGAAGACGGTATTTACAGTAAATGATGTACAGGGAACAACTTGACAATGTTACAGCTGTTTTCATATCGATAGGCCTATATGGAAAAATTACTAGCGAGCTGAGTGAGCGGGGATATCAAGGATAACTGAAGTCTGATCGACGAAAAATGTCTCGACTTTTTTGTTGTCGTAAGTCTCCTGATGGTGGGAGTTCCTGAAACTCAGCCCGCTACTAATTTTTTCCGCAAATAGGCCTTCGATACGAAAACGGCTGTAAGTAAAGTAAACGTGTAAAACTCAATCCGCTGAGCAATTATAGTTTAGCGTGAGGCCCCATCAAGGCGTTCGCGTGACTAAGGGTCTTAGCCGCAGTAGTTACAAGTTCATCCACACTGATAACAAGGTCAGATTCAAGACCCAAGGACATAGACGCGCAAATGGCTCACATCTCTTTTGCAGGTTTGATATCCTAAGGGAGGATACCGCGAATCAGCAAAGATTTTTAAAGAATAGACAAGGATAAAAAAAAAAAGAACAACCTTGATCGAAGCCGCAACTTTGCCCATCAGCCCTGCGAGAGAAGGTGAAGTCCGATTGCTACTCTAGACTCGATGAGGCTCGGACTCAGACTCACACATGTGGCCTTCCACCGATTTTTCGGGGTGTTTATCCACCTCAACTTGGTGGGGTATCTTACCCTCGGCAACTAACTCCGATATTTCTTGCCGACGATTCTCCTCCCTACAAGTGGGTGTTAAAACGTACGAATGTGCCGGATTTTCAAGTGGGATCTTACCAGTCTCGGACGTATTCAGTCTTGCGTACATGCATCGGCCGACCGCTATACACCAATGTTTTGACCGTGTCATCGTAGCCTGACGACACGACAAGCTGCTTGTGCAAGGGCGGCGCCCCGGACTCTACGCTAGCCACGAAACGAGTACCAACCCACACCCCCGACGCGCCGTAGGACAGTGCGGCGGCGAGGCCCCGTCCGTCAGCAATGCCACCGGCTGCGACAACGATGATGGGCTCTCCCGTCAGAGGGCTTTTCGCGTCTTTACAGAGGTCGACGACGGCCGGAATTAGGACGGAAAAGGGCGTGTCACCGGTATGTCCGCCACCTTCTCCGCCTTGAGCGCATATGATATCAACACCTGTAAAGTGTCCCCGTTCAATGATAAGCGCCATCAACCATGAGAAAAACTTGACCTTGGTCAAGGGCTTTCTGCACGTGCTGCGACGGTCGTTGATTTAAGACGGTAGAACTGATATTCACCGGTGGGAAGTACCTTGGATGACCTATCATGCTGCCAGATAATTGAGAAACAGATCGTTGCACGTTTAGTTCGAATTTTTAGCATACTTCATGACGACAATTCCAGCAGCATGGAGCTTGTCGACCATTTCCCTCGATGGAACACCGATAGCACAGACGAAGAGAGCAGCTTTCTTTTCGATTATGACATTGGTGAGCTCGGACAAGTGACCTTTGGTATAATCGTACTGATGGGGCGGAAAATTGATCAAACTAGCCCACTGATAACCAGCAGATTTGACTTGCATTTGTCTTGCGAGCTCCGCCACCAAGTTGGGGAATGGCGAGGTCGATGCCAAAGGGCGCATCTTTGTCTTCCAGTTCGGCCTTGAGGTCATCAATAGCTTCTCTAAGCAACCTCGGGGTATAACCTATCCCGCCGATGACACCGATTCCACCTGTGCAGGGGGGTAGGATGTCAATTATTGTTTTCAGTTCTATCGTTTGAACACACCTGCATTAGTGACTGCAGCAGCCAGCCTCGGCCCCGAGGCGACGTTCATGCCTGTAAAAATATATGAGAGAGGGAGAAAGAATGTTAAAGAGCCTACCTGCGAGCATGACGGGATGATTTATTTTGAACAAGCGGGTTAGAGGAGTGGTGAACATCTGGTGTGAGGGAGCCATTCCTAGTTCGATTCTTCCGAGTCAACTTGAAGATGTTGCTTGCCCGCGGAGGCATTTATGCATTTTGGTGAACCGGCTATTGAGTGAACCGTTACCCGGTTCTTCTCTTGGAACCATGTCTCCGCCACAGGACACATGTCCAGTCAATCACCTCAAAGACTCGGAGGCCACCACCACCTGCCCTGTGGATCATGCAGCTTGGTCTAACATTCAGCCACACTCCTCCGATAATCTATTGTCGTCATCCTCGTCAGGAACTCCCTCGCCCACTCCCCACACGGGGACCCCTCTCCACATCCCGACAGGTCTCTTCCATCCCTCGCAATGACAAGGAAAACTGGGTGTACCCTTCCGAGGCGCAGTTCTACGCGGCGATGGCCCGCAAGAATCACGACCCCAAGGCACCTGACATGAGCGTCGTCGTGCCCATCCACAACGCCGTCAACGAGCGCGCTTGGTCCCACATCCAACAGTGGGAGGCCGGGCGCGGCGGTGAGCGCTGCGGGGGAGTCCGTCTGGTCAGCTTCAAGGGCAAGCCGGGCGTGCCCAGTCCAAAAGCAAGGATCCTGACCCTCCTCGGGTGCGCGTCTTCCTCACTCTCCTCATCTCAGTCTGACTCTGTACACCCGCAGGTACAACCCACCGTTCGACAGACACGACTGGGTCGTGGAGCGCTGCGGAACCCGCATCCGATATGTGATCGATTTTTATGCCGGCCGTTCCCTACCAGGCACCTCCAACAACGTTTCCTTCTTTCTTGACGTGCGGCCCGCCTTTGACAGCTGGGAAGCCGTCAGCATGCGCACCAGCATGTTCATGAGCAGGTGCACACGCGCGATTCGGGACGCCTTCTCTGGCTCTTCCTCATTACCGCCAGCATCTGCCAAACCCGACTCTTAGCTACGCTTCCTCCGTCATCTACGCGTTACCAGCGCCGCCCCCCTCTGCTCTCACTTAATAGATGTAATCGAATACTCTTTTATATAGTTGGCCAAGTTGATAAAACTGCCTCAGCCTGCAGTCAGGTATTATACTTATACAGTATAACATTATTGGTTGAAGGCGAAGTGAAACTACAGAACTGTAAAAACGTCAACTACTGGGCAGATCCGCCAATCCCTTAAGCCATGTCGACCAAAGCTAACTAACCTCGACGAGCGTCCCAGTTGTCTCCCGCAGCGGACTTTTGAACACAAAGAATGATTGACAAGAAATTCAAGAATATGCGAGAGATAGGCAATAGGCAATAATTCAAGCTGCAATTACAGAAATCGATTCGCAGACTTTATTGTAAGTTACCTCGGCG
This sequence comes from Lactarius sanguifluus, assembly GCA_021527775.1. Taxonomy (NCBI): domain Eukaryota; kingdom Fungi; phylum Basidiomycota; class Agaricomycetes; order Russulales; family Russulaceae; genus Lactarius; species Lactarius sanguifluus. The sequence continues at coordinate 26,875 of JAKEYF010000295.1, forward strand.
CCGCACTGCGGTCCAAAATAAAATAACACAGGAGCGCGGCGGAGCCTGATTCTTCCGCAGCTTGAGCTTACAGCAGTCGAATACAATCACAGGGATCGTCGGCCAGTCTTTCTCGTCTGTGGTCGCTTGCGGCACGACCTTGCGGACCACGTCGCCGAAACCCCGGATGACACTTCCAAAGACGGCGTAATTACACAGATACGTATGTATGGAAGAGGAGATGGAGGACTCCTAGAGAGGATCGTATTAGAAAGACAAGAGAGAAAGAGGACGGACGAAAGTTGGTCCCACAGCCTGGTGTGTAGAATGATGATAAGAGAAAGACGGAATAGATATAATCTTCCGTCTGGCCACCGGCCACCACTTAATGATACATGCACACCCTTGAGCGCTTTAGCAACATCTCACGATGACTTGTAATGCACAACGCATAGTGTGCCTACAAGCACGGAGGTGGCAAATTACTTTGGAATGGCCAACTTGTTGATAAGAACACCCCCCGCTTGTACCTTCTCTTTCCAGTCCCTCTCAATTTCTGAAATATCCCAGGTGGCCGCCAGATATCTGGCATATCAGAGCCGTCAGAACGTGAACTGCAGCACCATCAGGCACATATAGCACTGACTTTCCGTTCAACCAGTCGAGCCGACCAGAAGTAAGGTAGAGCATCGTTGCGGCTGGAAGTTGCAGCGTGTCATTGGGAAAATCATCAGGGAATACATAGCACGATTCTTCAACTATCTGCGTCTTGATGGCTCCCGGATGCAACGAAAAGACAGTCAACTTGGGATATTCTTCCAAAGAGTAGAGCCTGAGACATTTGAAACTGGTTAAGAAAGCCTACGCACCAAGGGCGATGAATTCAACCAGGCGATTAATAGCATGTTTCGAAATAGCGTAGTCACTTGCATGTGGGATGCGGAGCTGTGCAGCACTAGAAGAGACGACCACGATACGCCCGCTAGTCTTCTCTAGCGCCGATAGCGAGACCCTTTACCTCTATTAGGACCCGATCTCTGGAAAGAGATGATGGCGAAAACAAACCGGACGGTATTGTAAACGCCTCGGACATTAACCTCAAATGTGTTCCACCACTGATCAGGGTCCTTGTCACCCAACTCTGCAGTCGCAAAGTTAGAACTGAGACGGGTGTGTTTCTTCATTGACCTACGTACTTAGATTGCAGTTACTCACAGCACCTGCATTGGCAATGAGGACATCGAGCCGACCGAAACGCTCGAGTGTGGCTTGTACGGCTGCCTCTGTGGCCGTGGGGTCTCGCACATCAGCGGGAACAACAAGTACCTGAGCGCCCGAAACTGCCGCATGGATGATATCAGCTGTCTTATCAAGAGTCTCTTGGGAACGCCCCGCGATAGCCACGTTTGCACCGGCCTTTGCGTAGGTGATGGCAGTTTCCTGTCCGATTCCACGAGATGCGCCCGTGACGAGCACGACCTTGCCACGGTATGTTTGGTTTGCGAAGGCCTCTTTCGGGTCAATCGCTGAGTATATACTACAGGGAGGGTAAGTGGAATAGGAGATTCGGCGGATGTATGAAGTGAACTGGAATTTACTCGTGGTGATTCGTAACAGGGAGCTCTTCTTCGTAACCGACAATGGACTGAATCGAATCCATGAGGAAGGAACGAGATGATGGGGACGCTGTCTGAGCCGGGACCTTCATATATGTCTGCTTTCTTTCCAAAAATAAAAGGAATGCTTGAGCTGACTGAGCATTCCCGATCAAACGAGTCATCACAATCCCGACACACCCCGTCATAATCGAAGGGCACTAATTTAGTGTTAACCGAGCGGTGTTACGCCCGAAGGTAACCCCGATCGCTTGTGCTGACACGGAGGTCTTTAACTTGAGCAATAATTTGAGCAAAATGAGGAGTCAAGCTAGTCAAGTCTTGAAGAAATAGGACACACCCATGAACCTGAGCTGGAGGAATCATACATGAGATCGGCCTCGCAAAAGGAGACGGTCGAGAATATTGGTTCAAGTTGAGAGGAGGCGGTCGAATGGACAGCGGTCTGTGAGAACTTTTATTCAGATGGCTATCCAGACAAAGGTCCAGACGATATAGTAAGGTCCACACGCTCTCTGCACTGCAACCCACGCATGGGCGGCCGTTTCTTGGTTCAATGACGTGTACCAGGGTATGACGCCACGGCGTAGGTGTGAACGTACCGTACTCAGGCTAACTCAAGCTTACCAACTTGCTTACCAGCATTATTGGTACCGTGGGAAACAAGGCGACCGCACTTATGGGTATCTTATGTCATCTGGTGCAACTGCAACTGCATCAAATGCCATCAATGACACTTTTCCTTGCACTTTTCAAGTTTCCCTTGCTTTTTCCCTTGCTATTTTCCCTTGCTTTTTCTCTTGCTTTTCCCCTTGCTTTTTCTAGTCAACAAAAAAAGCCGTTTCCATGAGTACTGTTACAATATAATATTATCGTGCACCCAATTTATCCAGAAATGTACAACACCTTTAAAAGTTCCCATCGACTCGATCCCCGAATTTCCATTTTACATCCGGCGCTTTTAGTAGTCTCGAGACCTTGTGCGGCCTCATTCGTATGTGATTATATGATCGCCTCATCTTCAGGACTTGAATTTTTTGTATCTCATTTTGTGCTAAGTGTCAAGGTCCATGCTAGGTAAGCGTCGGGGTTATAGCACTGTATCTGCGAGCGTAACAACTAAGGTAACACCTACGTTGCTTGTCATTCTTAACACCGAAACACGTTCAAAAATAGAAGTTGCTATCGATTATTGAGGCCATATTGAGGCGTAGATTGTGATGACGAGCACGATCGGGAACGGCTCGATCGGTCAGCACGCGTCCCTCCCAGTGTTCCTTTCAGCTTTAGATCTGCTCTTGTTAGTCACGACGAAGAATCGCTACGATGTAAATTCATTCCCATTTAATTTATACACGCGCATCATCTCCTCACCCTCTCTGTAGTGTGTACAGACTGCACAAGTGAGCACAGGCCTGTGCAAACACAGGGGATCTAGAAAGTGTGAAAATCGCGATTCATCAGCCAGGGAGAGTGTGGTCGTATCACAGGGGGTCCTCATTAGGAAGGTCCAAATCTTTTCCAGGTCTCCACTGTACCACCACCACCCCCCCAAACGTCCTGTTCGGGATTCCGGTCCCGCCACCCCTTGGCCCGGCCTATGCTCTTCTCTGATATGGCTCTATCTAGCTTGAAGAGCAGATATGCATTTGCTTCTTCAAGCATGTCCTTTTTGGCAGGGATAAGATCTAGGAGGTGGTTAGTGATGTCACTAGTACGCTGTCTGGGGTGACAGTGGGGTCGTATTCTGGGACGAGGATCGGATTGGCGAATAGCGTGTCCGAGTTGTACTCCCTCTGAGAGCCTGGGCTCTCCTTAAAGTGGTTGTTCTGTTCTTCTGACTTGACTGTTGCGTGCGGAGGTCGCCGAGGCGGCCCTCAGGCTAAAACGGCCGACCCGGGTCGGGTGCAGTGGGCGGCGGGGATACCTCAGTCCTCTCAGCCGACGGTGTTTCCAATGGCGAGATCGGGAAGGGGATTGAGCGGACACCTGCGGACACGTCGCCACGTCCATGTCAGCACAAGCGGTTGGGGTTACCTGCGAGCGTAGCGTCCCTCGAAATTCTCAACACCGAATTAGTGCTGTTCGATGATTGATGAGGTGTGTCGATGGCTCGTTCGATCGGGAATGCTCAGTCAGCTCAAGCATTCCTTTTATTTTTGGAAAGAAAGCAGACATATATGAAGGTCCCGGCTCAGACAGCGTCCCCATCATCTCGTTCCTTCCTCATGGATTCGATTCAGTCCATTGTCGGTTACGAAGAAGAGCTCCCTGTTACGAATCACCACGGGTAAATTCCAGTTCACTTCATACATCCGCCGAATCTCCTATTTCACTTACCCTCTTTGTAGTATATACTCAGCGATTGACCCGAAAGAGGCCTTCGCAAACCAAACATACCGTGGCAAGGTCGTGCTCGTCACGGGCGCATCTCGTGGAATCGGACAGGAAACTGCCATCACCTACGCAAAGGCCGGTGCAAACGTGGCTATCGCGGGGCGTTCCCAAGGGACTCTGGATAAGACAGCTGCTATGATTCATGCAGCAGTTTCGGGCGCTCAGGTACTTGCTGTTCCCACTGATGTGCGAGACCCCACGGCCACAGAGGCAGCCGTACAAGCCACACTCGAGCGTTTCGGTCGGCTCGATGTCCTCATTGCCAATGCAGGTGCTTTGAGTAACTGCAACCAAAGTACGTAGGTCAATGAAGAAACACACCCGTCTCAGTTCTAACTTTGCGACTGCAGAGATGGGTGACAAGGGCCCTGATCAGTGGTGGAACACATTTGAGGTTAATGTCCGAGGCGTTTACAATACCGTCCGGTTTGTTTCCGCCATCATCTCTTTCCAGAGATCGAGTCCTAATAGAGGTAAAGGGCCTCGCTATCGGCGCTAGAGAAGACTAGCGGGCGTATCGTGGTCGTCTCTTCTAATGCTGCGCAGCTCCGCCTCCCACATGCAAGTGACTACGCTATTTCGAAACATGCTATTAATCGCCTGGTTGAATTCATCGCCCTTGGTGCGTATGCTTTCTTAGTAACCAGTTTCAAATGTCTCAGGCTCTACTCTTTGGAAGAATATCCCAAGTTGACTGTCTTCTCGTTGCACCCGGGAGCCATCAGGACGCAGATGGCTGAAGATGCGGGCATTGAATTCCCTGATTATATAATCTTCGACACGCTGCAACTCCCAGCCGCAACGATGCTCTACCTTACTTCTGGTCGGGTCGACTGGTTGAACGGAAAGTCAGTGCTATATATGCCTGATGGTGCAGTTCACGTTTTGACGGCTCTGATACGACAGATATCTGGCGGCCAACTGGGATATTTCAGAAATTGAGAGGGACTGGAAAGAGAAGGTACAAGCGGGGGGTGTTCTCATCAACAAGTTGGCCATTCCAAAGTAGTTTGCTACCTCCGTGCTTGTAGGCACAGTATGTGTTGCGCATTACAGGACATTGTGAGATGTTGCTAAAGCACTCAAGGGTGTGTATGATATCATTAACTTGAAGGAGGCTCCCATACCCGTACCCGGCAATACCCGACCCGTGACCCGTGCGGGTTTTCCATACCCGTGCCGATCACTAGTAAGCGCTTCATCGTATCTCGATCGAATCCACATACACTCATCAACAAGTCGAACAGTGCCGCACATACAGTGTTGGAGACTTGGATGTCACGCAACATCGCTGTTCAGTAACGTTCAGTGCGTACCAGTGTAACATTGCCACCCAACCAAGCCGGAGAAGATCACGAACAATGTCTTTACTTTACACTGTTTTAATGTACATTAGCTACAATTTTTGACCAAATAATGAATAATTTTACTCTTTCTGAATGAAACATTTCTCGAAACATTTCACAAAATCTGTTCGCAGATTAGTTCAAACGGAATGCAAATTATCCTTACTGTAATTATTAGCAGAGGACTTAATTAAAACGGAAAATGGGCGCTAAGTGCTAATTAATCATAATTAGCGCTAATTAGCGAGAAGGTATTTTCCGATCCCGCCTCCAGGCGGTATTTCTGCAGCAAAGAGGTGTTGATATTGGCAAACTATGCTAGAACCAGTCTAAAAAAGATGGTGGTGGTACGGAAGGAAGGGGACGACATATGGACGCAGGATCTTGTATCTCTTCTGTGATATTTTAGAGGAAAGTAGGTATGATCTCGTCGTACGGGACCGGTTGGCGACGTTTGTAGGCGGCGCTCCAGGTGATGGGTTAGTACGCAAGCGGTCTACCTCGGACGAGAAGAATGACGAGCCCGACTGAGCAAGCTCAGGTTGATGGACGCGAAGGCGAGCGAGAAGGACGTCTTTACAAGCGACCTCAGCACCAAGCTGTTAGATACGATGGTTGCGCGCCTCCCGCTTCTCGTGGACGTCGTGCAGCTTCCACCTGCGGCACGTTGAGATGGGAACATTGATTTCCGGACAAGGGAAGAGACGGATCGAATGAGTGATATTTTGTCGACGTTGGGGTGACCTTCGATATCGGAGTCGTCAGATACCTGTAGGGAGGATCGTATTAGAGGGACAAGAGAGAAAGAGGACGGACGATCCTCGAGTAAAGTCCAAAAAAAAAAAAAAAAAAAGAACCTCGAGTAAATCCATCCCATCGCAGCCGTCTCCGTCATGAACCGAGTCTCATACATTGGCGGGAATAGCAAGTATCCAAACGCCCAAAGCCGCCGGATGGATCACCGTGACTGTCTTATCAGGGGTCGCTTGCGGACGCCATGCGATGGCCTTGTTTGCACCAGTCATTGCGTACAGTAGGTCCCCGCCTCCCCCCCTTTGGGAAATTAGGAGATGTGCCTGTGATGAATACGACCTTAGTCACCTCACCACGGCCGTCACGGCGTGTTTGATTTGCGAAGCGACCCTTTCCAGTCAACTGTCGAGTACACACTACAGAGAGGGTGAGGAGATGAAGCACATGTATAAAGTAAATGGGAATTTACATCGTAGCGATGCTTCGTCGTGACCGACTAAAGGCGAGTCCATAAAGCTGAGAGGAACACTGGAAGGGATCTTTCTCTCTCCCAAATTTCAAAAGGTGCCGACAGAGCGTTCTCGATCAAGCTCTATAGAAATATATTATGAGTTGAACGTTGATCACCCGATGGGATGAGCGAGGGAGTCTTTACATGTTAGGTAAGCTACTTCACGTGCAATCACGATACCGGAATAGTCCGTGATCCGAACTCAGCCCTACTCAGCCGGTTAGCACCGACTGCTATTCCTACACTCCCTTCACGTCGGTGCTAATCCCATCTCTGCGACGTGTTTCCTATGCTTTGGCCTAGCCGGAGCTTTAGTGGGTATATCTGCCGTCTGATCAGGATCCCGGCAGTCTGCGATCTCGACAATATTCTCTGACACGCGGATCAAGTGCCATCGAGTTGCAAGATGTTTTGACCTCTTGTGGAACTTGGGGTTCTTTGCCATTATCGCGGCACCCATATTGTCTTCTTTGATCAGCGTAGGATATGGCTGACTCCGAGTTCCTCATACAGATTCCTCAACCATGCGGCCTCGCGACTCGCCTCTGATCTTGTCATCACAATCTACACCTCAATATAGGCCTCAATAACTGACAGCAACTCTCGACCAATTTTGAACGTGTTTCGGCGTTAAGAATGTCAAGCAACGTAACGTAGTTGCAGATATGATATGATACCGGCGCCCCGCGGCCTTGTTTCCTACGGTACCAATAGATTCCCTTTCTTGACCCCTTGCTGTTCATACCTACCGCCGTGGCGTCATAGTAGCCACGCCCTGGTACACGTCGTTGAACCAAGAAACGGCTGCCCGTGCGTGGGTCCGTTGCAGTGCAGAGGGCGTATGGACCATACTATATCGTCTGGACCTTTGTCTGGATAGCCATCTGAATAGAAGTTCCCACAGACCGCTGTTCATTCAACCGCTTCCGTGATTCTCAACCAATATGCTCGACGATCTCCTTTTGCGAGGCCGATCGCATGTAATTCCTCCAGCTCAGGTCCGTGAGTGTGTACCCCTTATTTCTTCAAGACTTGAATTCCTCATCTCATTTTGCTCATACTAAAGGCCTGGTCCGTGTCAGCACAAGCGATCAGGGTTACCTGCGGGCGTAACGCCGCTCGGAACTCTTAGCACCGAATTAGTGCCGAGTGTGTTGTCGGGAGTGTGATGCGTTCGATCGGGAATGCTCAAGCGTTCCTTTAATTTTTGGAAAGAAAACAGATATATAAGAAAGTCCCGGCTCAGACAGCGTCCCCACCATCTCGTTCCTTCCTCATGGATTCAATTCAGTCCATTGCCGGTTACGAAGAAGAGCTCCCTGTAACGAATCACCACGAGTAAATTCCAGTTCACTTCATATATCCGCCTCATCTCCTATTCCACTTACCCTCTGTAGTGTATACTCAGCGATTGACCCGAAAGAGGCCTTCGCAAACCAAACATACCGTGGCAAGGTCGTGCTCATCACGGGCGCATCTCGTGGAATCGGACAGGAAACTGCCATCACCTACGCAAAGGCCGGTGCCAACGTGGCTATCGCGGGGCGTTCGCAAGAGACTCTTGATAATACAGCTGCTATCATCCATGCGACAGTTTCGGGCGCTCAGGTACTTGCTGTTCCCGCTGATGTGCGAGACCCCACGGCCACAGAGGCAGCCGTACAAGCCACACTCGAGCGTTTCGGTCGGCTTGATGTCCTCATTGCCAATGCAGGTGCTTTGGGTGCCTTCGACCAAAGTATGTAGGTTAATGAAGAAGCACACCCGTCTCAGTTCTAACTTTGCGACTGCAGAGTTGGGTGACAAGGGCCCTGATCAGTGGTGGAACACATTTGAGGTCAATGTCCGAGGCGCTTACAATACCGTCCGGTTTGTTTTCGCCGTCTTCTCTTTCCAGAGATCGGGTCCTAATAGAGGTAAAGGGCCTCGCTATCGGCGCTCGAGAAGACTAGCGGGCGTATCGTGGTCATCTCCTCTATTGCTGCGCAGCTCCGCATCCCACATGGAAGCGACTACGCTATTTCGAAACATGCTATTAATCGCCTGGTTGAATTCATCGCCCTTGGTGCGTAGGCATTCTTAACCAGTTTCAAATGTCTAAGGCTCTACTCTTTGGAAGAATATCCCAAGTTGACTGTCTTTTCGTTGCACCCGGGAGCCATCAAGACGCAGTTGGTCGAGGAATCGGGCTTTGCATTCCCTGATGATGTTCCCTGTGACACGCTGCAACTTCCAGCCGCAACGATGCTCTACCTTACTTCTGGTCAGGTCGACTGGTTGAGCGGAAAGTCAGTGCTATATGTGCCTGATGGTGCTGCAGTTCACGTTCTGACGGCTCTGATACGCCAGATATCTGGCGGCCAACTGGGATATTTCAGAAATTGAGAGGGACTGGAAAGAGAAGGTACAAGCGGGGGGCGTTCTTATTAATAAGTTGGCCATTCCAAAGTAGTTTGCTACCTCCGTGCTTGTAGGCACAGTATGTGTTGCGCATTACAAGATATCGCGAGATGTTGCTAAAGCGCTCAAGGGTGTGCGTGATTATCATTAAGTGGTGGCCGGTGGCCAGAAGGAAGATGATATCTGTTCTACCTTTCTCTATCGTCATTCGACACACTAGCCGTTCAAATCCTGTAGCCCTGCCTGGAATCTTGTACGGTCCAAACCACTAGCTGCGGCTCCTCAGTCGGCCTCTGAACTAGATTGGGGTGCTGTTGCTGAGGGCGGAGATAGAACGAAGGCTGCCTTTCGCAGGGACGAAAGCGCTTCGGGCCCACCTTAAATAAACCGCACCATAACTAACACTATCGCCACCTCACACAACCCACTACAGTTGCCACTCCCGCGGTCTGAAGATGCCTCGGAGCCAGGATATCAACCTCTGCACTCCCTACAAGGAAAATCTACTAGCTCGACGTAGTTTTAGTTTTCCAGGTCAGGTGTTGTGGGCAATCTGCAGGGCGGTAAAATACGGGCAGATGGTCGTATTATTTTTCTGTGGTCACTTCGCAGGTTTGACCGTTAGCCACTGGCAGTCTTCATGATGGTAAAGGGTAATTAGCGTTTAGCCGTAAGCGGCCACGGGAAATCCTTACAAAATATTTTTCACACGAGGACACATGCACCTCGGAGCAGCGTTGGCGGGGCGCAGCCTGTCTCCGCCACTGCCATCGTCATCATCAAGGACACTCGGCTCGAGGATGCGTCGGCTGAGCACCCCTGTCGTCATTCTCGTCGGGAGTACAATTGCAACACCAAGTCAATGACATAGGTGGTCAGTTGGGAGGCGGTTGCAACAGAGGGCTCTAGTTGACAACCATATCCTCGGCAGTGTCCAAGCGTGCGCGCTTGCGCAACTGCAAAACGCCCACTTACGGCCTAGATTTGATGGTATCCCGTGTCTCAAGTCCTCCAACGCCCCCATCGGCACCAGTACCTGCCTGACTAGCAGGAGGACGTACACCGGCCATTGACGCCTGCTTATCGTCTCCCGGCAAGCTCTCGCTAATCTCGGTTTTTTGAGAGTGGGTATGACGATGAGTACGCACAACATCCGAGTAAGACCCTTGTACAGCCCATAGTTTACCACTTCGAGGTCCTTCAGATTCGTCCCCCTGTTGAGAATCATCTTGGAGAAACCCGGCACGAAGTGTGCACTGAAGAACCGATCTGATGGTGGGCTGAGGACGTGGCCGATGAATTTAAAATAGTGGAGGCGCTCACCATGGGCCAGGTCGATCTGTCGTGTACCGAGAAGCGGTAGCTCGGATAGAATATCGTGCGCTTGAGGAAGAAGAACCACTCGCGGGAGACGCCGCCATAGTTGAGCACGTCCTCGCCCTCAAAATGGACCACGAGCCGCTTGCTGTGGTCATCCGGCCAGGGACGCATATTTTCCACGAAGCTGTCCTCGAAGACCCACCCGCAGTGCACGCGCACGTCGCCCTTGGCGTCGGTAATCAGGCACATCGCTAGCTGGCTTCAGAAGTAGACGGTCTCCCGCTAATAGTTGCGCTTACACTGCGGCATGTCTGCATCGACCATTGACGGCAGCCGCGGGTCGTGGTCGTGCGTGTGCTGTGATTCAGAACATACATTTACGAATTCGATGGCAGCGGACCTAGCGTGGCGCGGTTCGCGAGCGCAGTTGTCACCGCCACTAAGGCGAAGGTTCGCCGAAGGTCATTCCACGTTGTCGTACGCGTGCAGCGCTCCACACATCTGAGGGGCGAGCGAACATCAGCGTAGGTGCCATCTGCGTTGGTTGTGTTCGGAGATGATGGTACATGAGCGGCAGGAATAGGCGCCCGTTGATTGGGATGAACGCGTCCGGGCAGTACTGCATGTATAGCGATCGACGTCGTATGAGCACCCGCACGGATTGTGTCGGGGCTCCTATCTGAAGAGGATACAATAAGTGGATATCGTCGAAGGACTGGGTAAGATGAAGTTGTTGAGATATGTGGTGAGCGGGAACGCCCGAGAGGCAGACGAATCTTTCCCACGTGCCATCAAACGTGACTCCCTTCTTTACCCTCGACCACAATGTCGACAAAGGTCTCGTTTACTGTCCGAAGGCCCACACCAGAGTCGCGCGCTCCATCTGCTGGCCCGGACTCCGACGATCCACGTTTCAAAGTGCCGGCCCTGCCACGCCATCTCGTCAACGACCACAGCGCCAGCAATAGTTCACCAGGTAGTCCACTTGCAGGCAACTCACCCAAAAGGAGGGCCCCCGATAACGCAGATTCGAGCGACGAAGATGAGAATGGGCCCACAGATGAACTCGTAACCGGTTTTGACCGGTTCGGGGTGCAGCGGTGCGTTACAACAGTCGTCTCGCCCTCAAGGTGCAGGGGTCCGCAACTCACCATAGCTACTACAATTAATCACAGAGTCACCCCTCGACCAGAGCCTCAAGGACCGCTCGTTATACCCGCTCTCAAAAACCGAGATTGGCGAGAGCTCGCCAGGAGACGACGAGCAGGCGCCGGCGGGCAAATGTACGTCCCTCCTGCTGGCCAGGCGGGTATCGGTGCCGACGGGAGCGTTGGAGGCCTTGGAACGCGAGATACTATCAACTCTGGGCCGCAGGTGAAAGGCCTTCAATTGCGCAAGCGCAAGCGCTTGGACACTGCTGACGATATGGCCGTCGAACTCGAGCCGTCTCCCTCTGATGTGACCACTGAGGAGCCTGAAGAATCTGAAGACCAACGCGCAATACGTGCGCTTCTCGCTGGTACAGAAGGTGACGACGGCCACGAGGGACCCGTCATCGATACCATTCCCCTCACCAATGGTTCTGCGCGCCGTGGTCCCACGGAAGACGACGCATTCAAGCAGGACGTCGACGAACTGCCCAATGAAGCTTCACTCACGGACTACGAGCGCGTACCCGTCGCACAGTTTGGTGCGGCGCTGCTGCGCGGGATGGGCTGGAAACCTGGAGAACCCGCAAGCAGGAACAAGAAGCGCGGAATCGTCGAGCCCTGGCTGCCTGCCTCCCGACCTGCGTTGCTTGGCATCGGTGCTAAAGAACGCGAGGCGTTGGATGATGGCAGTGGCGGGAGGCGTGGGCCTTCACGTCCTGAGCGCAAATACGTCCCGCTGTTACGCAGGGAGTCGTCGGACAGGTCGTCGCCTCTCTCGCAACCCCCATCACGCAGCGATTCTAGGATGGCGTCGCCGTCGTCGTCGGAAAGGGAGAGGAGGGACTCGACCGATACTAGAGACCGACGCCGAGACCGTGACCGAGAGCGGGAGAGGGACCGGAATCGGGAGAGGGAGAGGGAGAGGGACGGGCGGGATGGCGATCGTAAGACCGAGCGGGAGATGGACAGAGATAGGCACAGGGACGGCAGGGACAAGACTAGACAGAGAGAACGTTCGCCACGGTCGAGTCAGCAAGACCCTGGTCGTCGTGGCCGATGACGAAGAAGTATTGTATAACTTCAAGCGTTGTCTGACCTCTTACTGTAGATACTTTTCTGTGAGACTGTTGAATCTTGGCTTCCCGGAATGAACACCTCTGAGATCGATGAAATACGTCGTGATCCTTGGAGCACACTCGAATACAAGTATAACTAGCGATGCATTCCTACCAATGATGCGCGCGTCGTACGTCTCTATTGTCAAAGGAAACGAGCTCGTTCTGATGAAGGGACGGGCCACTCAGGAAATTGAAGAGGACTTGTCCCGCGACGTGGAGTATGTCGATCCTTCTCCGTTGGGACAAAGTGACCGACAAGCGAATCTGCACCGACAGTCATAATGTGTTCTTGCCTCTGGCCTGTATAAAGGCGCTAATCAGATCAGGATTGGTACACATTTTAACATGAATCACGTCTATCGAGCTTGTTTTTTCAGTTTTGCCTTCTTTGTCGGCGGTTCATCTCGGGGCTCCTCCTCCTCCTCCTCTTCATCCTCCTCATCATCGTCATCATCTCCACTCACTTCCCCCTCACTGATCTCCTCGTCCTCGTCCCAGGAACTCTCCTCTCCCTCCTCCTCTTCGTCAGTCTCCCCTGTCGTGCTGGCCTTGCCCTTTCCTGCCAACGCCGTTTTCCGTTGTACATTCCGTTCCTGTTCCTCGCGACGTTCCTTTCTTAGTTTCGCCTTGGCGGCGTGCGATGCCTTTTGAGCTGCGACCTCAGCCTTCGTCTTCTTGACTGAAAATTCAAGTCAAGTCAACAAAACTTAGACACCGGAAGGACAAAGGGCATACCAAATTCGTGAAAGATGACCGCGCTTTCCCTCCCCGGCAAGCCCTCGGTGATCTTCACCAAGCGCAGCTCCATCCGCGGGCCAATCTCGTCGAGGCGCACCGCGCGCTTCTGGCCCTTACGGTTATTCCTGCCGACGTAGTCCTCCGCGAGCGACACGACGTCCGCCTCGTCCTCCGCAGCCGACGACACGTCCGACGTCGCGGCGCTCTCGTACCCGTCCGCCGTGCCGCCCCGCGCCCGCAGCACATAATCCGCGACGTCCTTCTCGTTGCCCAAGTCGAGCATCGCGCCACCGCTACTACCACCACCACCGGCACCGGCGCCACCGGAGGCACCGTTGCCCTGCAGGACGCGCCGCACGCGCCGCGAGACGCCGTACGGCTTGACGGTGATGCGGAAGTGGCGCCAGTCGATGGTCCCGCGCTCTGCGTTGTACGCGACGAGCACGACGCGGCGTGCGGAGGAGAGCGCGAGCTTGTGCGGTGCGAGCGGGGGGAAGAGCGTCTGGAACGTCTTCATTACGAGCGTCAGGTGTGGTGGGGCAGATGGGCCTGGTGGAGGGAAGGACGCGAGAACGAGCTGGTTTTTTTTTTTTAGAATGATAAAGGAGAGGTGGTTTGAGAAACGCATTGTACGTACGAGCGGCGCGCTCATAGATTCGATTGAGCTCAGGTGCTTCGCGTGGCGCGAGGACGCAATGATGTCCTTCACGAGGCTGTAACGCTCGACACGGAAGCTGAGCGTGGGCCCGTTGGATAGGCGCAAGATGCGCAAAGAAGGGGCGATATCGGTCAGAGAGAACGCGAGGAGGTGAGTGACCTGCAGCGCGGGCGCCATGGTCAAAAAGTCTTTGAGTTTGTTTCGGGAACGTTCCTTCACTTGCACGAAAAGGTCACATCGGCATTGGGATCACAAAAGCAAGAGCTGCAAGCGGCAAAGACAAACCCTGAGTCTGGTCGCTGTGTTGGGTTCCATGACTTTGCGAATGTCACGGGTAAGTTGTGTGAGAGAGGTGCCAACGTGGCCATGCTTTATGACGAAGGATTTGGGAACATTAGCGGTGGACGACTCTTGGGGTCGTGTCCCCTTCAAATGGGTTCGATTTTTCCGTCTGCGAGGCATTCCAAGACAAGTGAGAGATGGACCGGGCCGAGTTGATAATAATAAGATACAAGATGAACTAAAGCATATCTGTGGCTACACTCGAACGGAGCAGGTACAGCACCGAATCGGGGGCACTATGTAGGAGAGAGAACAAAATGATACAGCTCCAGAAGTGTCGACAATTAGTCAAGAATTTTACCGGATGGACCGCGTGGCTGCGTACTGACTACAAGGGTAAAGAGCGTGACGGGGTAACTACTAGTTTAGAAAGGTATGTAGTTCAACAGATGATAACGATAGAGATTAAAACTCGCTGAACTGAAATCCGACAACGTCAAAGCGGCGCTGGAGGGTGTTCTCTTCCTGGATGAGGCCTGGAATCTGATCTGGAGGAGGTAGAGGAAGCCGGGTAAAGTGGCGTGTGTCATCATAGGATGTCACATGCGGTACGATGGGTGCCTAACGATGCAGGGAAATCGAGAATTAGGACACAAAAATGAGAACTAGATAGGGGAATGGACTCACTCTGATCTCGCGCCGTTCTAGCGCACCCCAATCCACGCCTCGGAACCAGGGATGCTCGAGAACATCGTCCGCGCCAGCGAGGAGATTCCCTAGGCGCTGGGTACGATCTGGGTGCAAGAATCCACGGATGAGATTGCGGGAGAGGGGATCCATGTCCCTGGGCCATTGGATTTTCCCCTTTAGAATACGGTCGTAGATACCGTACGCGGTCTCGTCAAAGAATGGTGGATGGCCAACCATCATCTCATAAGCAAGGATCCCACAAGCCCACCAGTCCGCGGGCTTCCCGTGGCCATCAGACTGAATGATTTCGGGGGCGAGATATTCCGGGGTACCGCATAATGTCCAAGTACGGTCGTCGACCACTTTAGCAAAGCCAAAATCGGTAAGGCGGAGGTATCCGCGATTGTCAAGAAGGAGGTTTTCCGGTTTGAGATCGCGATAGATAATATTGAATGAATGTAGGTACTTTAGAGCAAGGACGATGGTTGCAAGATAGAAACGGGTGACATCAGGGCTGAAGCGTCCAGCGCGGCGAAGATGGGTAAAAAGCTCCCCACCGGGGACGTAGGAAAGGAGCATGTAAATATTCATGCTGTCTTGAAAAGTCGCATACAAATCGACGATAAAAGGGTGTCGCACACGGGAAAGGATGCGTCGTTCTGCCTTGACGTGTTCAACTTGACGGAGGCGAATTACCTCAGTTTTTTGAAGCACCTTCATTGCAAAAAATTTGACGGAATTGGTCTGGGTAGAGACCGCGGGACGGTATTTGACGAGAAGCACGCGGCCAAAGGTACCAGTGCCTAAGGAACGCCGGATTGAGTGAGGAAAAGATAATGACGAGAGTGACATCGCCTACGTACCTAAGGTGCCCCTGACCTCGAAGTCCTGAAGGCGAAGGGAGCGATGAACATGTTCTTCTTCGTCATCGAGGAGTCTCACAGGGGGGTTGGCAGCTTGAGGAGGCACGCAGTCATGATCCATATCATGATCTTGAGAAGATTCTGATAGTGAAGGGGGCGGAGAGTGAGGTGGAGAGTGAGGTGGGGACTGGTCAGGGGAGTGGTCCGAGGATGCATTGGTGGAGTAGGGCGCTTGGGGCTCGATGGTCAGCTCGGGCCCGAGGAGGGTTTTGCGGGGAGAGGAAGGAGGAGTGGTAGAGTCCGTGAGGACCATGACAGCTGAACCACGGGGGGAGGGTCGACATGGACTTTCGCAAACAGAATTGGCGGGGATGGGGATGGGTAAAGAGGAAGAACGAGGTATGATAGGCAAGAGAGCGACATCCATGAGGCGGTAACTGCCGGAAAGGTGAAATTTGGCGAAAGCTTGTTGTTTTGGCTGGTAAGAGACGTCTAAGGTGGGGTAAAAAGGTAAAAACAAGGGCGACAGGCGACAGGCGGCGGGTGAGGCGACCAGCGCAGTTGCGAGTCTCGATAATACAAGTCCTTCCTATTTCTGCTGCCCATTCAATGATCACGTGCGATTCGCCTATCTGTAAATTTCAAAATCTGGGTGTTGGGCCACTTGCACTGCTTCTTACAAGTACGGTGATTAGAGGCTTTTTTTTGTGAAGTCTCCCTCGCGGGTACAGTGCGCTCCTACTGACCACTCTTTTTGACCATCCTTCCTCCCTACTTGTACAGGCGTCATGACAGGGGCCTATATTAACAGTGCTGCGAGTTGGGTAACGAACCACTCTCCCCATTCAGCCGCTCTCGACTTTTGTTTGCCATGCCCGCATTAGTCCCTGTGCACAACACCCTAGGGGCGTTGCTCATTGGCACTGTCCTCTCGTCTATGTATGTCTTACTGTCCGTAATATACTCTCGCAGAACCTGATCCATCGCCCATCCAGTATCTATGGTGTTACCTGGTTGCAAGTCTATTCCTACTATAATAGTCACTGCTCAAGGGATCGGTGGCCTCTAAAGTCCCTTGTGAGGCCCACTTGCTATGTCCCATCCTCGGGATCTTAATGAAGCCTTGCAGGTCTCTTTTTTGATGTGTGCATTTTTAAATGCTTTGCCATCCGATATATGATAGTGACATCATCTTCGACTAGGCTCGTTGACTCTACCAACGTGGTTTTCGTTATTTACACGACTTATCATATTGGCGTTACAAATTTTGGAGATTATCGGTCCCTCCAATTCGTACCATGGTAAGCCTCTTCAAAAGTGCTGCTATAATGTATTTGGGGTTCTTAAGGCGTTTCCAGGAGTCTTCCCGTATGTCTGTGTTGTGACTCATAGTCTGTCTTCAAACTAACATCTCACTGAAGGCGATAGCTCTATCTGGCTGTGCGCTAGTCCGTTGTGATTGACTTTTGTAATACTTATGCATACGTGACTAGTTGTTCTTGAAGCTACTGTGCAGCAGTACGTTTTCATGGAGAGCTTACGGTGCAACTGTTACTGAAAGGACGTAGCTTCTACGCATATAGGATCTATCTTCGTGCGTTTAATGGTGTTCTTCCTCTGTGTGGGACTTATTTTTGTCCAGTGAACAGGGGTTCCCCATACCTGCCAGCAGCGATCGTACGTATACCCGATTGTTCGGAGCTGGCACCCACTTACATAAACAGTCCACCATCTCACTGACAGCATTCGGTGAGTCCCCCACAGTGGTATGCCTTCGAGACTTTCGCCTTATTTTTAACCGACTTTGCAAGGTATTGGGATTGGTGTGTTTCTCCCTTCTGTTTCTTTGATTGTGGGTCGCTAAGGTGTTGTCCTCGTCTTCAGTGTTTGGTACAAAAGCGTCAGCCGTAGTCGCACATGTTCTTTTCCTTGTTGTTGCTCACAGGTTTGGCATATAGCCTGAAACACATACACGAACCGGGCAATCACTTTCGGGCACGCTTACTCCTTTTATTATCATCCGGGCTACAGTCTCTAATTGCCGCTCACACCAGGATTTTTGCATTGCCGCATCATCTTGCAACGTCTTCTGTGACGCCCTTATTACTTTCGGAATGGTTTACACTCTCTTGAGTAACCGCACTCAAGTTCGGAAGTACGTTCGTAATGGGCATAGCAAAAGTGCCATCACTTTGTTTACACCGGGTGCTAGAACAAACAACGTGCTGAACCACCTTGCGATTTATTCTATCAATTGCGGCACACTTACCTTGTGAGCCAGCGCTGATGTGCGTCGACTTATTTTCTTATGATTGTACTGTTCTGCAGAGTGTTTGCTATCTCTTGCGTCATTTTGGTACTTCTCACTTCCACTTCCTGTGCCCACTTGTCAAATATTGACTCCCTGAACGAAGCTCGCTAAGTATCCAAATGCGCTCCTATACGCGCCGCCCTTCTTCATCTTGAACCGACTCTATTTCTGTGCGTTCATGTCCGTGTGCGTGTTCTTTGTTCGTTATTCATTTGCGATCATCCTGATTCTTGATACCCTATCCTAGCCTGAACTCACGAGATCACCTTCGCGAGACACTCGACGGACAGGAAGGTGTTATCACGTTCAGTCAGCTCAAGGAACGCACAGGCACCACAGTCCCGTGCGCTGTGCAAGTTACGATGGAAACGAGCACCACCGCGGCTATCAGTCTTCCACCGGTCTCAGTTTCCTTCGACACGTCGATCTCCGACCGTGTCATAGCTTTCAACAGAGAAAGGTACCCAGTTCTTCTTGCAGTTCCCCAAGCACCCGGTGTCTTGACGGCATAGGCAAGTGGATATTGTAAAACCATTAGGCCCCCTACATATTTCCTTTTCGTAGGTGACATGCTACCGTCGTCCGCCTGCCTCGTTGGGTTGTACTTCCAACATTGCCAAACATAGTTTTTTGTTCCGATGATATCGATGGCTTGGTGAAGAGATACGGGCCACCAATCCACCACACACGATCAATAATTCGTTCCTAAAACGGTGCCCTCTTGCGCGGGCCTGGATTACTTAGGGAATATTTCTGTAAAGTGAGCTAACAAATGAAATCACTCTTTAACGCCCTCTATTTACACCCCCTCAACCGCCGACGGGGCTTTCCATGTTTGCCGTATACGGCAAGACCAACAATGTTCAAGGGGTCACTTAGATGGGCTAGCATCAAATTGGGATCGTATCATCGAGTGGCACCAGTGACTACGGTTCGTGTCAGCCTTCGGCGTACATCGAGTCTGTCAGCGCCATACGAGTTCACTCCTCTTCTCTTGTAATCTTAAGATGCTACTGTTCCACCGGCGTTGCCCCACTGGCATATTCGGTAAGCTCCGTGTTCAAACTTTGCCAGACGACAATCAAGGTGCTTCTTACGACATTGCCTTCGTCTCGTCAATCAAGTCCACACTGTCTGCCAGGGGATCGGCGGGTTGCACTCCGAGATTATCACCTTGCTTGTTGAACTGGCCCGTATCGAACATAGTTCTTTAAACGATCGAAACTTCTAGCCTCCGCTTCAGAAAGCAAGCAAGGTTTGCGGTTGGTCGTACTTATGACGAATGAGCGGGACAGATATGATGCGGCATTCACCCAGTGCTACATCAAGATTCAGTGAGTCGCTTCTATTAAGTTAATAGAATCACAGAAACCGAGACCGTGGCTCCCAGTGCAGCGTGCTTACAAACCACCAGGCTGCTCTCGGGCTCAGGCAGTAGCCGCGACTGACAACTGTAACGTGGTGATTACGGCGCTCAATACGACGAACAGCAGCGTTCTCATGGCTGAGCTTGACATTATAAATGCTTTCCTAGAAGTCAAACATCAACACATCGCCTTACCACTGCTACAACTCCTCTCACAAAACCTCATCGTCACTCTAGTCATGTCCTCTTCTGTGTCTGCTCTTTTCTGGTCCATCCGCGTCGGCACTACCCATCTTCACCACCGCGTCACCATGGCTCCTCTGACACACCTCCGTGTGAACAAGGACCACGTCCACGGTGCACGGTGAACTCGCCAAGATATACTACGCACAGCGTTCGAGCGTACCGGGAACGCTCATAATATCTAGCCATTTTCATCGCTCCTCAAACAGCCGGATATGCGAACGTACCAGGTATCTGGAACGACACGCAAATCGATGGATGGAAAAAGATCTGTGTTTCCCCACGTCCTACGACTGTGTGCACTGCAAGACTACGGGCGCTGTCCACGCCAATGGCTCTTACATCTTCCTCCAACTTTGGGCCATTGGACGTGCTGCCGGCCCTGCCATCCTCAGGCAGGAAGGTGGCTTTCTCGTTTCCCCCAGCCCTATCCCATTCGGTAGTGGTGAGCCACATTCCGGCAATGGAGAACTAGTTGTTCCGCGCGAACTTACAACCGCGGAGGTCAAAGAATGTGCTCAATTGTACTCGAAGGCAGCAAGTAACGCCATCGAGGCAGGTTTCGACGGCGTGGAGGTACGTGCGGCCAATGGCTACAGTTTTTGCAAACTATGTCGAGTGAACGGACGGACGAATATGGGGGATTTGTCGACAACCGTGTGCGCTTCCCTCTTGAGCCTGAGGTGATCGACGCGGTTGTGGAAACTATTGGTGCGGAGAGGACAGCTGTCCGCATCAGCCCATGGTCCAAATATCAGGCCTCCGGGTGGGGAATACCCGTCTTGTAGGTTTTGTCGAGCTTCTCTAATGGGGCTTCATAGACATGGGTATGAAGGGCTAGTGTGTCGAATGATGATAAGAGAAAGGCGGAATAGATATCATCTTCCTTCTGGCCACCGGCCACCACTTAATGATATCGTGCACACCCTTGAGCGCTTTAGCAACATTTCGCGATGTCTTGTAATGCGCAACACATACTGTGCCTACAAGCACGGAGGTAGCAAATTACTTTGGAATGGCCAACTTGTTGATAAGAACACCCCCCGCCTGTACCTTCTCTTTCCAGTCCCTCTCAACTTCTGAAATATCCCAGGTGGCCGCGAGATATCTGGCATATCAAAGCCGTCAGAACCTGAACTGCAGGCACATATAGCACTGACTTTCCGTTCAACCAGTCGAGCCGACCAGAAGTAAGGTAGAGCATCGTTGCGGCTGGAAGTTGCGGCGTGTCAAAGATCACGTAATCAGGGAATTCAACGCCCGCTTCTCCAACCAACTGCGTCCTGATGGCTCCCGGATGCAACGAAAAGACAGTCAACTTGGGATATTCTTCAAAGAGTAGAGCCTGAGAAATTTGAAAATAGTTAAGCAAGCCTACGCACCAAGGGCGATGAATTCAACCAGGCGATTAACAGCATGTTTCGAAATAGCGTAGTCGCTTCCATGTGGGAAGCGGGACTGCGCAGCAGTAGAGGAGATGACCACGATACGCCCGCTAGTCTTCTCGAGCGCCGATAGCGAGGCCCTTTACCTCTATTAGGACCCGATCTCTGGAAAGAGAAGACGGCGAAAACCAACCGGACGGTGTTGTAAACGCCTCGGACATTGACCTCAAATGTGTTCCACCACTGATCAGAGTCCTTGTCACCCATTTCTGCAGTCGCAAAGAACTGAGACGGGTGTGCTTCTTCATTGACCTACATACTTTGGTTGAAGTTACTCAAAGCACCTGCATTGGCAATGAGGACATCGAGCCGACCGAAACGCTCGAGTGTGGCTTGTACTGCTGCCTCTGTGACCGTGGGGTCTCGCACATCAGCGGGAACAGCAAGTACCTGAGCGCCCGAAACTGCCGCATGGATGGTAGCAGCTGTCTTATCAAGAGTCTCTTGCGAACGCCCAGCGATAGCCACGTTGGCACCGGCCTTTGCATAGGCGATGGCAGTTTCCTGTCCGATTCCACGAGATGCGCCCGTGATGAGCACGACCTTGCCACGGTATGTTTGGTTTACGAAGGCCTCTTTCGGGTCAATCGCTGAGTATATACTACAGGGAGGGTAAGTGGAATAGGAGATTCGGCGGATGTATGAAGTGAACTGGAATTTACTCGTGGTGCTTCGTAACAGGGAGCTCTTCATCGTAACCGACAATGGACTGTGGACTGATCGAATCCATGAGGAAGGAACGAGATGATGGGGACGCCGTCTGAGTCGGGACCTTCTTATATATCTGCTTTCTTTCCAAAAATTAAAGGAACGCTTGAGCTGACTGAGCATTCCCGATCGAACGAGTCATCGACACACCTCATCAATAATCCGAACAGCACTAATTCAGTGTTGAGCATTTCGAGCGGCATTACGCTCGCCGGTAACCCCGTCGCTTGTGTTGACACGGACGCGGCGGACGTGTCCGCATTACCCCTCCCGATCTCGCCATCGAGAACACCTTCGGCTGAGGGGACTGAGATATCCCCGCCGCCTACTGACCCACCCGACCAACCGGGTCGGCCGTTCCAGGGCCGCCTCGGCGACCTTCGTCGGGTCGCACACAACAGTCGAGTCCATGGAACTTCAAGGAAGGCCCAAGCTGAGAGGACAAGCTATTCGTCAATCCGATCCTCGTCCCAGAATACGACCCCGGACAGCTTAGCGACATCACTAACCACATCCTAGATCTTATCCATCAGGAAAAAACCTCCCACGCTAGCGAGAGGTAAGATCGTGTGAATTAGTGATAATGGAAGTGACAGAGATAATGCATCAATAGTCGACCATAAGATCAAATAAGTTGCATAAATGCTGTCGAATAAATTCATACTAGCTACTACGATTAACTGCCCCAGTGAGGCCTTGAAGCCACCACAGAAGAAATACAGCGCTCAAGCTCGCGTTGAGATTGCAAGATGGCTGTATAGTTGAAGGGTAATTACAGATGGATGTGCTTGCCTGCAGAAAAGAGGGAGAGGGTCAAGTCCTCGTGTACTGGGTCTGGTATGAACACCGAACCTCCAGGGTCGAAAACGAGGCGTAAATCCGAACCAAAGTCGTTTGCGTCGGTGTGTTGCATGGCTTGGATGTCTTGAAGGTGCCATTCTGACGGCAGCCAACGTCTTCATTCTTCTTCTAGAACTTGCGTGCGAAGGTGGAAACTGTTGCAGAAATATTGAGTATCGAAGCTAGAACTGCCGCAGTAACGAGTGCGAGTGCGAGTGCAAGGCCAAAAGAGCAGAAGTACCAGACTCAGGCTCGGCGCGAGCGCCGGCGGCTTGGTCGACGGGACTTCGTAAGCCAGCGAAGAATCTTGCCGTTCAAGCAGTTAAGTATCCAGATACACAGCCATTGGGCCGTTGTGACTTACTGCGGGATGGGAGGAACCTTTGGTGACGCAGGGGATGGCGTGACTTCGAGCTGGGTGGAAAGCGACGACTCGGACCCGGCAAACTCCGGGGACTCAGAACTCAGCGGGGCGACATCGTCTGCCGAAGCAGACGAAGGGGAAGACGGGGACTCGCAGCTACCTAGCGATCAATTACTAGCGATCAATTAGCAATCAGGTTGTTTTCCACCAACTGCTGTAGCACTACGGTAGCACTGCAGTATCAGCCCAGAAGCTAGATTAGCATGGTCTTATCACACCAAGAGCTAGATTAGCATGGTCCAGGATCAGCCCAGGAGCTACACAACTGAAGCGCGCGTGGAGCACGATCAATATCAACGAGAACCGAATTTTATTACTGTAAACAACTAAATCGGAGGAGGGTACCTCGTCACTGGCATCATCACTGCCTCATCTCTACCCAACTCGCTATTTATCTACTTGACCCACTTGTGATCCATGTGACAAGCCTTCCCACACTGGAGTGTTGTCGGGACAGCAGCAGCTTTTCCACAACTCGAAGTAGTGCGACATCTTCCCAAGCTTTGCGGTCCTCCAGGTGAAATCCGTACCAAGCAGAGGAACTGGCCGCCAGTGTCTGTAGTACTGTAGCACATCGTCCTCACACCCCATCCGTCTTCTGGAAGAGTCTTGAACGTAACCGCGCAGCTTCTGTTTCATGATCTGGTGCCGTGGAGTGGTATTGCCGAGGATATTGACGAGGGATTATCGGAAGATGAGCCAGTCAAGCGAGTGAGAGACTTCCAGGATTCACGCATCGAGGGGTCAACATAACGAATGATCTCGACTCGCTCCGGGTCTGTCAGCGTGCAGTCGTACGCTAGGCCTTCAAATTCCTCCACAAAATCTTCAAACAGATCTGCACGTCCTGAAATCCAGGCGCGAACATCGAGCGAGACGATGGCATCGCTGCCGGCCCAATGCACGCGCGGCGCGTACGGGTCGTCATCCTAGTCGTCGTCGTAATACATCTCGATGGTGCGTGTGTGCGATGGTCGGTGAAAAGATAAATGAAATGGATGTTGGGGATGAAAAGTCGGGGCTGGTGGCGAGACTGGACTTGGAGGGCGAACGCACGAATTCGGAGATTGGGAAGGAAGGAAGATCGAAGGGAATCAACGGAACGACGAAGTGGAGAGGTAATCTGACGCGTTGAGTACTGTACATGTAGTTCCACTTCGCCTTCCATCGATACCTTTAAACTGTATATACCCGACTGACCTGATCCCAAGCCTTTGCCTTCACTTCCTTAGCCCACCAACTGTATGCATTTAATTTGCTTCACCACCTCACCAACACTACCCGCTGCCTAGCCTATCCAGTGAGGTCTGGAAAAGGGCACTAATCACATTTTCAACTCAGGGTAGTACAAAAATCGTCAACGCTAATACACCCGGTAGACCCTGTTAGAAGTGCAGTGGGACCATTTAAAATACTATCGACTTGGTTCTGGTTGGCAGCAAAAATCAACAACAGATGGACGAATACGTACGAAGCGGCCCACATCGAGCACGCACGTTTATTTTCCTTTTGGTGGCTTTCCCGCAACGGGCTTGGAAGGGGGGCCTTTCGGGTGATAAGGGGAAGGAGGCCTGGAGTACGTTAGTTTGTGTATGGGAAGCTGCTGTTGTCGACGCACTGCTCAGGAGATGTGTCCGCCCTGTGTTATGTTTTGAGCACTATAGGAGGCAGGTGAAGTGAAATACGCCAGACGTACGACGAGGGCACAGATGGGGCTGTGGCGGTGGAACTACTGCACCGGATTGATCAGATCAAGGATGATGTCGGCGTGCCAGGCAAGACAGATACCTCTCGACGACGCTGGTTGTCTCGGAATTGGAAGGTGAAGACATATCGGACGGTGTAGCTATTGCACAGCAACAAAAAGGGACAGGAAAACGACCGGTGTGCCTATATATGAGAAATCGATGTCACGGTATCATCCCGGCCTCCAGCGGTGGCTTCGGCGTGACGGCCACCACAGATGGCCAGAATCCGAGCCAAGATCTCTCTCATGTCAATGATGGCCCACAGCTCGATCTATCTCAGCCCGTCAACGACATGGGCCTATCCCCTTCACCGACTTCCGCATTTACCAAGCTGCAGCCACAGGCAGTTTAGCGCATCTACAACCATCTCATTGCACGCACGCCAGGCCCCTTTCTGCGATTGTGAAAAAAGGAAAACGTGCAACCAGGAGCGCACGTGGATAATATGACGCAAGAGGACGCCAGGGTGCGATCAAGGATTACTGTAAAGTGGGCGGGACATGCGAACGCAGGCAGGACAGAACACGCGAACCATACAAGATCAAGATATGTATGTGTAAACAAGTGTAGTGGCTGTGAAAATAGACACGCCACGCATGTGTTGGATAGGGAACGGGTTTGTGTGTGTGAACTTTGGAAATCTCGATGTGTCAGCGCTGTCAGCATCGGATTCTTATTCGGTCTTTGTTGTGTCATCACGTTTACTTTTAATTTAAAGAGGGATGATCGTTCCCTCGTTCCCGTTCACATTCCATCCCCATGGATCATTCTGGATCACTAGACGAACACGACGCACTCATGGGCAGCGACAACCAACAAGCCATTGACCCGACCAGGTCCGGCGACACCCCCGCCTTCTACATCGCCTTGGTATGTCTATCTGTCCTCTTCGTTCGGTCACCGTCCCTTACTGGCACCACTCTTAGGCATCAGCACTTGTCAGTCGTCGTTTCCACACAGCCTGCCCGTCTCTCACCTTTTCAACGAAACACAGGTCTTGGTCCTCACGACGTGGACCGTCATTTTGTCCAATGACCCAGTCAATCTTTCCTGGTTTGCTTTCCACCCCACCTTCAACACCTTCGCTATTGCGTGCTTCACCTTTGGTCCATTTCCTCCCGGTCTCTCTCGGCCCAAGACTGACTGTATGCGCGCATATAGGCATCCTCACCCTTCAACCAACGTCCCAGCCAAAGACAAAGGCCGCCGGCCTCTGGCGCCATCAGATTGCGATGACTACAGGCTTCCTGGCTATCGGTCTTGGCTCATCTGCCATGTGGTACAACAAGGAATCCCACGGCGCTCCTCACATTACCACCTGGCACGGTGTATGCCCGTCTCTTCTCCCTTTTGCAGGATGCTTACGCCCCTCCTTATGTTCTAGGCCTTCGGGTCAATCGCCGGCTCTTGGCTCTTAGTCCAGTTCTTAGTTGGTGCGGGAAGCGTCTGGTTTGGAGGCGCGGCTTTCGGAGGGGGTCACAGGGCCAAGCTGGTCTGGAAATACCACCGGTTGTCTGGCTATCTCCTTTTGCCTTTCCTCCTGACAACGGTCCACCTTGGCGGCGCTTGGTCGACCTGGATGACCATGACTAGCGCCTTTGTTGTCCGTCTCGTTGTCTATACGCTGGCGCCACTTGGCATCCTCGCCGCCCTCTATTCTCGCGTCAGGTGCGAAATCCCCTCTGTGATATCTCCAATCCATTTGACAAGCCCTTTTCATTCAGACCATCCAAGATGAAATTCCTGTAGATTGTCAAACCGTGGTTCATGACCATGTCCTGTTGTTTCTTGTAACTTAAAAGCAGTTGGCACAGTAGGTAGCACTGCTCATTCGTTTGTCATGGAATTCGAAAGAGTGCGAAAGAATAACAAAGAGTGCTACGACATGAAACGGACGCCTGGCTAGACAGTGGGTGTTCTCACGGATGGTTCTTTTGCGTCATCTCCCGAGGCGTTCGGCACTGGCAAATCTGGCGACGTGGCAGCTATTGTTGCCGGCCCGGTGGAAGGGGCCGGTGGCGGCGGTATGACGCTTCCCATGAATCCGGGCATGAACTGCTCAATTTTGTCGTGTGTGATTTGCCACAATAGCCGGTTCGGCTCGTCTCGTGGGTCGCCACGTTCGTCCACCGTGGGGAGTACAAATAAGCCCGCCGACTGCATGACGAGGATTACATTCTTGAGCGACTCAGGCACTGCTTCCGACTGCACAAACACGGGGCGATCCGTCAATGCAACGTTCCGAAAATAGGAAGGCGCGTGGGGGGGTGCGTACCAGCTGGTCACTTCGGTCCGTGCGCATGAGCTGGTCTAAATAGTCGAGGACTTGCACCCAGCGCTCGGTGACGTTCTGGCCCGTCACGTTGTCGTTCATATCAAACCTCATGAATGCCTTGCACAGCAACGCAGACGCGCGCAGCCGACTTTCCGTCATTTCTGCGTCACTTGGGGCAGCGATCAACGCTTCGAGCAGTGGGTAGAGCACTCGTTGGAAAACTTCTGCGACGTTAGCGGGAGGCACGGCGACGAGCGGTCCAAGGAGCGCGCGGGAGAGCGACGAGAGCGCAGAGTAACGAATTTCGGGTGAAGCAGAAGTGGCATGGCGGGATAACGAAATCAACACCGGAAGAGTGAGCTGATGGCGACCTGTGCCAAAAAGTCAGCTAGAATAAAATAGATCCTGGCTGGAAACTTGGCTGACTTTTGTCGTGCGCGTCTCCCCGGTTATCCGTCAGGGAGGGTATGCACTTGAGGACTTCGAACAGGAGATCGACAGCCCTCCGCCCACGGTCGACGATGGAGGAACTAAGGCCAAGTCAGCAAACAATGTCGCCACGGCTGCGAACCTTTTTACCTAGATGGACCAGGTTGAGGACGCCGTCTTGCGTGCTGATGCTCTACTTTAGCCACGATCCCAGCAGCAGTAACAAAGTCATCGAGCACAGCGACAAGACCGGCGACATTGTCTGCACTGATGCGTTGCTCGGGACCTTCAGCGGTGAGTCGCTGGATGAGGTCAAATGACATGCGAGCCGCCTCGAGGTTCGAAACGCTCGAGCGGACCAATGCCAGAACGATGTTCCATTCAGTTTGCGAACTGATGACCTCGCGGTGGTTTTGCACGATGAGGATCAGCCCTGAAATGACCTGCTCTGCTACCGAATTCGCTACTGCTGGCGGGAGACCTCCAAGAAGATCAAAGGAGAGGTATATCTGATCGCGCAATTGGTTTGGCTGTTTTGACCCGTGTTGTCAGTCTAGTTTTTACGACGACGCGTCGTCAACTCACCTTAGCAGCCAAGATAAGGCAAATGCGCATCACAGAGACGACAGCGCGCTCGACGAGAAGAATGCTGTATTTTTGAGAGGATTTGAGCAGCAGAGACAAATGCTCGAAAACTATGGGCCTGAGAAATAATTAGCTAGGTGCCTCCTCATGACGGCGGGTCTCACCATAGCTCTTCTATGTGTGCGGGTGTATTGCAGACAATGCTGACCATCATCTCGAGTAAAAAGACCGAAGCTGGGTCATACGGCAGCGGTCGAAGCGACGCGTGGTCGGAAGGGGTATCGTTGGATTCGTGTTGTAGTCTTGCATTTGTTCTCTCATAAGCCAGAGCCTCCAGTGACCTAACAGCTGCAACCAAAGGGTCCAACTCCAGCTGCCTGTGACGAGTCAGTAATGCACACTAAGTGACGATGCCAATACATACATTATCTGCGCGTATAGTTCTTCCAGTCGACAAGTCGAAATGCAATCAAGTGCACAAAGTGTGTTTTCGATGTCGACATCAGATGCACTGGGAACAGGATTGTCCTCTGCGGAGCTGTACGGTGTCATCAAATATGAGGAAAGGGTGGACAGAAGGCCGTCGCTCCTCGGTGCTGATCGTGTCGGCTGACTACTGCTTCCGCGCAAAGGTATCATGGAAACACCACCCAAAAAATCCTCCATCTGAAGC
This sequence comes from Lactarius sanguifluus, assembly GCA_021527775.1. Classification (NCBI taxonomy): domain Eukaryota; kingdom Fungi; phylum Basidiomycota; class Agaricomycetes; order Russulales; family Russulaceae; genus Lactarius; species Lactarius sanguifluus. Next base: position 55,744 of record JAKEYF010000295.1, read on the forward strand.
ATTCTGGTGGGGAGCAGCGAATGAATGAATAGGTTTAAGAGAATTTCAAAGACCTGCATAGCATCAAGCACCTGAAAGAGTAGGAGGACAAAGCGACGGACCTGAATCCAGCCTTCACGAATGGCGTCACCGTTGCCGTTCATGATATTGAACAAGACGACAGCAGCGAGTTGCCCCTTCAGGTGAGCACCGAAGTTGACAGCCAGTGAGGACACGGTAACAGATTGCCCTTCGACCTCCACCACCGGATACACGGGAACCTCGGACGGGAGGTTCTCAGAAAGAAGACTCGTTGCCTGGGAGAGCGAAATAACCACATAATCGAACACTTCCGGAAGTTGGAAATGACCGGCAAGAGTCGCGCATTGTCGAAAGCCTGCGATCGCACGTTCGATAATGTAGTCGTCGTCGAAAGTCATGAATGCAAAAGTGATCGCAGAAATAACAGGTCTCCACATGGATCTGAACAATTCCTTGTCAAAGACAGGGGAGTTACAGATCATGAGTTCTCCTAGAAAGCGGGGGTGGTCTCAATACACGGAGACATGCACGTCACTGCATACCGGATTGTCTCGAGCGAACGAGCAGCTCTTTCCAAGCAAACTCGAAGCCCAGTTGGCCTGTATGCTCCTCGGGCATTACTATCTCTTGTTTTCTTATCGAGTCGTAAACAGCTTGCTATGAAGGGCTTGAGTAATACCGCCCCGATACGTTCATCGTATCACTCACAAGATATTCGGGCGAAAAGTCGGATCCATCGTTGACGCCTCTCAGATTTCGCTGGTAATCTTCGATGGTCATGCGTTTCTGAGAAAGAAGTTGCGGTCAGAACGAATGAGCTACGGCCATGCGTATCGACTTACCCGAACTTGCGGGTTGTGTAGATCAGTGTTCAACATGATCACCGAATACGCAAGGACGTAGACCGCATCCTGGCTTTTTATCTCAGCTAAGAGGTGGCGTGAGCGACAGGACTGCGACTGCATGGAAAGAAACGAGACCTGGCTGAGACGCAAAGTAGATCTCGGCGAATGTCTCAGTAATTCTGGCAATCTGCTGAGCTTCCCCGGGTAATCGGAACGTTTCCAACATTTCTCTCATTGCGTCCGCAATAGGTTTCTAAATTAATGAGCGAAGGTTGAGCACAGGTACAACCACGAGTGATATACGCACTTCGCGAAAGTCGAAGAGACCAATGAAAGCCTTCAGAACCTCAATATTCTCTGGCTTCGAGATAAAATCTCCTAAAAGTTTTTTGTCCAGCCGAGTGCTGCTTTTCAAAAACCGGGCAAGGCTCTGCGGATGAGTAACCCCTTCGGAAAGGTCGTGGTAGATGAGGCCGTTTTCTTCAAGGAATGCGAGGCCTGCCTTTGGTTTATTATTGAAGCGAGCAGCACCAGCCAAAATGAGCCTCTTCTTGGATTTTCGTCGCATCAGCTCCTCAGCGGAGATATAGCTCTGGAAAGGATTAGAACACATTGGAACATGCGCGCGTATGGGCTTGCGTTGACGAACCTCAGGCCATTCTATGCTCGGCTGACCATCTGGTCAGCATGGAGCCATCCCCTGAATTGAAATCACTCACATCAGTGGCACGGGTAGCCATCGCATTGATGAAGGTAAGAAGGACGTCCAGGCACAGGTGCTGGGCACTCAAATATGAGAACGGCAATGATTCCCCGTAATAATCGGTGTATACACCCTAGAAAATCAGGAAAGCCATGAGCGACCAACCAGTCAATTTGTCTTTTCGCGTCGACCTTAGTTAATAGTTCCAAAACTCTGTCAAACAGGTTTTCGGCATTAATGTCGCAGTCGTAGTTGCTGAATAGTTCGACCAGGTAGCCAGGATGGCTCGAAATTTGACTAAAGGTCTCTAGCAGCAGATCCCGCGCCCCGCCGCGGGCTGGTACGACGGATGGCTTGTTTGGTGTGGGGCTTTCCGTTTCGGTCTCAGTGACGAGCTCAAGGCTGGGGGAATGAGACCTGGGAGTTCCAGGACGAGGAGAGAAAAACCCGTTCTTCGGCACTGGCGTTCCGAGACGACTCGGCTTGGCCGTCATCGGAGGTGCAAGCCGATCTAACGTATAAGCGAGGAATAGTTCTTGCTGAAGCTTCAGGTACTTTCGCATAGCGTTCATCATGGTGGATATCGTGCGGAGTGTCAGTTGGAAAACGGAGGAATTATCTGATTGGGCAAGCTGGAACAGGTACTTGCATCCGTGGTCGAGGATCATGGCGCGTAGAGTAGGAAAATCGCCTAAACGCGAGCCAGACACCTCAAAGGACGTGTTTAGTACGCCTAGTGCCAAGAGCCTCGTCGAATCTGTATGGACGCGGTCATGTGGGTCAAGGATGTTCACCAGAACACGGAGAAGTTCGACAATCGACGGCAGTCCATCTTAGACACACGTCAATGCTGGGACAATCGACGGAAAGGGCAACGACATACATCCTGACTTCCGTATCCCGGAAACATCCGGCGGGGCCTGCGCGGTGGGGGTAACTGGTTGACTAGCAGTTGCGCCCCCCACTGACAACTGATCTGTAGGTGGTAGGGGTTGGTCTGTCCCCGAGAGCGGCGCGCTCGACAGTTTTTTCTCTTCACTCTCAGGGTCGAGGTCGTGTAGTTTCGAGAAGACCGTTCTCACGAGTTGGTGCATCGTAAGTTCCGCTGAACGTCGCAGAGCCTCTGTGGACTTGTGAATACGCAGAGGATGGGAACGAAAGGGGAGTACTGACCGCTAAGTCTCATCTGGACACACGTTGCAAGGACGGTCTCCAGCATTTCACACACTTCAATATCACCGATTTGTGGGCCCCAACTCCCGCACATACAGTCCTCGATGACGGTCAGGATCCGAAGCAATACAACCTCGTCGCCGGAAGAGTCGCTAGCCTCAAACTTGCAGTGAGAGACAGCCGAGCTGAGCTCTGCAAGAGCGACATCAACGGATGGATCACCTTGCGAGAAGAGACCGCAGGCAAAGAAGGAGTGTAAAGCAGAAAGTGCAGCCGACGCAATTGGGCCAGTGGATAAAGGCGAGCGAACGATGGCGAGGAAAGGAGCGAGAATATCAGGGAGAGGAATAGACGAGACGTCTGATAGATTCATTCAGCTAAAGCCCCGGCGCGCAAGAGGTGCACGTACCCTGCGTACTTCTAAGAGTCCTCTTCAGCTGTTCGAAACCCAACATGAGATCTTCCTCCTTGCTCCCTTGCTGCGGTACTGCTGCGGTATTAGTGCCCGGCCGCCGAAGTCCGAGGTTGCTTGCGAGAGCTGATTCTCTGGTGTAAAATGTCTGCGTACTCGAAGACCATCTGGAATTCTTTCGCATTACGGAGGTTACGGACAGGATCTCAGAATAAATGATGTGTCCAGAAGAGTTGATAACCATCTGTGAGGCGACCATCGTAACGCGCGGGTTAGTGTCAGACGCGATCGCAGGCGTAACTTTGAGAGGGGTGACCAGGGGCCCCTTGGGTAGCGTACCAAAATAGTATAACCTGTTTCCAAATTCGGTTCAAACGAACCCCTGCCACCTTCACTCGTGAATTCATCCGGATTATATAATTACAAACAATACAACTACTGTCCACTTCCACTTGGCGCATCTGTCGCACGGGTGGCCATCGCAGCCTGACCAGCGGCGGTAGCGGCCAACCTGGAGCGCTTTCTTTCGGCCTCTGCATGAGTCATAATGAGTAGGACAGACAGAAGATGACTTGGTGAACTTGGTCTTACCGGCTTCTTTCTCCTGCTCGATCTCTTGGACGATCCCTTCTATTTGGGCTAGATCCAAATTCTACGTTCAAGCGAGGATAAACCAGGCGCAGACGAAGGATATACGATGCCTGCACTCACGGTAACTTTTCCGTAACTCTCCATAACGCTGATCTCGATGTTTTTCGCACCGGTCTGCACTACCTCCAGGAGACTCTTTACAGTAAGTTTGATACTCTCGTCGCGCGTCATGTCATCTTTATGATTCTTCTCTAAAAACTCTCTAACTGTTTTAGAAGACCTGCCGATAGCGTTTGCCTTGTGTTGACATAAACTGATGAACATAAGAGGTGGAAGACGGGGAAGACGCACCTTCCAGGCGCTGTAGATGCCACTGGGTTCCGTTTGGTATAGCCGAGGTACTGTATCATTCGGGTCAAAACCAACGATGAGGGTCGAAATACCAAATGGTCGAACGCCTCCGGATTGCGTGTAGCGCTTTCAAAGGGATGGTTTTAAGTGTATGCGAGGCTTGCGCGTACCGAGGAGGTTACCTGCTGAATGCCCGCAACATGTCTGGTAATGTACTCGACAGTAACGGGATCTTCTACTGTGAGGCGGTGACGTTGGCACTCTACTCTTGCCTTGTCGATCAGTACGCGTCCATCAGCGGTGAGACCTAGCCAAAACCATCCACGGTTGTTTCTCCATTCCATTGGGTTGAAGATCGAGGTGCACTAACCGGCGAAAGCAAGACAGATGTGATCATCGAGCATGACGACCTTTCTCACTGTCCGTGGGTCTTGTAATTGAAGGACAGACTTCTTCTCGACGCCCAAGACTACGACATCCTTTCCGCGCACACCGACCTATTTGGAGTGAGATCGATCGAGATCCATGGAGACGACGGTGCGTACAGCGCAGGTTCCCTTTCTCACTGCTTCCTGAGCATATTCGACCTACAAGACATAAGACGCGCGTCAAGGGCTGAGGCTCCAGGTGCTTACTTGGAATAGATGGCCATCAGGTGAGAAAACGGTAAGGGCTGCAAGAGGTGTTTAGTGATGTGGTAGAGAGGGGCGACATCGGTTTACAAACCGCGATCGTATGACCTAGACATATCGTTTAGATGTTGAGTGGGCTGCTGAGAGAAACGCGAGAGATTGGAGACGCGTAGGCCCAGTTGTTAGATAATCCGGAGTAAGCCGAAACGCGTAGCAAATTGTCGTGCGGCATGGGTGCGGCAGAAGGACAAGATGTTGGCTCACACATTGCCTGGTACGCGTCGGTATCATGTTCTCATCCAACCTTTATGCTGATTACTTCTGGCATAGGCTCTTCTGCTAAAGACCGTTTCTGGTACCACTCCCTCGACAGTGAACCACCCTCTAATCACACCCCTGGTTCATGCTCCCTCAACCTACTGGGAATGATGCTCACCTTATCTTCAGACCTCATACCACTTTTGAGAAAAACTCTCTTGGACTCCGTGCAAAAAGGCGCGACTCGCCGTGCTGTTCTCGGTTACGAGAGGGCAGTCCACATCTATCACGAGTTTTGGGATATGGGCTGGGGATGTGGGTTTGTACTTTTACCCACCGAGATATGGGTGTCTTCATGAGTTTCCAGTTACAGGAACTTCATGATGCTATGCGCCGCTTTGATGGACCAGCCCACCCAAGCCGCGTATTCATCACTGTTGAGCGCTCAGACACCGCCTAGCGTCAACAGTTTGAAGGTTCTAATCGAAGAAGCTTGGAAGCATGGTAAACACTTTTGCCCATCTGCATTGTAACGCGCTGCACGCTATCACCTCAAGGGTTTGACCCGGAAGGTGCAGAAGGGCTCAAGGGGAAACTTGTCGGCCACAAGAAGTGGATCGGGACCGCCGGTACGGTTGTGCCCAAATCATTCTATCATTTGACTGACCTCTGCGTGTGCCAGAATTATACGTGGCATTCACATACAGAGGGATCCCGTATGTTATATCCTAAAACAAGGTGGAGGCACCGATCTTACTGTGCCTCCAGATGTCACATTGCAGATTTTGATACCACTCATCGCAGTAGGTTGCAAGATATATAACTATCTGGATGAATGAACGCTGGTTCCTGCAGAAGTAGGCACATTGCTCGACTGGATCAAGCGGTATTTCGATGCGAACTCTCGAGACCACCAGGCTTCCCCGCAAGAGTGGTGGAGAGGGGCCACCCCCGTGGTAGTAACGGACCGCATGCCACTCATTCTCCAATACCAGGGCCACTCGCGCACTATCATTGGGTACGAAATAACGAGAGATGGCGCCACCAATTTGCTCGTATTCGATCCTTCAGTGTAAGCCTTTCACTTCTCGAATGCTTGGCTGGCTGGTAATCTGCAATAGCCGCATGACACGGCTGCGTGACATGGCCCTCTCATCCTACAACTTATCCAGAAAGCGAGATGTTCAGCCCAATGGGAGCAAATACAGCACAGCGCAACACGTGCAGTCACTGAAAGAGCCTTTCCGGTCCCACAAAAAGCGGGCTACCCCAGGTGGGCGCCGACACGGTGATAGTTCTGCAAAGCGACCGCGTTCCAGCCCCCCCGGAGATGACGACGTCATTGTCATCGAAGACTCAGAACCTGAGGAGGGTGCATCGACGAAAGTTAGGCCCCAGTGTCACGACAGCCGAACAAAGGTCGACAAATGGCTTGTGAAAATAGGCGAAAACAGAAAGGCATTGGACACAAAGAAAACTTTGCAGTTGTTTCGAGTCGACGAAAAGAAACTTGCGTGAGTCTTGCGTAGTTCACAACGTGAAGTACGGCACTCACACCAAGGTAGAAAAAGGGACAAGTATCAGGTGTTGTGGTTTCCCATGGAGGATCCGCTGACCGAATCGGATAAACAAGCAAGACGGGAGGTGACAAGTGAACACGTCTGCTAACAGGCTTTTACCGTCCGTCATCGGGGTAACAGTACACACTTCATAATCAGGCACCATCGGTGTTACCTTGTTAGTGCCATATCTAGGGGTTTTTCTTTTTCACTACCACTATATTTTATTATACCTGCATAGGATATTGCATTTTGGAGTACAATATTGCAAGCCACGGTTTAATCGGACGACGTCTGCGCCACCACAATGTCTGCATCAAGTCCCTCAATGCTAGTTCCCCGGGGAGAGTAAGGTAGAAGGTCCAGACCCGCCACTGCGCTTCGGATAGCGCGTGCCCACGCTTCCTCGATGCGATACCCGCCCGCACGCATGATGCCCTCCTTGTCCCGCCTCACGGCATCGCTGGCAGGGTCGAAAGTACGAGCTCCGAAGTGAGTACAGGTCCTCGTACGCGTAATAGTCGTCCTGCAGTGGGACGTGGGGCTGATCGGGGACGACGGCGCTCTGCGCCGCGCGCGAGCGCAGCAGGTTCGCCGAGCTCTGCTGCACCGCCTGTTGCGCCGCGGCGGTGCGCGCGGCTGCCCGCTTGAGCGCCTCGGAGCGGGCCTGCGCGACGAGCCGCGTGGCGTCGGCGTCGCTGTGCTCCAGATTGTCGATGAGGGCGCGGCGCTCGCCTTCGCGCGCCTCGCGCTCTTCCTCTTCCGCGCGGCGTATCTCTTCTGCCCTCAGCTGTCTCTCGCGGCGTTCGGCATCTTCTTGCTCTTTCAGGGCGTGGGCGTATGCCTCCTCGCGTTGTTGGTTGAGCTCGATGAGGGCCGCGTTCTCCTTCCGATACACGGCGATGCGCGCCAGGGTTTCGAGGATGTCGATATCGTTGATGAGGTTAAAGGCTGCGATGTGGAATGTTCACAGGCTGCGAAATAAACCGCGGGAGGTTCGGCGCTTACTGATGTCCTCCACCTCCTGTAGGTAATCGTTGTATGAACGAAGATCTGGAAAGTCCTCTCTCCGCTTGTTAAACCTAAACACCATGAGTACAATACGTGGGGGAGATCGACCCGCTACTGACTCTTTCGCGAGTTTTCTTCTGACAGCGACTTCCTTTTCCACGACAAGATCCTCGAACGTCTGAGGGATGAAGGTCATCTTTTTGAGAGTTTTCCCGCAAATAGGACATGGTGCGGGTCCCAACGTGTACAAGCGATCTATACAAGATTCACACCTTATTGTGAACGTGAAGAAGAAACGGTGTAAACGAAGAAAGCATGGCGCACATCTTGTGGTAGCAAGAGCTGACGAGCAGCCGTAGTTTTGGATTCAAGTATCTGTCTGATTTGCATACGGGACACTGGTCGTCCATAGCCTAACTTGCAGTCAGTCGACATTGTGGAATGTGGGGAATGCACACGGACGAAATACTCTGACGTCCTGCCCGAGGCATCCTTGACACCGCCGCTAAAGACTATCGATGTATTCGATTGTGATTGAGGTGTATGAGAGCGTGTCGTCGGTGTAGCCGTGCCTTTTCGAATGGCGGTCCCTCGAAGCCAGCTCCCAGCATTGGACCTGTTGGACATGAGCTCAAGAGAGAATCTGAGTCACATGATGTTTACAGCGACGGTACGGTCTTGGCCTTATCAATGTCCCTTCAAGGACTGCGTGACTCAGAGATCTGTGAACTCACTGGGATCAGTGTATGGTCGCTCAAGGTTCCGCCAAACACATCGCGAGACGGGGAGCGTGCCCTACCACCGATCGACAATGGTCGGCCACGCATGCGCTCACTGAAATTCAAGTGAAGGTACGTCTATAATGTATTGGTCCTGGACATTGTCTCATTGTCACAGTTCCTCCACAACTCTGTTGACCGCCAGCCCGATGTTTCGCTTGTGGGACTGCAGGTGGAGCCCCAGGAAGCACGCGGCACTAAGGTGTACGATTCTGCATTCCCTCCAAAGGGAGTGATACACAATGAGAACGGTATGTCTTCATCTTTCAGCCCCTCGGGTTCTTATAGCATCGATGACAGATCATGTGTCGTGCTCTTGTGTTACGGTCGTCCCGGGACTCTTACTCATCGGTTATGACACCGTCAGTTGCAGTAGCATTTCGCACATCAGTCAAGCCGTACTATGACTCATACCGTGGAGTAGAGGGGCCAGGTGTTATGCAACTCGCTGTACCATGGCTTCAGACCTCCCGCTCACTCGCTCTGCCTGGCAAGATCGTCTTGCTACGCTCCCCGGCTCTCCTGACTCTATACCGTCTTTCTTTTTCGGACACGGCTCTCCCGTCCTAGCCATCAGCAATGTCGCTGATCGAGATCCTCAGTGGCGCTCCGTAATCAAGAATGGTGGTCTAGAGAGTCCCCTTGCCAACTTCCTGCGTGATTTCGGACCTGCTTTACTTTCCAAGTACCAGCCAAAAGGCATCCTGGTATTTAGTGCACACTGGGAGACGGAAGGGGAGCAACTCGGTACGTCCTTTTCCCCTTGCGCGCTTTTTGATGTCCACCTTATGGAGAAAAGTAACCGACTATGGGGACGAGAATCCTCTATTCATGGATTACTACAACTTCGATCCAGAACTCTACAGACTCAAGTTCAGTTCGCGCGGTGACGCGACGCTTTTCCCGACGCGTCGTTCAGCTGTTCCAAGATGTACTGCTGCTGCCGCGCCTCCATAGCGTCGGCGCCCGCTCACGCCCGTTCCTTTTTTCTGTAGGCCGGTATCCGCGCACGTTTGTCGACGAAGGATGAAGTCCGTGGTCTAGACGGACAAGGTTCCGAGGGTTCCGGCTTAGACCACGGAGTCTTCATTCCATTCCGTCTCATGTTCGGCGAAGTTTTTCGCGGCGTGCCCATCGTGCAGGCCTCCATTGACGGATCGTTGAGTCCGGAGGGCAATTGGGCGCTTGGAAAGGTGATCACAAGCCTCAGGTGCGTGCAGTGCGTGATTGACCGGTCTTTGGCAACGACTGGATCAAGCACCACAGGGAAGAAGGCATCTTGATATTATCCGGCGGTTTGACTACTCATAATCTGCGTGATTGGGCGAGCTTTGCCCCCGAAACTGCTAGCCTACCCTTTCATCGGTTCAACGACGCCGTGGCTTCCGCCATCTCTGTCTCCGACATGAGTGGTTCTTCAGACCTGTCGGTCGTACGTTTTCCGTACTCAGTCCCGCTTGAAGCCTAATGCAAGGAGGACTGCGCTTGTCACGCTCACCCAACACGAATGTTTTCGATCAGCACATCCACGGGAAGAGCATTTCGTGCCCATCTATGTAGCCGCGGGTGCTGGTGAAGACGGAGGGGTACACGTACTATCTGGGCTATACGGAAGTCAGGCCGTTGCATTCGGCGTATGAACAAATTTGTGTCGAGACAGTCAAAGTAAATGGTTCATTAAATGTTGCGTACACTAAGTATCATCGAGGTGGTAATAAACGGAGGCCGAACGGTCACCGCAGGGAAACACTGTCGGCGTACAGACCAAATGCAAAGAGATGTAAGGTCCTGTGCTCTGAGTAAGACGAGACGAGCAACCTAATCATGGGCAAAATCGTGGAGAAATACTCGTATCCGCACGTCGTCTAAAATATCCATCTTCTAGCTCTTGATGCTCGGCCAGCTACCTTCGGTTTTCCACTTGTCGGACGATTTCGTAAAGGACATCAGATGTCATGTTCGGTCGCTTCAACTGGTAACCGAGAATGCGCTGTATTTTCTTGTTGGAGAAGGGCGATAGTATGCTTCGAGAGTGAAACGTGTCCATGTATGCGCTCAGAGGAGTCTTGGTTACCGGAGGGTCGGACTTGGTAAGCATTTCTGCCCATGCACCGACGTGTGACTCATTGATATCTTCGACAACGTCTTCAAGACGGAACTGAGCGCAGTGACGTCAAATTAACCAAAGGATGTAAGCATAAAACTCGCACACGCACCCTGATCATTGCACTGGTGACAAAATTGTGATATTCAAAGGCGGTGCCAAAGATTCTAGTCATGGTCTTTCCAGCCTTATCGAGTGTAGTCCCGTTGTCATCAGTCTAATGGGATCAGTTTTCTTTCAACTCAAATCATTGATGAGATGGTTATCGGCTCACGAGGTTGAATAAGGGCACGACGATCGTCTTGTCTGGTGGGGGCATGCCTGCTACTTCTGCCACCTTACTTTTATCATTCCTCCAATGAATCACCTCTCCAGCTACGCCTATCGCCTCAGAACGACCAACACGAGACATCCACTCAGCGGCACTCCACAAGCCGCCCGCCCACGTCATCAGAATGAATGGTATTCATCGCGTTGTGACCAGGACCCCATCTGTCGGGGAATAACAATCAAGACGCGTAGTGTGGGCTAGCTGTAAAGCTTACAGCGACTTCATAGGCTTCTTCATGTAACCATACACGGCTGCCACTGTTAACACATTTGACACTTCACGCCATGTGAGCGATGGAGATCATTAGAACGGTGATACACCCACTGAGGCCAAAATCAATGTAAGGCCCATAGATGAGGCCGATGCGGACGATAACAAGGTTGAGCCTGATACCGAGTTAGAATGGGCGACAATACAGATGGGCGGTGGGCACACCCTTCGATAGCACCCAAGATCCGGAGAGACTCGTGCCACCACGTTCCAATGACACCATAGGGCTTGACATCTTCCTGCTCACTGTGCGAGCCTTTGTCGGAGGATTCATACCAGGGCTGCTGCAATCGCACATATGCCGTCACATTGCGGCGAGCGGCCTCCTCTCCGATCAAACGTGCAATATTACACGTGTGTTTGATTTGGACCTGTAACAAGTGAGGATTACATACGTGAGATGAGAATGATATAACCCACCTTCTCAGGACGGTCATAAGCTACATCACCGGTCAGGTCAAATACAATCGAATAGGGTTCTTGTTCGGGTGGTGGATCAAAGGTGGACGAGACAATCGCTGGTGATAAAAGTGAGTTCCCCCAAAAAGAAAACTAGAGGGGGTGAACAAACCCGGAACGGTTAAATTTGCTTGCTGATATTCGACGTTGGGCTTCCCTAGAATTTGAGGAAACTCTGATCCGAGATATCTGTTCATTCGATGGTATGGAGCCAGGGGAATCAAGGTCAAGATGGAAGCTCGCACGTTGTAGGAGGCATGACAGAATATTTATCGACGATTCGCAAATTCTATAATACACAATGAGATGACAGTGTAAGGGGCAAACGATCGAAATCGGATACCGACCGAGACAAGGGCCTCTCCCTCTAGAGGCACGAGAAAACCTGCCAGTGCACGAGAACAAGTGTTGAGACCACCTAGGAGAGGGGGGAGAAACGATGTCTCAGACGAGGCAGCGACAAGAGCATGGTCACTAGGGAAAGGGAGATGGCAGAGGACCACCGAATATGATGGCGTTGGGCTTTTGGGACATCGCGAGTGGATCAGCGGAGGATACGTGGTAGGTGGTGGTATGGGAGAGCAAGTGAGGATCGTGGGTAAGAGACGGAGCTTATATGCGGTGTCTCCCCGCAAGGGAAGAAAAACGGAGAAACCAAATTAAAATGTGAGGGAGAGTGTGAGTGTGAGTGAAGGCGAGCGAAGAGGGGACGGAAGTACGAGAGGACGAGAAAGAGAGGAACAAGTTGGTTACTTGATTGGTTCGTTGGTATTGTTAATTAATTTACTCGATGAGACTACTCCCGTTCTCTTCCGCCGCATATAGCCTAGTCCATCTCTGACTCATCACTCTTTTCTTCCCTCTTTCATAACTCTCCTAAATATCGGTATACCGACGAAAAATCTTTCGTTGAGAGCTCGGGATATCGTTCCACTGCATCCGCATAAATTCTTTCTGCTGCTTCTCCTAGTGGCACCGGAGAACCTGTCGATTTTGAGACTTCGGTTGCCAGCCCCAAGTCCTGTCCCAACCCCCGCAAATCAAAAGCGCTGTCCTTGAATAAACAGGTTCTTCGTAGAGATCCGAATTAAGTTACAGACCTTGATCATCAATGCCGTGGCAAAGCCACCGTCAAAGTCACGCTCGCAAGGTGGTGACTTTTCTGGTAATGCCCCAGGCACAGGGTTGTTCACGGAGGATGACCAACAGGCCCCTGTGGAGTTGTTGACGACACTGGCCAATACTACGGGATCCAATCCTAATCGTTGGCCCAACAACATAGCCTCGGCCACCACTATTTGTTCCACGCCAAGCACGAGATTGTTGCATATCTTGGCTGCGAGCCCTGATCCTGAAGGTCCGCAATGGATTATGCGCTGACCCATGAGTGCTAGTATCGGTGAGGCGCGGCTGAATGCCTGCTCGCTGCCGCCAACGAG